>OX456986.1:143764165-144121889 GCA_949752695.1 Melanostoma scalare
CGTCTCTGCAATTACTGTCATATGTGGCCTGGAAATCAATAAAAAGATGGTAACTATCGATATATTATTCCCGGGTTTTCTCCCAGATCTGCGGCAATGTGAAAATTTGGTCTATTGTGGACTTCTGTGGTTTAAAACCACATTGAAAAGGACCTATCAAGTTGCTGACGTGGGGTTTCAGATATTTCACAAGATAACATTTTATACGGGACGTTGAGAAAACTCATTCTTCTACAATTTGCGCAATTGTCTTCTTAGAATCGGGCATACGATACAGAGGATCCACTCATCGGACATGCTTTCTTCCGACCATATCATGCAGAATAGGTGGTGCATGTCCCCTTCCAGCTGATTCTGCTACCTTGACAAGTTTGGCATCAAGGTCATCTACACCTGCAGTCTTATTTGATTTAAGTTTGCATATGTGTAGCTTAACTTCTTCTAGGTCGGGAGAACGACATTCTTGGTCACCGTTGAAGTTGAATGGGAATTCGCAGATGAGGCATTTCCACGTCTTTAGTAGTGACTGCGATTCTATCACTTTGTTTTCCTGCTAGGTTTGAGTTCGGCGTTTGCCATCCTGGGACATGGTCTTTTTCCTTTTGGTAAAATTCCGAATCTCAATCCTATCAAGGCATCTCTCAATTTCCTCAAAGCAACACTTCTCAAAACATCCCTTGATCTCTTTGGCATCAACATATGTCGTGCTTTTTGTTTGGCTGCATTTGCCTGCCTGTATTCTTCTTCGAACCATGGCATGGGTTTCGTTTTGGGGGCCGAGTGAAACGCAGAACCTAAAGGTGAAGCCCAAAACCTTTAATGCCTTATGCATTGGGATTCAAGGGTAGTTGGAGGGGCACTCTATTGGAAAAGTCACTGAATTTTCTATTTGTGATTCAATAAAAGTCGAACTTGGCTGCAGAAAAGCCGCGTCAAAAAAAAAAAAAAACGCAGCTGCTAGTAGTTGTAGCATCACTGCCGCAGCTACTCCATCGCTTTGGCTTAGGAGAGTCTACTGGTTTTATGATGTCTTAAACACTATTCAATCTCGAAAACTTCACCAAATAAGGAGAAACTGAAATCATTGACTTGTGGGCTTACTTACTATGTTGACATTTACGTAAGTTTTTGATAATTTGCTTTAGGAAGAGACCTTTCTTCTCAAACAAAATATGTAGAATAAAGCTGTGCTCCTTTCCAATCCTCTAAAGTTTTTTTTATCTTAACCAACTGTAGCGTCATATAGGCTTAACATGTCGTATATTATGCGAAACACCCTGAATCTCTGATTCAGCTCAGATCAACGAGATATGGTTGAACCTTTTCGTATTAACCTTTCCCAAAGAAGCTTTTTCAAATAAGACCTCTTTAAACTCAAACATTCTTTTGCCAAAGAAACCGTGTTCCCTTAAATATGTATACTCCATTTAACAAAGTCAGCGAAGGTACCTATGGCCGTCGTTGTGTTAAATGCCAGACCTTCTTAATAGTTTATAAAAGAAAAGATATTTATAATCTCATAATCCACAGCATAAAAGATTGAAGATTTAATTTCCTCAAAGCGGCTTTCGGTTCTCCATCATTCAATATTCAAATGAGTTATTGTATTTCCCAGAACCCCTAATTTATCAAAGCTCCTCCTTTATTGCTGATTGCCCAAGTCTCAAGCCACTTGAGGATACGTCTTAAAGGGATTTACATTTTCAACTCGGACACCCACTCACTCACTCAGAGTGTTGTATAATACTTTTACCTTTAAGGTTCTTCAGCTAAGAAAAACTTCATCCAGACAAAACAGTTTCAAGACACCTTTTCGACCCGTGTCGATTGCCTTTGAAGCATTGTGCTCTTTGCCTACAATTAAACTCAAATCCTTTTTTTTCTTAAATTTGAATAATTTATCAAATTCAAACCACAAAAAAAAATGCAAATCTTATTGTTCGCCAGGTGATGACGGTAAAACATGCGATTGAAATCTCTTATTCCTTTAGGACTTCCCCTGGCATGTGTTGCCGTTTAATGGGAGTTAAGTAAATACTCCCTTTCAAAAAACCAAACGGTTTCGAGTAGGAACCTGAATGATTTTCCATCCTGCGCCGGCTAAATAAAACAAGAAAAAAAGGATATACGACCATGACTGTTGATAGCCAGTCTTAAAACGTTTTATGTTGCAACACCCGCCTCATTGGATCCTTTGGAGACCTGAAGTCTGTCCAGTATGGCCCCGTGGGTATGTCAGAAAGAAGAGAGTAATAAAATAGAAAATGTAGAATGTCAGGGCCCAGTCGTAAATTAACTTCTGAAGCTAAACAAATATATTTTCACTTTTGTGTGTGCACATCAATAAATTCTAAAACGCCCTCATGCGTTTCGCCGCGGCTTTCAAACAAAACACCTGTCTGTGTACCCCTGCACCTAAAATACAAAATATTGTGTCTGCTGGGACAGTGTGATGAATATCTGTGTTTTATAATATCGTTGCCGCTACATTTTTCAATTTACAATAAATATTATTTCTGTTTTCTTTTTGATTGCATCTCTCCACACACTGACACTGAACTTGCATCAAAACGAAAAAAAAGGAAGTGACACGAGCGCACAAGGGATGGGCTCTTGACTCGGTGGTTTTACAAAATCAAACAACTCGCTACAATAAAGAAGACATCACTGAATATCCAGCAGAGGGAGTGTATGTACATGGACTGTTTCTTGAAGGTGAGTCGAAGGAATGGAGAATTTCCAATTTCCCCCAGCCTTTTTTTTCTTCCTATCACTGTTTTTATTTTGTTTTTCCGATGATAGTGACATTAGAAAAGATGGCACTGTGTCAAGAGATGGTGTGATGGGTTTATTGTTGAATGTTTTGAGTAGAAAATGCGTATAAGTAAGATCCTACTACAAAGAACTGTTGACATGGAAACACAGACACAAATGAAAGGTACTGAAGGGAGTTAATCTCTAGGAAATTAATGGTTCTGAGGGATCGAAGGGAGGAAGGGCGGTCTATGGTATACAACGATTGCCATTTTATAAAAGGTAAATGGTTTGCAAGGGTTATGCTCTTAGTGGGGATGAATATCAATTTCGAAACCTAAACATATGATGTGGATTTAGAAAGAAAGACAGAGGAAAAGAATGTCTACCTTTACAGGTTTATATTGATTTGGGAGTAGGTATATTCGGACAATAAAATTGAAATTCTTGTGAGAAAAATGCTAATTTAGTGAGCGAGTAGACTGTTCGAAGATTAAATGATCCAATTACACAATCAAGTAGATAACCCTAGACTATAATTTTATAAACTAATTTTAAAAACTTGTAAGCAGGAAGACACCATTTTGTGGTAAGTAGCTTAGAAGGAAACCGGCCAGCTTTTTTATTTCCCTTCAACACCTTCGTTTCTACGGTAGCAAAAAAGATCTAAAAGGTGGGGTTGTGATTCTAGGAGCTGGAATTTTTCGATTGTAATGATTTTTAGTCTTGGATGAAGTACCTACAACACCCTACCGGTGCGGTGTCTAAAGTTTAGTACTACTTTGGAGATTGCGTTTCCAGTCAATCTGAAACGAACTTATTGCAGTTGTTTGAGTTGAAGACGTCATGGTGTGACTCGAGTTGTTCAAGACATAATAAGAGGTAAAAACAACTCTTCGTGCGATCATCGTCTTGGTTCGTTCCCAACGAAATTACTCATTCATTTATGATGAAAAGGGTTCCTGTTACTCAATCTTCAATGAGCCTTTTGCAGTCGCTTAAGTTGAAAATCTTAAAGCGTTGCCGGAATTCGCGTCCTTTCTAAGCTGTTATTTGCTTTGTCATTGATATGTGAAGTAATGTCGTAAAATTTATCGCTGCAAAAATCATCTTTGGGAGTCCTTTTCCAATTGCTTCCCTCTCTTCCGGCTGTGGTTACAGAATATTGGGAGAGTAAGTGGAAACCAAGGCACCATCTGGTGGTTTACTAACCCAGCTTTATGCAAAAGCATCCAAAATAGGTTTCTGGTGTTAAAAGAGACAGGTGGTCTGCTATCATATTGATCAGCATCCAGTTAGGCAGTCTGATAGAAAGGGGACAAGGCTAGAGGATCTAGTAGCGCCCACCGAAGACAACATAAGAAAACTTTAAAGACTCTGTAGCATGACCTTAAACCCAACTTAAAGCTATGATGACGTGTTCCTCCATTACCACCAAAATATAAGTTAGAGATACGAGTGGTATACATTTCCTCTTTCTAAAGTACTTCTCAATCATGAAAAATTACTGTAAATTGTTAAAGACTTATATTCTATCTCACGTCCTGCGCGTTGTGAGGTAACTGGGGGAAGGTCCAGAAAGAACTTGTTCTCGCTTTACTTACTTACTTAGGCGGGCATTACAGTTCGGGGTGAACCTGGGCCTCAGCCAACATCCTTCTATAACGACTTCGATTTTGGGCGAGCTCTCTCCAGTTTCGCACTCTTAGTCGGTTGAGGTCTTCATCCACTTGAGTGCGCCACCTAAGACAAGGTCTTCCCCTTCGGCGATTTCCCTGCAATGTGCTTTCGAACACCCGTCGAGCCGGAGCGTTTGGGTCCATTCGCTCTACATGACCCAACCATCGTAGCCTCACGATGCGTACTCTTCTGACTATGCCCATGTCGCGGTACAGCTCATACAGCTCCTTCTTCTCCACACATTGTCTTCGCATACGGGACCAAAGATCATTCGGAGAATTTTTCTTTCGAAACGATCAAGGTTTTCCTCATCCGCTTTCGATAAGGTCCATGCTTCCGAGCCGTAAAGCAGGACTGGGATGATCAAGGTCTTATACAAGGTTACCTTGAATTTTCTAGAGAGGGTTTTGTTTCTCAATTGCCTTCTTAACCCAAAGAAGCAACGGTTGGCAAGAGTTATTCTCCGTTTGATCTCCGCACTGATGTTGTCATATACTTCGTTTTGCCCTCATTAACCATCAAACCCATTTTTGCCGCTTCTGTTTCAATACTCGCAAAAGCACCTATGACATCATCATGCTTTTTTTTCCCATTTCGTCAATATCGTCTGCGTAGGTGAGTAATTGTACAGACTTTTGAAGGATTGTTCCTTTGATGTTGACGTTTGAGTTTTGTAGTCTTTTCAAGTATGATGTTGAAGAAATCGCATGACAGTTTGTCGCCTTGCCTAAAGCCTTTTTCGACATCAAATGTCTCGGTGAGTTCTTTGTCGACCTTGGCGGAACTGCGTGAATTCTTCAAAGCCATCCTGCATAGTCGTACAAGTTTTGCATGGATGCCGAAACTAGAGATGGCTCAATACAGCTCGTCTCTGTAAATACTTTCATACGCGGCCTTGAAATCGATAAAAAGATAATGTATATCGATATTATACTCTCGGGTTTTTCCAAGATCTGCCGTAATGTAAAAATTTGGTCTACTGTGGACTTCTGTTAACCTTTTACCAATCGTTTTTATTTCTGATATCCGGATTTTGTTTGCCCTGATGGCGGAAGATTCATTGCAGCCTTCGTTTAGCCTTGGTTGATAACTGGATGTCCCTACTCAGTTTCTGACTATTTTTTAGCTCCGGCTAATGACACTAACGGCTAGATTATTAAATTTAATGAACCCATATAACTATTGACGATAGAACTGAGTGTGAGTTCTACTCGGTGAGTAGCCAATTTACTGCTTTCTTCATTCAAAGTACATAACATAGTTTCTTTTCGCTGTCTGTCTAAATGCTTAGATCTTTGAAGCTACTTAACGAATTCTGATGCGGCCTTTTTCAATAGATTGAGTGATCTAAGAAAACGGCTGTTGTGTGTATCTAATCTGATCTAATACCAAGACACTGCTTGATCGATTTACAAATTATTTCACATCAGTTAGAATTCTACATTCATTCCCATATTAATACGGGATTGGAATCATGTGCTTAAACGAGAACTATAAGAGTTTGTATTGAAATACTCCAAAACTACTAAGCAGATTAGAATGAAATTTGAAATAATAATGTTCTAGGGCCTGAGAAATGGCATAGCGCATAGGCTATATTTCCTTTCCATATTCTTTCGAGGACGGAAACGGGAACACAACCGGGAACATGGAAAGTACTAAATAATATCCAAAAATTCTGTCACCTCTAACGTACGAGTGCTTAAATGCCCCTGAGTAACATAGACTATATTTTATACCCATTTTTACACTGAAATGGAAACTTGAACTTTTCTTAATTTACTCAATTCGATAAACGTAGGGTCCGTGCTACGTCGGGGGAGGACAGCTAGTAACTTATAAACTCGTGATTGAGTGCTGTCTGCTGTTTAGTTCGAACGTACAACTTCAATATGGTACAATATGGTGAAGGCTTCGTTCATTACACCCGTGATTGTAATGCTTTCTCATTCAGAGAAGGAAAATCTGACTTGCTCTTCACAATATTGAGTATTAGGCATGAGTGCTTATTTTTTGAACTAAATTGCATCGCGTATATTACGATAAATTGACGTTCAATGAACGAGACACCCTCTTGAATATTACTGAAAAAAAAACATTTTCTTAAGTCAAAAATTTTACCCAAGGCAAAAATAAACAGTGAACTGAATGAACTTCTTAAACGATCTAGTTCAGTAAACTGACCTTAGCTTGGTTGAACTGAATTTGAAGCACACTTCTTCCATGCCCGTGATGTAATGCTAATAGCATGTCTGTTAGTTATGCAGATTCGTGGTACGCATTCCAACGGAAAACAAAAATTGTTTTTTAACGGGTATCGCCTTCCGCGAGGAGCTGGCAAGTCCTCCGATAGTAAATTCAATGCCATGAAAAGCGCTTTCTCGTTTAGGCGTTCAGAATCGGCAGAAAATTGTAAGTCCCCTTCATTCCCTCACCAGGTATTGTTTTGAGAAAAGTGCTAGGTCCCGAGACTTCCCCCTGTGTTGCGCCACCCTTTTGATTTTATTTATTAACCTCGACACTAATTCTTTTTTTTTTTCTCTCTGGACAATTGACACCGTCCAGTGCAGATACTTGAGCATCATAAAGATGTCTCGTCGGGTAGCTATGGTCAGTGACACTTAAGCGTTCTGTGAAGATGCAATTTAGCGTAAATTTTCTGTTGCGTAAGCCGTCGATAACCCTTTTCAAAAACACTTCTAAAAAAATTGATACCCGCTCATATTTCACAATAATGTCTGCCATTCCAGCAAACCTTTCTAAGGTCAAGTTGTTATACGTTCATCTGTCCAGATCTCAAAACAGTTGACAGAGAGCATTGCCGTCTGTTTAACGTACTCAACGCACTCGAGCGAACGCTCTTGTGTTTATCAAACTCCAAAGTTTTCAATTGCCCGTTCACTAATTTTGTTTCCAAACAAACACCTTCCACAATTATTCTCCGGCTTCACTTTCACACTCAGACAGACTCCAACTGATAGGTAAGTTGAAGATGAGCGCAATTATTATTGAAAAGCATTAAAATCGCATTCCAGTTTTTTACAAACACAATTTCCTTGAAAATAATGAAAATCTCTCAATGGCTTTTACGTCTAACCCTCGTTAGCCGCAGGTGGTTCATTTCGCTAATACCATTTATTTTCTTCCCAAACGTTTTTTTTTTTTTTTTCATTTTTGCAGACATTGTCAAATTTTCCATTTGAACAAACTCACACCCCGAATGTTAAGTGTAATCCCATCTACAACCGCCGGCAATATAACATTTTTTTTTCTCTCAAATTAAATGACCAAGTTATGCGTCTACGAAGTGAGAGAAAAGTCCTGTCCCGTATTTAAAACTTTATGCTGTGGTGAGAAAAAGGTCAAGCTTCACTTCATTTTTCGTGACAAAGAGGACACGACGACGACTTCTCACAATAGTCGACAGGAGATGTGACCCGAAAGCATCTAAACAACTGCTAATGGACACGAGCGAGGACCTTTCTGAGGTCAGATCAGATCTTTGAGACGATTAAAGTTTAACCCTTTACCCTTATAACCTAGACAATCTGATTTTGGTTTGACACAAATGGGAAAGGGAGGATATGATTGCCTTTCTATAGTCAATCCAAAAGGATTCATCGACATGTGTTCTTTGGGAAGCTTACAAATGTTAAATACAACGACTCTTCCGTTTACACAATAGAAAGATAAATGTCCCTAAAATTGACCATAAAATCCTTCCTCTCAAGGAGAGACTACCCCAAGGAGCTCAATGCTCTTAAATTGAAATCAGGAAATTTCTTTGACATCATCGACATTGGACTCGACCATCGTTTAAAACAAACGGAAATAGTTTCCCTAGTGGGTGAGGGTACGGGTATGGATATGAGCGGAAAGTCCTTTGGGCCTTATCCATTTGGAGGTATAGTGTGGGTTGTATTAGTTGTCAATCAAGTTGTTTGCAGTACTTTAATGAGGAGTCTCGAATCGAGTGGTAGCAATACCACGATTATCGATGCTTTTGCATTTAATTTCCACGAGCGAAATTAAAACGACCAACGATATCGCCATAAGAACACTCCAACAGCGCACTTTAGTGGCAATTAAAACGACTATGTGGTTGATTAATCATTTTAATTCTTTTTTTTTCACTACTTTCTTCTTTTTGCAGGTGCTTCGCTTGATCGCCGCAGTGGAAAACTAATTGAATCAAAACCAAAAGTCCTTTACGAACAAATGCCTGTTATATACATTTATGCAATCAATACCACGGCAGGAAAGGATCCAAAGCTGTACGAGTGCCCCATTTACAGAAAACCACAACGAACCGATGCAAAGTATGTGGGTTCAATTGATTTCGAAACGGATTTTAATCCAAAACATTGGACATTGCGTGGGGTGGCACTGCTTTGCGATATTAAGTAGATTCAAGTGGCAATACTGTTGACGGTGGTGATGATGATGATATTTTTGACGAGAAATGGTTGGTGTTAGTGGTTTTAATGACAATGCTTTATATTGTGGTTTTAATACATACACACAAACAAACAAAAGCAAACTTCCTGGCTGTGCTTTGGTGATTTTTTTGAGTGAAGTGTTGGTTTTTTTTAACGAAACGATTGTTTGGAGATTTGTAATTTAGGGAATAAAGTTTACAAATACTGAAGGAGGGAAATAGTGAATGTGTTTTCCTTAAGCTGCGATTTGGGGATGGAAATTCCGTCTCTTAGTTCGAATTAATTAAAAGTGTGGGTTTTAGGTTAAAGTGGAAGATGCATGAAGTGTTTTGTTGAATTGAATGACTTTCTTGGGAGTTATGGGATAAATTAATTTAAGTGGATTCATTTGTACGAAATAGAATCATAAAAGAGGTCATAGCGCACATTGATGCAAAAAGCAAGAGTTGCCATGGAACTTTCGAAGAAACTCAAGTGGACGCAAAGTTGCGGTGGAATACTTTCACTCTGCGTTCGAATTTCCCTTTGTCGTGGTGAGGAGCTAAAAGAGTTTATTTGAACTGAACTATGCCAAAACGTTTTCTTAGGGTAAACGAAACGAAGAATTGGTCAACTACAGAAAAGAGGATAACACAAAGGAATTTTACTCCCCAGGTGTTTACCGTCGAAGTGACAATCCACCCGCAGTCTTCTAGACTATCGCAGATGCAGAGACGAATGCTAGAGACCCCATCTTACATACAAACTACCTTTTCCTTTTCGGTTGTGTTTTACAGTTCAGTTGATCTGAGTGGTATTGCCACAGGATCGAATGAAGCTGAACAGGTTGATCTTGCATCAGTGGTGGCGTCGTCTGGTCGACAGTTTTCCCAACGCCCGCCGCCGCCGGCAGAGTAGGGATAGAAAGCTAGCCGGTGAATGCTCATATCGCCAAGAAGATACTAGGGTGAGCAAAGGCACATAGTCTAATAGGGCCCATACACTACGCATGCATGCATGCGCAATCAGAAGATTGCGCAATATTGCTTTCGCCCTACACTACTCATGCAAACTGCGCAATCTTCATTTGTGTTTTTGTAGCAGTGTAGACAAGTTGTACGATGTCAAGCTAAAACTCCGCTGCTGCTCTTCTCGTCATTCGAATTTCATCACTTGACTGAGCAATTTTGCCCACACACCACACATGCATGAATGCGCAAACAAGAAAATATCAGAAAATTATGATTTTGCTCATGCCGCATGCACAACCACTCAGTCAACACCATACACCTTCAATCAGCATGCGCAATCACTTGATTGCGCATGCATGCATGCGTAGTGTATGGGCCCTATAACTGCAACCCTTTGGTAAAAATAACAAAAAAAAATTAATAGGGTGGCGCCACAGAGCGAGGATCCACGCGCTTCTAACAACCGTGCCCTGTGGGGGAATGGAGGAGATCTACAAACTTCCAATTTTCTGCCGGTTCCGAGCGGCTAATCAAGAAAGCTCATTTCATGGCAATGAATTTACTAACGGAGGACTTGCCAATTCCTTGCGAGACGCGTACCAGTGGAAAAATATTTTTGACTCTGTTCCTGGGATTCATACCACGAACTTCTGGGGTAACAGGCAGACATGCTAGCCATCTCGCCACGGGAAAAATCTCACAAAGAAAAAAGATGGAAGAGTTCTTACCCTCCTCTTTAAAATGTTCTGTCGTAACGGAAGCTGACACTCCTGAGGCTCTGCTGAAATTAGGAATTGGAACTTTGGCGAATGAAACCGGAACCACAAGTCCACGGACAAATTATCGCATGGAAATGATAAAGCCATCACGGTCAAAACTGCTGGAACTATAGAGAATGAAAACTGGTCTCATAGTCAGTCTGGTCCACCGACACCAGTCGGAAGGGAAAATACTTTCGAAAGTTTTATTCAAATCAACTTATAATTGCTTCAGCGCTCGCATGTAATAGGCTATCAAAGTTGAGTGCAAAATCACTACTCATTCAGGAGCCATGAGTGTGGACAAAACTATTTTTTGACTTAGGAGGATTGCGAGGGCTCAATATACTTTGTGATGAGAGTTCTAACTAACCTCGGACTCTTTTTATGAAATCGTGAGAACCCAAAAATCCCCCACTGAACACTTTTCAACAAAGAGCTCAGTAATCTCGTTGAATCTCAACCTAAGCTCTCAAGAGAGGACTTGCCAATTCCTCGCGAAAGGCGATACCCGTGGAAAAACATTTTTGCCTCTGCTGGGATTCGAACCTCGAACCTCTGGGTTAGCAGGTGGACATCACGCCACGGGTACGACAGTATCTTACTCTCTTAAATTTTGGAGTTTGTGGCACTTAAAATTTTGATCCTCCATATCTTTTCAGAAGCTGGTTTAAATAAGACACTCCGCAAAAAATCAACTTTTTGAAACAAAGTTAAGGAAATTTTTCTCGATTATGCCACAGATGCAGAGGCAGACTGGAACAGATGCTATATCCAGTTGGGCAGCTACAAAAGTGTAAAAAAAATAGTGCGTAGATTCTCTCCGCGCGCAATCGATAATTAAACGTGTTACGCATCCATGTTTGCAAGTCGCATAAGAAGTTTCACTTCAAAAAGAAGTTCAAACATTTTTTCGCTTAAGGCTACGTTTATGACCGAGCGTAATCGCAACGCGCGATGCGATGAGAATCGCTCCATCGCTTGTCACATTTTCGCTATGTTTATCGCGGGCGATTGAGTGTTTATAGTAGCGCGTAATCGCAAGCGATTGAAAGTTAACAACACAACTCAACATTTTTTTTATTCACGTTGGAGCAGTTGAGAAAGCAATATGCGTGCATTAACTCGCAAAATTTTATTGTTAGAGAACAGCTATTTGTTGCGCAAAAAATATTTAAAAAATATAAATAAACGAAAATATTAAATTATTTAATAATTAAATATATTTACTCACGTCCCAAGTCACATTTTTTTTCAACATCCTCCCAAACTTTTCTTATTATATTTCGATTGTGGTACCCGTGGCGTAATGGTTAGCATGTCCACCTGCTAACCCAGAGGTTCGAGGTTCGAATCCCAGCAGAAGCAAAATGCCAAAATGTTTTTCCACGGGTATCGCCTTTCGCGAGGAATTGGCAAGTCTTCCGTTAGTAAATTCATTGCCATGAAAAGGGCATTCTCAATTAGCCGTTCGGAACCGGCGAAAAATTGTAGGTCCCCTCCATTCCCTCACAAGGCATGGTTGTGAGAAATGCGCTAGGCCCAGGGGCTCCTCGCTCTGTTGCGCCACCCTATTTATTTTATTTTTATTTTAATCTGCATGGCGCAAATTTCATAAACATTGATTATCACGCACACACTCTATGAAAATATCCATGCTGTTTCGCTGGTTTCGCTCAAATAAATCAAAATATTTTGATTGCAAATTTTCGTCGCTTTTATCGCTTGTAATCGCTCAATTCGCTTTTCGCTAAATCGCTGTGTCGTGAACACCACCATATGCACTAATATAATTTATCGCTAGTAGCGATTCTCATCGCATCGCGCGTTGCGATTACGCTCGGTCATAAACGTAGCCTAAGAATTGTAGGTCCCCTTTAAAATGAAATTTTTTTGAGAAAAGATTGTCTCTTAAACAACCTCTTCTGAGCATAGCTTTACTCAAAGACAACTTCTTTTAAGGGTGTAAGGCAAAAACTTTTTCTAATTGATCAATTGCTGCTTTGTCTTCGGAGGAAGGAATAATAAGAAAAAAAGCAACTTGAAAATCATGATATCAAAGTTCAACCCACAATCCAAAGAACTTAACTCACCCCTAAAACAAAAGTCTACTATCGCTATCACTTTTCTAATATTTGTTCATTTGTAAACAAAAATTTAATGACAAAATACCTGAACGAATACATAATGAGAAAAACTCGTTCAACTACCATCGATCGTAGATAGCTAATGTGCCTCTATTAAAAAACCATAGAACATGCCACTTGCCCTGACATGTGAAACAAAAGAAAACAAATCGCCAGTAGCTGATTAAGATTTCCTCAACGAACGAAAGTTGTTTAATGTGTTATCACTTCCCAATTATCACTCAAATTAGAATGACATCAAAAAAGTTCAAGCTAAGTTTTTACGTGGTTTGAGAACCCACAGCAGTGTTTTGGTCTGTTTCTGGACTCCAGTAGGGTTTTCAAATGGACAGTCATTTACAGTTTCTATTACTTCTTTGCGGTGTCGCTCTAGCGTCACCTGAATCAAACCGAAAATTACTTTCTTTTTTCGGAGACATACAAAGAGATGAGGAATTTCAAAGCATTTTTGTGTTTAAGACATTCGACGAATATTCTGCTGTTGATTTTGGTGAGGATTTCATCAGAGACGTCACAACTGCTTTACAAATTCCCATGATAATCTCAACCAACACCACTTCGTTCTCAATTAAAAAGGAATACAACGAAAATATACTCACAGTTGTCTTACTGGATTATAAAAAGAATCGCCTGCAAAGACTTTTGGAGTACCTTCAACACATGCGATCCTCTAAGACCATATTTCTACTCAACAATGTATCAAGGGATCATTACAAATTGGAAGACTTATTTAACTTTTGCTGGGAGAATCATATGATAAACGTCATCGCAATCTTTCAGGATTTCCAGGACTCACCACTGTTCTACAGGTACACAAGGATGCCAACTTTCATCATCGAAAGAGTAAACTGGACTGAGAGTCATAGGACTTTTCCGAATCGGTTGAGAGATCTGAAAGGAATGTACTTGCCAATTGTTTTTGTAGGACCTGAACCAGGAATAATCCTTTTGAAAAACAAAAAAGGTGAAAACGTAATCAATGGCTACATGGGACACTTTTTTCGCGCCTTAGCCAGAAAACATGGAGCCAGATTAAATACTTCGCATATAAACTCTAAACTTTCGGCATACCAATTGCGAGAGATGGTGATCAATGGGTGAATCAATATCAGGTGCTGCAAATGCTCCTATGACCTTTTCTAGGGACTCGATTACCTATCCCTACAACATAAACGATGTCTGCATAATGATTCCAGTTGAGCCTAAAATCCCCATCTACAAAATTTTTGGAATTGTTTTTCACAGGGATGCCATCCTTATAACCATCGCATTGGTTTTATCACTGTCCATTTTGATGGATTTTGCCACGTTTGTGTGTGATGGAGAACAGCTCTGGTTTTCCAATGACAATTGCATACGTGGGATACTTAGACAGTCCTTTTTGGAAAGACCCAATGCCTCTGTCAGTTTGAAAATCTTGTACGCATTGATCATATTTTTTGGAATCATGGTGGGCACTTCATTTGATGCCTTCCTTCAAACATTGATGACCAGCCCGCCACCGGAAACAACAATAAAATCCTTAGAAGATCTCCTTGCATCGAAAATCAAGGCAGTTGTTTTTAAAGCGGAAGCTGATTACTTTTACGCACTGCAACCAGATTTCAAAAAGCAATACGAAGAAATATTTCTGTTGGAAAGTGATTACAATGCATTTATTCGAATACGAGATAGTCTCAATACTGATTACGCCTATGTGGTGAACACCAACAAATGGAACAACTTTCGGAGTCAACAAAACTTATTTAGTCGACCATTGTTTCGTCTGCCCGAGACATTGTGTGTGTTAAGAGGCTGTCGTTTGGTGTTTACTATCAATGAGAACTCAATTTATAAGGAAATAATAAATTTTCTCATTTTGGAGACTCACTCATCAGGTTTGTTAGATTTTTGGCTCGAGAAATCGTTTTATGAATTGATTGAAAGTGGTCAAATGTCGTTGAAGGATCCCACAACCAAATCCGAATTGAAGCCAATGAAAGTTTCTGACTTGAAGTGGGTTTTGATGGCATATGCCGGTGTACTTGTCATCGATACTTTATGCTTTTTGGGTGAAATTTATGTTTACTCAAAGAAAAATGGAAGACAGTAAGCACGTTTGAAGTTATTTGGTTTGAGTTGAAACAAAACAATAATAAAGAATCTTTGTTTGAGTTCTTGGTGTCGTTTAACTCATTTGGCAATTTTTGTTTTCTTTCCATGTGTTGGAAGGTACATCGTGGATACAGTTTGAGTGAGGTAAGAATTATTATATATTTAGTGAAGAGGTTTTGTGAAGATATTAACAGTTGGACTTAGTTAAGATGAATTTAGGCCATAGAATTTACAAACTTTTTCTCAAATCCCACAGAATTACTGCGTAGAAGTAGAGTAATGCCCAAAGTGGAACAATTCAAGGGTTTGCTTTAACTTTCAAATATTTAGAGAGATTTATATTCAAATTCATTCCCAAAGCTGTTTATCCCTCGCAAACAGAACCAAAAGATTTCAAACTAATTAGGCTATCCTCCTTTCTGCTCAAGACTTTAGAAACGCGCATCCGCACAAAACAGTACAATAATGTGATCCTTACAGCCCAACATGCACACATAAATGGCAGATCGATTGAGAATACACTACATGAAGAATTCGGAACAAATGTACCAATCATCCAATACAAGGAATACACCTTGGCCGCTTTCCTTGGTGGACTCCAACAATTTTGAATACAGTACTATTCGCTGGGAACTAAACTCCGACAATATCAAGCCACCGATGTAATTTTTTTTTTTTTATAATTAACGCCCACATCAAGGGGTTATGGCTACCCTTATAATGATATGGAACACAGTGCGAGCATTTAGGAAAATAGGAGAGGATTTGAAAGGAGACACCGATGAGCGATGCTTTTGAATTTTTGAATCGTAATGTAGGGTCAGGTAGAGCATTCCACATTCGGGTGGTGCGACTAAAATATGAATCCCTATACTTGGGCTCAAGGGAAAACTGATGAGCATTCCTAGCGAGGCGAGTGTTGCAACTAAACTGTTTCAAGGGAGGAATACAACTGGCTATTTCACTAGAGCACTGTTTGTGAAATAAGGGAAAAAAGAGAGTGAGACAGGTAACGTTTCGACGATTTTCAAGAGAATCAATCGATTCTACGATTGAACTATCACCTATCAATTTTAACGCTCTATTTTGTACCCTATCAAGTATGCTTGAGGAGCACCTGACCAGATATGGGAGTTATACTCCAGTTTTGCCTTATAAATTGTAGCCAGATCAGAAGGGGTGTAGAACTTCCTGCATCGTCTTAAGAAACCTAAGCATTTAGCAGCATTTTTGGCGACTTCAAATATGTGGTCGTTCCAAAGAAGATCATCGTTTACACAAATACCAAGTACTGACAGCTTTTCGGTTTCTTCGAAGCCTGATGTCAAATTCTTTCAAATGCTTTAGAAATATCAATCGCAATAATCTTACTTTCTCCAAAAGAATGTAAAGATTGGTTCCACTTTTCGATGAGATAAGCCATCAAATCACCATTGGACCGTTTGCTAAGAAAGCCGTACTGACGGCCATCGAGAAGCTTTCGTTCTTCAAGATATTTCATAAGTTGACGGTTTATCAACGTTTCCATGACCTTGGAAAGAAGATACGTAAGTGCAATTGGACGGTAATTGGAGGGGAGAAAGATTCGCCTTTTTTAGGGACCGGCTGGACAAAAGCAGTTTTCCATCTACTCGGAAAAATCCCAGCAGAATAGGAAAGAAAGTTTACGCAGTGGTTTTGCCAGCGTAGAAGAACACCTCTTCAGAATAACGGCGGGGATACCATCTGGACCAGCGGATTTATGTATGTTGAGATCTTTGAGGACTCTCGCAACTAAGCGAGTTCGAAAAAATATTAGCTTCATCACAGAATTTGCAGACTTAAGCTCAGGTGGAGCCTGGGCCATATGCATAAAGGCTAGTAAATGCTTTTACTGGTAAATTTCTATAGTATATACTAATTCTCGTATGCATAAAACCATAGTAAATACTGGAAAAAAAGTATTTACTAGGTCACAAAGTATTTACTGCTTTCGGATGAATTAAACCAGTAAATACTTTAATCGGTATGCATAAAAACTATTTTGTTCAAGTATATACTGAAATTTTTTCAAGCTTTTGAAAACCAACTTGAACATTTGCTAGTAAATACTTTTTCGTGTTAAATATTCATTTTAGTGGGCAGTTTTCTATTCAAGCATTCGTTTGAGTTTATTTTTTTTAAATGGTCGCTTTTTTCAGTGTAATCGCAGAAAAAAATTATAAGGAGCGAACAGATTCCGGAGATAACAATTTCAAAATACTTGACTGTTTTAAAAAGGAAAACGTTGAGTGGCTAGGCCAGTACTTTATCGATAAGAAAATTTATTTAAAATTTAATGGAACCAAGAAATAACTAATTTATTTGTAATTAAAAAAAAATAATAATAATAATAATTATATAAACATTTAGGTATTCAAACTGAAAAAAGAGAGTATAAATTTTTGCTCTAGATTGTTAATAAATGAGTTATTTCTAGGCCAAAAGGCATTAGCATTAAGATATTGATTAATTTAGAGTACCCTATTAGGATCAATAAGATGGTTAAGCTATTATATAAGCTAGTTTTATACATTTTTGTTAGCAGGTAAATAGATATAAGGTAATCAAAAAAATAGGCACGACTGGGTCGCACGAACTTGCGATCGTGTGCTAAGTATAATACCAAAATCTTAAAATTTTGCTAATATATGTAAGCCCTACAAATTTCATCAAAATCTTTACAACCATTTTTTTAAAAATTGGTTTTTACTTTTAATTTTTTTTAAAAATGAAGTTTTTAAAATTTTAGTACACAAATCTTAAGATCTTGCTGAAATTTGTATTGACGAAAAATTTGAAATAAATTAAAGATACCGTTTTGAAAACATTCGAAAAAACAAAAATTAATGAAAATTCGAAAAAAATAAATTTTTCAAATGTTGATATGCAATCGTTCTAAAACAATATAGGACTTTTAAAATATGAAATTTCGTTAAAATCGTGTTAGCCATTAGTGAAAAAGTCGCTTTTGAAAAAAAAAACGGTACTATTGGGGGTACCGTTTTTAGACTTCTTCCAAAAACAATTTTACATACAGCTATTCAAAAATAATACCTCTAGAAAAATTTTTCAGAACCGTTAGTACCGTTTTTGAGAAAAATAAGTATTATCATATCGGTTGTATGGCAAGTACAGCTATTTCAAGACCTAGAGACCCAATTAAAAAAAAATGAATTTAAAAATGGAAAAATCTGAAAAAGTGGAGGATCTACTACCCCTGATGAAAATATGCGAATCTTTTTGTGATATGTTAGAGATCCAAGATTTCAAGCCGGCCTTGGAGAAGACACAGGCTTCCATCAGAGTACTGTTTGCAGAATTGTGCATCATGTAGCAAATTTAATTATTAATAAATTATATACTTACCTAGTACTGTGAGGTTGCTTTTTGTCAAAGGCTGAGGTATGCTCAGTGGATCCAGAGTCTTCCAAAGAAGCAGCAAAACTTTAGATTATTGAAGCTAGTTTATTACCGATATTATAAATAGTTTTGGTTTAATACATGTTATACAATATTTTATATTTCAAATTTAAGTGTCTATTTCGAAGTCTTCATTGATGAGGGCAGATTTCCCTCCTCTTCGGGTGAAGCTTCACTTGGGGTTCGGCTGGGATGTGGTCTAGTCCGGGATTCACGACCAGATTCTTGGATTGGTCCTTGGGCCAGTCGGATGATGATCTCCTGTCCTGGGTTGGTCTTGGGCCACGTGGATTATGGTTTCCTATCTGGGGTTATGTGTTTCCAGTTCTTGGGTTCGGATTCAGGTTGCCAGTCTTGAATTAGAGGCTTCCAATTCTAGGGTTCAGATTTGGAGTACGCTGGAGACTTGGTATCTCTTCCTTGGTACAGTGGATGTTGTGAAGATACTAGGAAGAGGGGTTAATGGTTGCTCTGAGGTAGCAGGAGCCACTAAATTCACAACGAGGTAGCGTTGGACACTATGAATTCACAACGAGGTAGCGTTGGACACTATGGATTCACAACGAGGTAGCGTTGGACACTATAAATTCACAACGAGGTAGCGTTGGACACTATAAATTCACAACGAGGTAGCGTTGGACACTATGAATTCACAACGAGGTAGCGTTGGACACTATAAATTCACAACGAGGTAGCGTTGGACACTATGGATTCACAACGAGGTAGCGTTGGACACTATAAATTCACAACGAGGTAGCGTTGGACACTATAAATTCACAACGAGGTAGCGTTGGACACTATAAATTCACAACGAGGTAGCGTTGGACACTATAAATTCACAACGAGGTAGCGTTGGACACTATAAATTCACAACGAGGTAGCGTTGGACACTATAAATTCACAACGAGGTAGCGTTGGACACTATGAATTCACAACGAGGTAGCGTTGGACACTATAAATTCACAACGAGGTAGCGTTGGACACTATAAATTCACAACGAGGTAGCGTTGGACACTATAAATTCACAACGAGGTAGCGTTGGACACTATAAATTCACAACGAGGTAGCGTTGGACACTATGAATTCACAACGAGGTAGCGTTGGACACTATAAATTCACAACGAGGTAGCGTTGGACACTATGGATTCACAACGAGGTAGCGTTGGACACTATAAATTCACAACGAGGTAGCGTTGGACACTATAAATTCACAACGAGGTAGCGTTGGACACTATAAATTCACAACGAGGTAGCGTTGGACACTATAAATTCACAACGAGGTAGCGTTGGACACTATGAATTCACAACGAGGTAGCGTTGGACACTATAAATTCACAACGAGGTAGCGTTGGACACTATAAATTCACAACGAGGTAGCGTTGGACACTATAAATTCACAACGAGGTAGCGTTGGACACTATGAATTCACAACGAGGTAGCGTTGGACACTATAAATTCACAACGAGGTAGCGTTGGACACTATAAATTCACAACGAGGTAGCGTTGGACACTATAAATTCACAACGAGGTAGCGTTGGACACTATAAATTCACAACGAGGTAGCGTTGGACACTATGAATTCACAACGAGGTAGCGTTGGACACTATAAATTCACAACGAGGTAGCGTTGGACACTATGGATTCACAACGAGGTAGCGTTGGACACTATGGATTCACAACGAGGTAGCGTTGGACACTATAAATTCACAACGAGGTAGCGTTGGACGCTATAAATTCACAACGAGGTAGCGTTGGACACTATGAATTCACAACGAGGTAGCGTTGGACACTATAAATTCACAACGAGGTAGCGTTGGACACTATAAATTCACAACGAGGTAGCGTTGGACACTATAAATTCACAACGAGGTAGCGTTGGACACTATAAATTCACAACGAGGTAGCGTTGGACACTATGGATTCACAACGAGGTAGCGTTGGACACTATAAATTCACAACGAGGTAGCGTTGGACACTATAAATTCACAACGAGGTAGCGTTGGACACTATAAATTCACAACGAGGTAGCGTTGGACACTATGAATTCACAACGAGGTAGCGTTGGACACTATAAATTCACAACGAGGTAGCGTTGGACACTATGGATTCACAACGAGGTAGCGTTGGACACTATGGATTCACAACGAGGTAGCGTTGGACACTATAAATTCACAACGAGGTAGCGTTGGACACTATAAATTCACAACGAGGTAGCGTTGGACACTATAAATTCACAACGAGGTAGCGTTGGACACTATAAATTCACAACGAGTTAGCGTTGGACACTATTTACTCACCCAGTCTTGCTTCCTGAACTCTGCTTCTGCGCTGCCGGTACCGGAAGGAATTTTCATGTATTTCACTGGTCGCCTTATACACCTTTTGGTAGTAAGTGACTGTGAGTTGTATCCAGTCAGTGAAATGTCACTCCACGTGGAGTCAATGGTAAGTCGCTGGTATATGTTACCGTCACCATTATCATCGCCTGTGTTGGTATAGGCATTTTCCATTGTATATTGGTGTTGTTGGTAGCAAAATGTAATGGGTCATTACACTCCCTCCTTTCTTACGTAGACGAGAACCTTCTCGTCTGCATCGAAGATATAGGTGAGTGTGCAGGTGCTTAGTATGTGGACCATTCCATCGAGCGTGACGTCCATCGGCACCATAGTTGTAGTCGTTGAGTTGTATAATTGGGGTAAAGCTTCTTTACCCCCCTTTTTCCTTACATAGAAAAAAAATTTCCATGGCTAAATTAGGCGATTTCATTTCTTTATTCTTATAAATCTATACTTTTCTTTTTTTCAAAACTTAAAAAATAATTCTTTGATAAACGTAAAAACAAAAAATACTTCTTCATAATTGATATCGATTGGTTTCAACGTTTCAGGAGTACGACCTTCCGCTGACCCTGATAGGTTAGGATAGCTTGTTGATTGGTGATCTTGACGACCACTGTTCCAAATTTTCGTTTGATGGTGAATCGTTGCCGCTTCGCGTCGGGTCGATAGAGAGGCTGTTTCAGGACGTTGATACCGGCGAATGGGTTGTCTGGGCTGGCCGTCGACTGTTGGTTTGAGCTGCTCGGGGTACTGGAGGTAGGATCACTGCGGATTTGGTTCGAACTGGAGACCGCCTGTGATCGTCGTTGGTCCTCATCCATGTCGACATCCGGCATACTCTTTCCTGGAGTTGGGGGTAGTTCGTCCCCGTAGGTGGGAGACGGGCTGTCACAGATTAAAATTGGGGAACCTGGTGGTGTGGGCCTGGATGTTGGCTGCCTCTCGGTGGTAGTGGTCTCGGCTACTGGGATCTCGTTCTCACCCTTGCGATGTGTTTCCCACTTCTGCTCCGCCAGTCGCCTCATCTCCCTGATGGCCATCATTTGGTCCGCGACAGGTCTTGGTGGCCGAATTACCACCACGGATTCCACATGGATTGGAGAGCGTTCTGGCCGTTGGCCTGGTGGCTTCATCTTCGCCGGTATACTACTTCGCCGCACAAAGGGTGATGTTTTTGCGGCTTCATCGGTGGTGGCGTGCTCAGCGGTCACCTTAACTTGCCCTCTACTTTTTGGCTTTTTGTTTACCTTCCGCGTCACTTCAACTTTTCGGACTGCCGCGTTCATGGCTGCTAAATTAATTACTTCTTCGTCGGTCTGGTAGGCTTTTATATCCTGTAAATGAGCTCGACATTCGTCTCTCCTTTTCTTATTTTTATGTTGATCTCTCTTCCCCCGGATCGTCAATGGTTCTCCTGCTAGGGTGATTGAAAACTTTGCCTGGTCTAGCAGGTCGGCTCCCAGGATGGCATCTTCCGATAGCTCACCTAAAAAGGTTACCTCTCCTTCCACTGCACCTCCTTTCAAATTAAACCTTATGGAGTAGTGTTCCCGAGTAACAACCGGATTGCCATTAGCTAGCTGGACTTCGCGTCTTTGGTATCGAACGGGTAGCCTAAGGGCTCTTAATTTGTTCCGTAACGCGGGACCAATGAAAGACTTGGTTGAACCCGTGTCTACGAGGGCATTGAAAATCTGTCCTCCCATCTTTATGGGAACGAAATATCGTGGATCATACCAATGGGACGGAGTCGGATTCGGCGGTTGTCGTGGTTCTGCTACGACTGCTGGCGCTAGGTGAATTGGATCACTGATTAGCTGATGAGGTGTTTCCTGAGGGTGGGATGTCCCCTGAGAAAAGGGTCGGTATCTCCTTAGCCACCATCGGTTACGGTGACAACTCAAGGTACATGGCTGTCTGCGGGTTACGACTTTCTGAACAGACTCTCGTGCCTGTTGTGATTCAGGTGTAGTAGTTTTGAGGACCGCCAATCTGAACGGGTTCCTCTCCTCGTGCCTGGCGTACCGTGCTCCGTTGCCTTCCGTCCGGTTTTCCGCAACTCCCATAATGGCGGATGTTCGAGTGTTCCAGTTCTGGGTGGGCTGAGGATGGCGTTTGCAAGGACAGTCTTTGGTTAAGAGCCCATCCTCCCCGCAGCTTGAACAAAACAACCGAAAAGGTCGGTGGCAGTTCCTCTTCTGGTGTCCCCTTTGCTTACAGTTCCAGCAATGCGTGTTACGGTCATACGGTACTGATATTGCACCAAATTGTGCTCGGGGTGCTGGAGGTGGGGGAGCCAAGGCGGGTTTCGCGTTCTTTTCCTCATTCTTAACATATTCATACTCCTCGGCCAAGTCAGTAAGTTCTCCCAACGTCTGGAAATCTTTCCTTCGTACGAAAAGCCGGTATTCCGGTCGGAGGCTATCGTATATTCGATCCACGTTGTCTTCCTGACTCATCTTGGGATGTTGTCGAATGAGATATTCCATAGCACGGATGAAATCTCTGGCCTTCTCCCGAGGCCCTTGTTTCTTCCGCCAGATTTCCTCCTCCAACTTGTGGACGAATCGTGGCGGTAAGAAATAATTGAGGAATGTTTCACGGAACTCTTCCCACGTCTGGAAACTTCCTCGGTGGATTCGTAGCCACTCTAGGGCGGAACCTCTGAAGATTTCCGGAAAGGTCCGGAGGATGTGTTCTGCAGGTATGGAATAACAGTGTACCAATTCTTCTAGACGTTCCATAAACTCTAGGGCATTTCCCGAACCGTCGAACTTAAGGCCCCATTTACGGACGGTGTTCATGGTTTCGGCCTCGGGACTTCGGTACATTACAGTGTCGATCAGCTATTCACCGTAGCCACACGCACCGCGCTTAGTGCCCGAATAATTCGTGACCTGTTCCACCTCTTACCACCCAAAAAATCAAAATTGATAAAAAAAAATTCAAAAAAAAAAAAAAATCCAACTAAAACAACCAACAATATTACCAATCTCTCCAGCCGCGCCGCGAAAATAAAATCGAGTGCAATTATTATCAGTGCTGTGAAAGTGTAAAAAAAAAAAAAAAAGCCCATGTACTACTCAATAGCCCAAACACTAAGTGCGTTACCTGCCCATCGTCTCCTCCCCCACATCGCTCTCGCAGTCCCAGTGACTGCACACATTTCTTTGATTTGATAATCTCTTATCTTATCTGGGCAGTGTGTGCAGTCAATGAGACTGTGCGTTTGTTAGGCGAATAGTCAATCAACGGTGTTGATCCCGTTGGTGAACTAAAATCAAGTTGCTAGCTGGGCATAACACCGCTAGTAATTTGATTTTGTTTTCTAATAGGATATACACTTGTTGATTCGACTTAGTTAGCGTCTACGGTTGATATTTTGTTTTATGTGTTTTTGTGGATTGTAATGTCGGGTAGATTTCGGGTCGACTTTAGCAACATTAGGGGGTTGCGATCGAATTTCTTTGCTGTGTACGCTCACACTGCAAAATGCAGGCCAGCTGTTTTGGCACTAAGTGAAACACAGGTGGGTGTTGGTTCTGATCCCTCAGAATTCAACCTGCCTGGATATAGCTTAGTGCCACTATTCTTTTCCTCCCATGGCCTCGCCGTATATGTTAGACATGATATTGCTTACCAACTTCTACCACAATACGGCCTATGTTCTAATACGAACTTTAATTTCATGTGGTTAAAATTCACCGTCCGTAAGCAAATCATTCATTATTGTTTTATTTATAGAAGCCCCAATTTAGATAGCAATTCAACCTCTAACGAGTTTGATGCGCTATCTGAGTCCATAGTAAGAATTGTCTCCCTTTATCCTCACACTGAAATCGCAATTGCGGGCGATTTCAATGTACACAATTCTGGTTGGCTTCGACATTCTGGCCAGACAACACCCGAAGGAAAATATGTTGAGATCTTCGCTGAGTTTAACGAACTAACTCAACTTGTTGATGAGCCCACTCGGGTTCCAGATATTGAAGGCCATGCGGCCAACACTCTTGACTTATTTCTCACTTCTCATACCGAAAAATACAGGGTTGTAGTATCATCTCCTTTAGGCAAATCAGACCATTGTGTCATATCGGTAGATTTTTCGCTTTCCGTCACGGTAAAAAAAGATAAAGTCCCTAAAAGAACTGTGTGGCAATACGAGAAAGCCAATTGGGACGGCCTGAATAATTTCTTTCGAAATTTTAATTGGTCATTGTGCTTTCTCGACGGAAACGTTGATGCATCAGCTGATATGATATCTAACGTAATTCTCAACGGCATGAGAAATTTTGTTCCTCACAGATTAAAAAGTATCATCCCCAAAGAGAATTCGTGGTTTGATTCAAGCTGTAAAGAGGCGATAAGGGATCGAGAAAGTAGTTTTCGAAAATTTAAAGACAACCCGACTGTAGAAAACCGAAATTTATTCAAACGGGCTAGAAATATCTGTAATGCTCAAATACAAAGGGCTAAGTTTTTACATGACCAAAAAGTAAGGCAAAAAATACTATTGTGTCCAAAAGGAAGTAAAAACTTTTGGTCTTTTGTCAAGAACATTAAGAACTCGACCACGTCATCGGTCCCAACGCTCGTCTTCAATGACTCTCCGTATGTCAGCTCCATCGACAAAGCCAATTTGCTGGCAGCTCAATTTGCTGCCAACTCGACACTTCCTTATAGCATATTGGCTCCACCTGAGCTGGAGTCTGCAAATTCTTTGATGAAGCAGATATTTTTTCGAACTCGCTCGGTCGCGAGAGTCCTCAAAGATCTCAACATACATAAATCCGCTGGTCCAGATGGTATCCCCGCCGTTATTCTGAAGAGGTGTTCTTCTACGCTGGCAAAACCACTGCGTAAACTTTTCCATCTTTCCTATTCTGCTGGGATTTTTCCAAGCAGATGGAAAACTGCATTTGTCCAGCCCGTCCCTAAAAAAGGCGAATCTTCCTCCCCTTCCAATTACCGTCCAATTGCACTAACGTCCCTTCTTTCCAAGGTCATGGAAACGTTGATAAACCGTCAACTTATGAAATATCTTGAAGAACGAAAGCTTCTTAATGACCGTCAGTACGGCTTTCGTAGCAAACGGTCCACTGGTGATTTGATGGCTTATCTCACCGAAAAGTGGAACCAATCTTTACATTGTTTTGGAGAAAGTAAGATTATTGCGCTTGATATTTCTAAAGCATTTGATAGAGTTTGGCATCAGGCTCTTTTATCGAAAATGCGTGCTTTTGGTATCGATGAGTCTCTTCTTCGTTGGATTAGAAATTACCTTTCCGACCGTTCAATACAAGTTGTGTTGGATGGCTTCAAGTCTGATACCCACTTAATAAATGCTGGTGTGCCCCAGGGCTCCGTTTTGTCTCCGACTCTCTTCCTCATTTTCATTAATGATCTCTTGTCAGAAACTTCTAATCCGCTTAACTGTTTTGCTGACGACTCGACCCTCAGCTTTTCATATTCGTTTCCAAATTCACGTCCCTGCTCTTCGGATGTGGAACTGGAACGGTTGCGTATGATAAGCTCATTGAATTCTGACCTTGACAGCATTGTTGCATGGGGTCTTATGAACCGAGTAGAATTCAATGCTTCGAAAACTCAATGCTGTCTCTTGTCGTTGAAGCTTAACATTCCCCCATTGCCATTATCCATGAATGGTACCTGCATCGAAGAAACCGAAAAGCTGTCAGTACTTGGTATGTGTGTAAACGATGATCTTCGTTGGAACGACCACATATTTGAAGTCGCCAAAAACGCTGCTAAATGCTTAGGTTTCTTGAGACGATGCAGGAAGTTCTTCACCCCTTCTGATCTGACTACAATTTATAAGGCCTTCATCCGCCCAAAACTGGAATATAACTCTCATATCTGGTCAGGTGCTTCTCAAACATCTTTGCGCCTACTTGATAGGGTACAAAATAGAGCGTTAAGATTGATAGGTGATAGTTCAATCGTAGAATCGATTGATTCTCTTGGACATCGTCGAAACGTTACCTGTCTCTCTCTCTTTTATCGCTTTTTCCACAAACAGTGCTCTAGTGAAATAGCCAGCTGCATTCCTCCCTTGAAACAATTTAGCCGCAACACCCGCCTCGCTAGGAATGCTCATCAGTTCTGCCTTGAGCCCAACTTCGGGCGTACAGTCAAGTATAGAGATTCTTATTTTAGTCGCACCATCCGAATGTGGAATGCTTTACCTGGCTCTGTGTTTCCCCTGCATTACGATTTACAAAGATTCAAAAGCAACGTGCATCGATGTCTCCTTTCAAATCCTCTCCTACTTTCCTAAATGCTCGCACTGTGTTTAACAACATTATAAGGGTAGTAATAACCCCTTGATGTGCGCGTTAATTATAAAAAAAAAAAAATTTTGTATGGACCTGGTTGGTTTATGCTATCGATCTCCGGATAGTGGGTTGGTGAACTCACGGTGGTTGAGCTGGAACTTGTTGCAGGGCCGGCCCCCGTGGTCTGGTGGTACCGTCCTCCTACGGCTGGAGGTACACGTAACTGGAGTTGTGCGCTAGGCTCTTCCGTCGTCTCGGTTGTATTGGCAAGTTGCGGTGATGCTTCGTTTTCATCTTTATACTCACGTTCTTGAACCAACTGCGATATTTCTGTGCACAGGTTCTGTGTCGAACGGTGAGTCCTGGAGTCTTTGATGTACGAGCTCAAGCGGGATCGTAATGTGGACACAGTGCCACTGGTATCCAATCTTTTGGAAGCCATCTTCTCAATGAGCTCCGTCTTCTTGAGCAAGTAGATGGACGCAAGATTTTCTTCGACATCCATGTCGATATTATTGTCGGTATTTGCCATGGTTCTAAATCACTGGCACCGGTTTGAAATCTGAGCTTCTCTTTTCTGTTCTTCTGTGGCTCGGTAGTGAGCTCCTCTGATTTGATCGGTCGGTTTCCTCGGTATATACCAGGTTGATCGATATGATCCCTCAGAGAGTTAGTTCATCGGAAACGGTCGGTCGGTAAATCTGGATAAGAAGTAACTCCTCTGACTGGATCAATCTGTATTCGGTATGACACAGGTCGGTCGTTATGGACTTCTCAGCAAGTTGATTCTTCTGGAACGGTCGGTCGGTAAATCGGTTAACCAACTTCAAAGAAGTCCCTGCTCGGGCGCCATTGTGAGGTTGCTTTTTGTCAAAGGCTGAGGTATGCTCAGTGGATCCAGAGTCTTCCAAAGAAGCAGCAAAACTTTAGATTATTGAAGCTAGTTTATTACCGATATTATAAATAGTTTTGGTTTAATACATGTTATACAATATTTTATATTTCAAATTTAAGTGTCTATTTCGAAGTCTTCATTGATGAGGGCAGATTTCCCTCCTCTTCGGGTGAAGCTTCACTTGGGGTTCGGCTGGGATGTGGTCTAGTCCGGGATTCACGACCAGATTCTTGGATTGGTCCTTGGGCCAGTCGGATGATGATCTCCTGTCCTGGGTTGGTCTTGGGCCACGTGGATTATGGTTTCCTATCTGGGGTTATGTGTTTCCAGTTCTTGGGTTCGGATTCAGGTTGCCAGTCTTGAATTAGAGGCTTCCAATTCTAGGGTTCAGATTTGGAGTACGCTGGAGACTTGGTATCTCTTCCTTGGTACAGTGGATGTTGTGAAGATACTAGGAAGAGGGGTTAATGGTTGCTCTGAGGTAGCAGGAGCCACTAAATTCACAACGAGGTAGCGTTGGACACTATGAATTCACAACGAGGTAGCGTTGGACACTATGGATTCACAACGAGGTAGCGTTGGACACTATAAATTCACAACGAGGTAGCGTTGGACACTATAAATTCACAACGAGGTAGCGTTGGACACTATGAATTCACAACGAGGTAGCGTTGGACACTATAAATTCACAACGAGGTAGCGTTGGACACTATGGATTCACAACGAGGTAGCGTTGGACACTATGGATTCACAACGAGGTAGCGTTGGACACTATAAATTCACAACGAGGTAGCGTTGGACACTATAAATTCACAACGAGGTAGCGTTGGACACTATGAATTCACAACGAGGTAGCGTTGGACACTATAAATTCACAACGAGGTAGCGTTGGACACTATAAATTCACAACGAGGTAGCGTTGGACACTATAAATTCACAACGAGGTAGCGTTGGACACTATAAATTCACAACGAGGTAGCGTTGGACACTATAAATTCACAACGAGGTAGCGTTGGACACTATAAATTCACAACGAGGTAGCGTTGGACACTATGAATTCACTACGAGGTAGCGTTGGACACTATAAATTCACAACGAGGTAGCGTTGGACACTATGGATTCACAACGAGGTAGCGTTGGACACTATAAATTCACAACGAGGTAGCGTTGGACACTATAAATTCACAACGAGGTAGCGTTGGACACTATAAATTCACAACGAGGTAGCGTTGGACACTATAAATTCACAACTAGGTAGCGTTGGACACTATAAATTCACAACGAGTTAGCGTTGGACACTATTTACTCACCCAGTCTTGCTTCCTGAACTCTGCTTCTGCGCTGCCGGTACCGGAAGGAATTTTCATGTATTTCACTGGTCGCCTTATACACCTTTTGGTAGTAAGTGACTGTGAGTTGTATCCAGTCAGTGAAATGTCACTCCACGTGGAGTCAATGGTAAGTCGCTGGTATATGTTACCGTCACCATTATCATCGCCTGTGTTGGTATAGGCATTTTCCATTGTATATTGGTGTTGTTGGTAGCAAAATGTAATGGGTCATTACAGTACCTTCTGCCCATTTTCGATGAATAGGTAGTATTTACTTGGATGAACCCAGTATATACTACTAGTATAGTCTTACCAGTATAAACTTAACTTTATGCATACCAAATGAAGTAAATACTCCTAGTTTGAGCTTTTACTGGAAGTACTAGTATATACTATTTATAACCATTATACTACTAGTAAGTACTTCTCTTTTATGCATATGCCCCAATATGCTATGAGGAAGTGTCGAGTTAGCAGCAAATTGAGTTCATAAAAGTACATGATCCCCAGATCAATCTACCATCAACAAAATTGTAAAATGGTCTTTCCAGGGTGGCAAAGCCCGAACTCAAGATTGTAAAGACCAGCATGGCAACATAGAAACAGAGACGCAGTTCCTGCTGGGGATCTGGAAAGACCACTTCTGCAGACTGCTTAACGGCGATGAAGGCACAAATTCCGCTGTCTTGCAGAATGCGATATTTAATTAGGACGATGATCAAGAATGCCGTCCTTCCGACCTAGAAGAAGGTAAGCTTGCCATATGCAAACTTAAATCCAGTTAGATCATTCGATTTCTTTAACATTATACTTCAAAACATTGTACAATACTCAAACGTCAACATCAGAGGAACAATCTTTCAAAAGCTTACGTGGACTATATTGACGCAATGGAAAGGAGGAAGCGTGATGTCATTGGTGCTTCTTCGAGTATTGAAGCAAAAGCGGCAAAAATGGTTTTGATGGTTAATGAGTGTAAAACAAAGTATGTATATGTAGTCATCAAACAAGGACACCGAACATCGATAAAGTGGACAAAACGTAACAATAGACAGACATAACTCTGAGGTAGTACTTACAGGACTTCGTCGGTGATTCTTTAGAATAAGAAGGTAATTGAGAATCAAAACCCTCTCTAGAAAAACCTATGTAACCCCTTATAAGACCCTGATCATCCCAGTCCTGTTTACCGAGTTTATCGAAAGTGGATTAGAAAACCCTTGGTCGTTTCGAAAGAAAAATACTTCGAGTGATCTTTGGTCCCGTATGCGAAGACAATTTGCGGAGAAGAAAATACAACAACGGACTGTGTGAGCTGAACCGCGACATGAGCACAGCCTGAAGAGTACGCATCGCGAGGCCACCAAGGCCTGACCATGTAGACTGTAGAGCGTGTGAACCTAAACGCTCCGGTTCGACGGGTTGTCGAAAGCATATTGCAGGGAAATCCGGGAAGGGGAAGGTTCCGCAATCAAGTGGATGAAGACCTCAACTGACTTAGAGTGCTTAACTGGAGATCTCTCACCCGAAATCGAAGTTGTTGTCGTATGATGTTTGTTGATTCTCATGTTCATCCCGAACTGTAATGCCCACCTTGTTTTTTTTTAAGTTATTTCGAAAGTTTGAAAGACCAAACGTTCGCTTCCTGCGTTTCTTCCAGATTCTTCTTGAAGACCATTGCTATTGACTTTTCAAGATTTACAGTAAAATTCCATATGTTACAGTTCTCGATCAGTCTGTTTATCGTCCTTAGCATTATCTCGGATGACTATCGTATTATTTTATTGCCAATGATCTGTTGGCTTCCACAAGGTAGAGCCATGATTGAATGGCCTATGAGAGAAGAGTCAAGTGTTGAATCTTTTCTCACCAGTTCATCCGCCTTTTCGTTTCCGGTATGCCACTGTGACTGGGAACAAAGCAGAGTCTAACGCTGTGCTGCGTGCCAAGAACCTTTAGCTCTCGGCGACAGCAGGAAACAGGCTTTAATTTTTTAAGTGGCAGAAATACCTTTTATTGATGCTTGGTTATCAATGAAAAAAGTGATATCAGCATAATTATGATAGCGCCATCATGAACACCTGTTTTGCAGCGTTTGTATTTGCCAAGATCTCGACTTGGAAGACACTACTGTGATTTGGAAGTTTGAAGGAAATGGCAAGGTTGAGGCTTTCTGAAAGACCCCTACACCTGTTTCAACTTCAACTTTCGAGCCATCGGTATAAATTGATAAAGAAATATGTTCGTATGAGGTGTTTCATTCTCCCAATTCTGTCTGTTGGGAAAACTGGCTTCTAAGGATTTAACATAGTCCAGGTATGGAGCTATGTAATACGGGCAGATAATGTTGTCTGCGTATCTTGATAAAATCTCTACGTGTCCTGTTTGGCTGGTTTTCCAGACATTACCCTGATTTAGCCTAAGTACGCTGTTTGTTGCTGATTCTGGAGCATAGAGATCAAGGGGTGTGAAATTGAGGATTACTTTCAAGTTCCCGGTTTTTGTAGTACTCATTGCTCGAGTGTCGCAAATATAAGCTGTTCTTTGTACAGTGTACATAGCCATGTTTAGTTTCAGCATCCGCGTGAAACCCTTACGGTTATGCAAGATGACTTTGGAAAATTTACGCTGCTCCGTCAAAGTCAGTAAACAAATCACCGGGATCTTTGATGTCGAAAAAGACTTACGAAAAGGCGACAAACTCTCGAAAACGATTTCTTTTCAATAAGACTTGAAAAGATTTTGCAAAACATCAACACCATCGGCATGAGCTTTCAACAGTCAGTGCAATTAGCGCAACAGACCAGGGAGCCCCAGGACCTAGCGCACTTCTAACAACCTTTCAATGTGATTAATGGAGGTGGCCTAAAAGATGTTGTCGATTCCAAACGGCTAATCGAACGACTAGTAGAGCGGATGTACTCTCAACTTACTTAGAGTGCAAAACTGGAGATACCTCGTTCGAAATTGAAATTGTTGGCAAAAAATGTTGGTTGAGGCTCAGGTTCACACCGAACTGTAGGTAATGTCCACCTAAGTATGTATCAGAAAATTGTAACAAAGCTTTACAATTTTTCATCTCAATCGTCCGAACTTCACTTGCCGCATTTAAATTTGACCAGACCAAGCAGCCGCACCTACTCCCATTCGCTCCTATAATCTGGTAAACGAAAACTGTCAACAAATCTTCGTGAGCGGAAGGCACCCGAAGGCAAAACACTTTCTCAATCGTTAATTCTTGCAATCCGACCACGAACCGAAGCAAAAGTCAGCACTAAATTTCACTCAGGCAAATATGCGCCGAGATGATAAATTTGTGTATTGCCTCACATGGACTGCTTGGCACGTTATAGGTTGTATGGTTGAAATTATTTTTTTGTGTTGCTCCTATGCCAAGTGCATGGTAGAGGGGCAGATTATTTAAAATATGTGTTCGGCCTGTTTGCTTGTTTATTTTCAGAGACCGATGACGATGACTTTTATTTCTCTGATAGAAGTCACATTCACTTCTTTCGAATTGGTCTATGAGAGGAGGTTAGAGAATCGTTGCAAGTCAAGTACTGCCATACTGATAAAGAATCTGTTTCAAGGAGAACAGATTAAAATCATCGGGCTCAAAATCACAGAAGCAACCTGCATCATCATCAAAACATCGGATTCGGATACCTTGATTCTGATGTCAATTTACATGAAAGGAGCATCTTCTAAGGGAAATATCCAGGAGGACCTTAGAAGACTAATGGACATCGCAGAGCAACACACCCAGTGCATCATAGGAGACTTTAACGAAAGGCACCCAAGATGGTTGGACCACATGAGCACAGCGCAAGGAGAAGCCATTGTGGATTGGCTGGACATCAATCTACATCTGCACTCACTGGCCATTGTTTCACAACCAACACCTACCTTCCCGCGGACACCATCAACGCTGGACTTTTTCTTGGCATCTTCGAACATCGTCAGCATACTCACACAGTTTGAGAACTACCGTTGTGTGGCTCACATATCGGATTCGGATCATCTTGCTGTGTAGCTTGAACGTCTCAGACGCAGAATACTGACTACTCAACCTGATCCGGCTTTTCATATCAGGTATGATCGAGTCAACTGGAGGCAATTCTGCAATGACACCGAGGCAAGACTACCAGAAGTGACCAACATCGCCAACTTAACAAACACCGAAATTGACTTAGCGATCCACGGACTGAAGATTGCAGTCAACAGTGCTTTGGACAACCAAAAGACTCAAAAGACATCAAGGGATAGATTTATGAACCTTCCCGATAACATCATCGCCATAAACAACCACAGGCGAAGGTTAAGGAAAAAGCTCAAGCGGATATTGCACCGGACCTACAATACCGAGAATCAGGAATATAAGAGGACCCATTCGGAACTGAAGTGTAAACATTTGTCCAACTTTGTTTTGAAAAAGTTGCCGAACATCGCCCTCTTCCTGTTGACAGTCATCTTCGACAACTTCATAAACAACGGCTATTTTCCTGCATCATGGAAAACAGCAAGGATTGTTCCAGTATCCAAGAAGACAGACAGACACACCGTGGAAGCATACAGGCCTATCTCACTACTTTGCTGTATTAGCAAAGTACTTGAGAGTCTATTACTGAGGAAGGTTTCCAGCGAAAAATCAGGACTACGACACATCAAGGCCGGAGTCCCGCAAGGGTCAAGATTAGGCCCCTTTTTATTCAACATCTACACCGCAGACCAACCAGAAAACCCAGCAGGCACAAGGACTAAGCTGTATGCAGATGACTCCATCACCTACTCAACACCTCCATCGTCTGAGATAGCAGCCCGTAGAGTGCAGGAGCACGTCAATAATCTCTGGAAGTACTACCTTAAATGGGCATTGAAGATCAAGACGGAACTGATTTGCTTCAGACCACCACAGACAAGGAAGAGAGTCCGAAGAACAATCGCTGAAAGGAGTAGGAAAATCACCATCGGATTTCCAGATAACACAGGTGTCACAACAAAGGACAGTGCCAAATACCTGGGTGTAAACTTCACCTACCGGATGAAGTTCAACAAACACGCCACAGCTATCTTGAAACGCGCCAGTTTCGCGTTTCACCTAATATAATACTCTACTAAGGAAGCAGTATGGACTCATCAAGACGACAAAACTACTCCTTTACAAGCAACTCATCAGGCCCGTCATCACATATGCCTGCCCGGTCTGGTTCACCATCTCACCGTCAACCATGAAGAAAATCAAGCTCTTCGAGAGGAAAATACTCAGAGTTTGCACTGGACTTCATAGGAACCCCCTCACGAAGAAGTACTGGCCAACTAAGATGTTATACGAGGCAGCTGACATGGTACCAATAGACCAATATATGATGGAGCTATCCAGCCGAATCTTGAGGAACCTCGAAGGACATTCAAACTTAGAAGTGCAACAGCTACTGCAGGAAGAAATTAACTCCAGCCATAGGTATCTACTCCCAAGAGCAATCATCGATGCTAGATTCCATGATGAACTGTTCAACGAAGGAAGACCTTTCTACGAAAAAGCAGACAGTGGGATGAGCCATGGAGCTCATATTATTATTATTATTTTTTTTTTTTTTTTTTTTCAAGACTTTAAGTCACGCCATTTTTATTTTATTTTATTTTATTTTCATGTAGTAGAATAAGTGGACAAAAATATGTATTTTATTTTATAAAAACCATCCCAGAAATAAGTTAGGCCCCTTCTGTGCCAACAATCTAGTAATAGTTAGTCATAAGCCTTGTATATAAAACTTAGCGAAATAAAAACAAATCTTAATTTAAAAAAAAAAAAGTTGCAAATCAAGTTCAATTCCAGTCATGTTCGATTCCAGTGGTGTTCAGTTCCAGGAGTGTTTATTACCAGTAAAGGTTGAGTGCAATAAATTGTAAGCAAAAGTACCAGTTATTGAAAGACCGATATTAAGACAGTAAACTAGCAGCAGCGACCAGAAGGAACGCCTAGAACAACGAAAATGTAAGTAGGAATTATTTTGAATGACATCTTCCTGAACTACAACCCTGAAAGCTCAATAGCCCTTGTGCTGTAAGACAAGACATTTACTTTAGTAATTAAAGAATTTGCCTCGCTATAAGCCTTTTATTTTTGGTTATAAGCCAATATTTTAATGCTATACATCTTTCACTGAACTCATTTTGACTGTGGAATGCCTGATTTCATCTACATGGGCGATAGATTTCTCGCAAGGACTCGATCTCAATCACACAATAACGCAACCTTCTAAATAAAAAATTCCAAGAAAAGCATGCTTCCAATAATTTATTTTAAATATTTTTTGTTCATTTTATTTAAATTCTTTTTGGTTTATATACATTTTGGATTTTAATTTTCATTAAAATTTAGCATCAACAACATTTATTCCAAATATACATAATATTTTATAGTGTAATTATTTTCAATAATTGGTAGTTTTTTTTTTCTTTTCTTTTCAACGATAGATAGTAAACTTTTCTACCTTGAAGAACTCTTTTAACAGATAGTAATGCAGTATTACATATTTCCTTAAAATGGATAATGTTTTAAGTTTGATTTTTACATAATTGAGATGAGATTTTTTTGTATTTAGTTTATTTTTTAATTGAAAAATGAGAGCAGGTTTATTTTAAGGTAAGATCGGTGGAACTGGAGTATAATTTTAAATATTTTTTTTATTTTTAAGTTTATATGAACTCAAAGAAAAGAAATAGATATCTAAGTCTCTGACACGGATTGAAATTACATATTTCCTCTAAGTTTTAGTTCGGCAACAGCATTGTAAAGTTATAGGTATTTTTTTTTTTTTATATTTTCATTAAAAATTAAGTAAAATTTGTATTGACTGTTGTATGTATAAGTACTTTCATTTACTATAGTATTACAATAGAAAGTAGAAAAATACACTAAGTTCTGGGAAAAAACAAAAAGAATTCAGTTGTCCTTGAAGAAGAAGGTTGAATACTTTTCATTTTTTGTGAATATTCGTTATACATAAATTTAGTAAGTAAGCTTAGCATTTGAAAATAAATTTTTGACTAAAACAATTAGCATAGCAACTCAGTTAGTAAATGCAGCTTAAGGAACTATCATCTTTATCATTATCAGTATTTTTTTTTTGGTTTTTCTTTTCAAGTAGTGCGAATGTAGCCAACATAATTATGTATTTAGTTTGCTTAGGCTTGATTGGGCACAATAGAAGCATAAGGTTAGAGTTTTTATTCGTCGTAACAAAATAAACAAATTGGTGAGCTTTTTGGAATGTATTTTGGAATTTACTTTTTGTCGAAGCGGTCCTTGTGTAAACGGTATAAGTATCTCAAATGATAGTCATCGTCGTCTCCGATGTCATTCGCGGTCAGTTCTCGGTTCATGGTGTGCAGCTTTTTTGTATTTTCTTCGTCTAAGTTATCGTCGCCACTGTGAAGCAATTCGTAGAGGATACTGTTGGGATCCGGACCAGGGTGGTGTTGTTCAGGTCCACGTTTCCCGACATTCTTCAGGATGGCTCTGTTGATCTCAACCTGTAACGAGAGTAAAAAGAATGTGTGTTAAATACTTGCATAATAATTGAAGTTACTGAAGTCCGAAGTTCCTTTACAAATCCTTACACTATACACTTTGAAACCAAATTGACCTGACATTTGAAAGCAAGATGGGCTTAGGACTAAAACAACTTGGATAATTGTGTAATATCGGTAGATTTTACCTATTTCGTCACAAAATCATGTGGCAATATGAGAAGAAGCTTTCGAAATTTTATTAAATAATTGTGCCGTCTCGACGGAAGCGATGATGTGATGTGATATTTGACGGAATCCTCTAAAGCAGTGATTCCCAAAGTGGGCCTTGGGGTCGATATCGGTTTCCCAAGGGGTCGATAATAACGAAATCAGATTTTGGGAGTCGACAAGTTCTACAATTGACCCCTCAACATATTTATGTTCTTATATTAAACTTTAAAGATTGTATTAGTGTTGCGTTACTTTTGCCATTTTATTATAAGAATAATAAGTAGTATTGTTCCACTTTAAAAAAAATCAACAGGTTTCTTTTCGTATCTAAATAAAATAAATAGGGTGGCGCAACAGAGCGAGGAGCCCTTGGGCCTAGCGCATTTCTCACAACCATGCCTTGTGAGGGAATGGAGGGGACCTACAATTTTCTGCCGGTTCCGAACGGCTAATCGAGAAAGCGCTTTTCATGGCATTGAATACTAACGGAGGACTTGCCAATTCCTCGCGAAAGGCGATACCCGTAGAAAAAACATTTTTGCCTCTGGTGGGATTCGAACTCGAACCTCTGGATTAACAGGCGGACATGCTATCCATCACACCACGGGTACCATATCTAAGTAGGTACTATTTCGACGAATAGGTAGTTGATGTAATCAAATTTTTATTGAGATACATTCGGATTTCCAATCCTAACCCTTTCTACCAGGAAATAACTGCAAGTCATTGTAAGGTGACGTATGCTGCTAATGTATAATATTTTTCTGTTTAGCTTTCCAGATGTTCTTAAAAAAGCCAAAAGGCGCTGCCATGATAAGGAGCTTAAGTTACCAGCTCTCACCATATCTGCGCCGAGTATCTGTAACCTCATGCTTTTCACAAAAGAAGTGCTCTGCGGTGTCCTCATCTTCTCCACAAGATTCACAGAGTGTGGTATAACTTAAGCCTAACACGTTTAAATGCTTGGCAAAAGAGAAGTGCCCGCTGGCAACGCCAATAAGCTTTCTACAGTCTTTTCTGCTACGAGCTAGCAAAAATGTTGCAATCTTTTTATTAACGCTGGGGAGCATACGCTTGGTCTGTCTGCATCCAATAGAGGCATGCCATCTACGGTTGTGCTGTTCACAGATCCAATCGTTGATTGAAGCACTCTCTGAGGACGCTGGCAGCCCTAGCGACGTGACGGTTCAGGTCCTGAGAAAGCTGTCTGAGATCCTTACCTAGCAAGTTCATCGGCGATCTCATTTCCAGTTATGCCGTGATGGCCCGGAACCCAAATGAGACTCAAAGAATTTAATCTTCTGATCGCATTCAGAGAGCTCTAGCACTCCTGGATCACTTACGAAGTGGTTAGAGGGTAGAGAAGGGCCTTAAGCACAGCTTGGCTGCCGCTGCAAACACAGATGCTTCTCCCAGTCCATCCATTGTTCGTAGCGTGCACCAGCGCCAGATAGCCCAATCCCAAAGGGAGCTTATGAAGCTCATCGAGACTAGTCAGCTATTTAAAAACTCTGTAATAAAATCTGCTATCAACATCTGCAGAGATTACAAGGGACCTGCGCCTGTTTTCTGATTCCTGTGCTTCCCAGAGCAAGAACGCGAAACTGATGGTCACATTCTGCTCTTTTTTTGTGGGAACAAATAGTGTTTTTAAGAAAATCAGCTCTATTTTCCCAAAAGCAGTCACAACTATTCAGGGTGACGATCTCAACTAGATCTAAAAAAAAATCTGTTATACGAGCGTTCGTGGGAAAACTTATTCCTTTTAAACAAAATATAAGCAGACTAAAATCAGCAGAATTCCTTCACGACGATGTTATTTTATCATATGTCACTCACTTGGACGCGCTAAAGAAGTATTTTACCAACAGGTTTGATAATCTTGTGAATTTACAAATACCTGAGTCGATAATAAACCCGTACAGTGTACAGAAGAAGCCAATAAGAGCTGATCACCATCAAAACCGACAAAGAGTTTAACCAATAGTTTAACGTCGGCTATCAAAAATTCTGGTTGTAGCGCAGCATTGAAACTCAATACACTGCATTGTAAAACATTGATGAAAAATATCTCATGAGTTTTCTGTAATCATATTTGGTTCAAAAAACTTCAGTGTGGTTGCAAAACTTTTGACGAAAAAAAGAAACCGATTGAAAGTCTACGAACGCAGAGATTTAATGCTGCTATACTTAAAAATATTAAACCAGATCAAGCTAGATTGGTAAAAGGTCAATAAATTTATCCATCGAAATTTTTTAACTGTGAGTTTATTGTTTTTTTCTTATTTAAGATAACGATTTTAAGTAACTTGCATTAATAAATTATGAATTACACTTCATGTTTATTAAATTTCATGTGATCTTATTTTTTTTGTTTTTGAGGAGAAAATGAGGCTAAGCTTACTCACTTAGTCAACTGCAAATTTTTAAAATTAAAAAAATATCATATTATTTTGCAGGTACTGTTACTTCAAAACCCAGAAACCCAATTCCAAAAAAATCCGAAGAAAATCCGTCAAGTGGTTCAGGCTGTGTATCCATAAACTGACAGGCAGATAGACAGACAGACAGAATCTTAGGATCCACTTTTTTTTGTATTCTAATGCCATGAAAAGCGCTTTTAGACCAGGGTCGATAATTTTTGAAACAAAAAAAAATTATAGTAGAATGAAACAAATTAGAAAAGGTAGGAAATAAATCAAAAGAAAAAGGAAAAATAAATTACGGGCGATCTGAGGTCGGGAAGGGGGAGGGGGGGAGTATTTAAGGGTTAAAATTGGTTAATCTCGATTTCCGGTAAAACGGCAAGTCTTAGGAAAAAAAGTTAAATGGCAAAGTTGTAGGTATTAAAAAGATCTAAAACTTTTGTAAAGACACTTTTTTCACATAACCTCAAAATGTATGTGAAAAATTCGAATAACTGAGTTTTTGGTTTTTTATTTTTATCTTTTGCAAAAAAACTTATTTTTTCACAAAATTTAGTGAAAACATACCTTTGTATATTCCAAACATACAGTAATTTTTTTGATTTAAAATATTTATTTTTTCAGCTTATTTTGACAAAATATCGAAAAATCACCCTAATTTTCAATCGAAAAATCTCACGTCAAAATATCTGCTTTTTTAAAAAAATTGGTGTGTTTCTTATTCGTTGAAATCTCTACTTTTAGATGGTTAAAAAAAAAATATACATTACTATGGTAAATGTTCTCAGAAAATTCAAAAAATGAAAAAACCCAAATCCGAATAAATTTTTTTTTTTTTGATTTTTTGTATTTTGTAATTTTTTTTTTTGTTTTTTGTATTTTGTAATTTTTTTTTTTGGTTTTTTGTATTATATGAAATAAATATTATGAAATCTTACGTTTTTCTAGTAATTAAAGTGTAAATTTTAAATTTCTTAAAAATAAAAAAAAATTTATTCGGATTTGGGTTTTTTCATTTTTTGAATTTTCTGAGAACATTTACCATAGTAATGTATATTTTTTTTTTAACCATCTAAAAGTAGAGATTTCAACGAATAAGAAACACACCAATTTTTTTAAAAAAGCAGATATTTTGACGTGAGATTTTTCGATTGAAAATTAGGGTGATTTTTCGATATTTTGTCAAAATAAGCTGAAAAAATAAATATTTTAAATCAAAAAAATTACTGTATGTTTGGAATATACAAAGGTATGTTTTCACTAAATTTTGTGAAAAAATAAGTTTTTTTGCAAAAGATAAAAATAAAAAACCAAAAACTCAGTTATTCGAATTTTTCACATACATTTTGAGGTTATGTGAAAAAAGTGTCTTTACAAAAGTTTTAGATCTTTTTAATACCTACAACTTTGCCATTTAACTTTTTTTCCTAAGACTTGCCGTTTTACCGGAAATCGAGATTAACCAATTTTCACCCTTAAATACTCCCCCCCTCCCCCTTCCCGACCTCAGATCGCCCGTAATTTATTTTTCCTTTTTTTTTTTGTTTATTCTCTGCCTTTTCCAAAAGGTTTCATTCTACTATAATTTTTTTTCTTTTTTGACCATTTTAAAAATTATCGACCCTGGTCTATTTCTCGATTAGCCGTTTGAAACCGGCAGGTCCTTTCCATCCCCTCTTAAGGTATGGTTGTAAGAAATGCACTAGGCCCAGCAGCAGGCAGCCTTTTGTTTACACGATCAACTTTTGCAAAACAATTTGAAAAAATATACAAAAACGGTGTTATTCAAAAATTCGTTTTATTTAGCAACACCATAAATTGAACATCGAAAATTACACTTTACACAAATTGCTTTTTATTTCTACTATCGTCTGTTTCTCCTTTTCCAGCCCACATATATTTCTCCCAAAAAGGTCAAAGTCGCAATTACAAGAGCAACGATCAGTGTCACCAAAACCCACTTTAAATCAGCAACTTTCATTGCTTCCACTTCTAATTTGTTCGTTGGATCTTTCAATGTAACTTCTACATTTTCACGAAGTTCGTAAAACGACCTTCTCAGCCAAAACTTCAACAAACCTGAAGAGTGAGTCTTCAAAATAAAAAAGTTTATCATTTCCTTAAAAATTGAATTCTCATTAATGGTGAAAACAGTAGGTTGGTCCATGATCAAACACATTCTCTTATCCAAACGAAACAACGGTCTGTTGAACAGTTTTTGTTGAATCTGGAAAATTTTCCACTTGCCACTATTAACTACATAGCCAAAGTTTGTATCGAGGCCGTCACTCAATCGGATATAAGTATGAAAATCGCCTTCCAACCTAAAAATGCTTTGGTATTTGTTTTTGAAATCAGGATGCAGAGTAAAATAATTTTCGGTTTCGGCTTTTAAAGTAACTATTTTGAGTTTGGATTCAAGCAGATCATCAAACGATTGGATTCTTCTTTCTGATGGGGGACTTGTCATTAAAGTTTGAAGGAAAGCATGATACGAAGTCACCAGCATGATTCCAAAAAAGAAAATTAGAATATAGATGATTTTTAGGGTGTGAGAGGCATTCGATCTTTCTGAAAACGACTGTCCTAATATTCCTCGCAAGCAGCTGTCATTGAAAAAGCAGAACTTTTTTCCATCATTGGATATGAGAATACCGAGTTCTGTTAACACTGACAACGTAGCAACCAGTCCCATTGCAATAAAGAGAGCATCGCATTGAAAAACTAAGCCAAATACTTCAGATGTTGGGATCCTGGGTTCAACGGGAATCATTATACACCAGTCAGACATGGTGTAGGGATAAGAAAACCAGTCCATAGAACTACTATCTCCAGTAAAAGTAGCAACAGCTGATATTTCGACTGTTTTATTTATCACCAAATCTCTCAATCGAAATGCGGAAAGTTTTAAATTGATGATGGAGTGATTCACTCTGGCGTTGTGTTTTGTAGCGAGGGTGTTCCAGAAATGTGAAGCGTGACCTTTGATTACGTATTCTCCTTGTGGGTTCTTCGAAACTATCGTTGCTGGTATAGCCGCTGAAAATATAATTGGCAAATACATTCCTTTGAGATCTCGCAAGCGATTGGGGAAGTATAAAGTTGTCTGTCGATTGCTTACAAAATTGATTTTTTCAATGGCGAACACAGGAATCTTCGTATATCTGTAAAACACTGATAATTTTTGGAAGTCCCGAAAGACTACCATCACGTTTATCATGTGATGCACCCAACAAAAGTTGAACAATCTTTCAAAATTGAAACTACTCGTATTGCTGGATTTTTCGTTGATGAGAAATATCGTCTTACTGGATCGCATTTGTTGAAGGTATTCCAAAAGTTTTCCCAGAATAAGCTCCTTCAAATCCAAAAGAACGATGGTAAGGATATTAACATTGAAGTTCTTTTTTATTGAGAACGAAATGGTATCGGTTGAGAGTATCACTGGAACGCTTAACTTTGTCGAGATGTCACTGATGAAGTTGTCTTCCAAATGATTAGTCAGTGGTTCGTCGACTGCTCTTAAAATAAACACACTCTGAAATCCTTCGTTCTTGTGTATATTTTCCAGTAAAGTGAACAATTTGTTGTTTGATTGAGTTGCTGTCAGAGCAACAACAGCGATAAGACCAACAAAAGTGCGGTTCATTTTCGACCAACTAGGTTAGAGCCTACTCACAACACTGTCAATTGTTTCACGAAGATATTAATATTCTACTTGCGGTTGATTTAATGAATTCGTTAAGTTTCAATTTAAATGTAAGCCAATATCCCAGCGACTATACTTCCCGCCCTTAAGGGTATTTAAATTACACTCATTCAGCACGCATTGTAAATTATTAACTTGGATTCAGTCTGCAGTGATATAGCAATAGTTCTGATTTAATGCTGTCCCTTATTTAGTCTGGAATACTTTTGCCATTTAATCAAACTGCTGTTGAAAATGATTTGAAAAGAAAACAAAATTATCAATTCGCGTGGGGATTCGAAAGATTAGAAAATGAAGGGGTTCTACAATTTCATTTTTTTCTAAACCACTTTTTATATTTTATCTTCAGGTGTTTTTCGTAATTAAAATTGGCAAGCACTAAAAACTCATATTTATGCCAGCGTACACTAAGGAGATTTGATTATTGCTAATTGTGTTCAAAGGACAATGAAAGTGACCACTCAGAAGTTGCATGCGTGAGTCAAGATAAAAATAAGGCAGTTAAAATCGAAAAAAAAACCACAAAGAGCGAATAACTATGTTTTTTATTAAGTCGCGGTTTATCGATTTCCCATATCGATATCACGACACTTTTTAGAAACTGGAGTTTATTTGTGGAGTGGATATCGTTCTACAGCATGATATGAAAGCAATGCACTTTTCTTCACACTGTGCGTTGTTTGTTGAATGTGTTAAGCTCTTATATCAAATATCAAATTCAAATAGTAATTAATTATTACATAACTTAAACAGTAAGATACAGCATCTTTTAAAAGTAGTGCAAGCTTCGACTAAAGTTCAATTATAATTTATAATTTTAAGTGAAATATGTTACATTAAATCATTGACAACGTTCCTTTCTACAATAAAACTAAATTTTTTTAGACTAGTTCTATACTACAAGTTTCATAGATTATCTAGAATATCTAATCTAATTGTTTAATTTACATAATATTTACATAAGAGAAAAAAGAAATAATATAAAAGGAGAGAAAAAGGAGATAAAAAAGGGAAAAGAGTAATGGGAGGGAAAGAAAGAGAAAGGGAGCGGGTTGAAATGCTGTATTTTAAAATACTGTAAGGTCAAAATACTGTATTATACTGTATGATACTGTATGTTCATAATACTGTATGGTTAATATACTGTATTTCAAAACACTGTATTTCAAAATACTGTATGTACAAAATACTGTATGATCAAAATACTGTAGTTCAAAATTCTGTATCCCAAAATACTTCATCTCATATTGCTGTATGAGCAAAACACTGTATATCTCAAAAATCTGTCTGTAAAAATACTTTTTTTTGCATAATTCCGTTCTTCAACTTCCATTCCTTTATTTGTTTTCACTATCGATAAATTCATTGTGAAGCAAAATAACGCTTAACACTTAAATTTGCACAAACATTTAAACATCTACTGAATGCATGAACACGTGCTAGTTTTGACAGATTGACTAGTCTTTTGCAATTGCTCATGCAGTTGTTGATTATGATTAAAACAATTCATTTTAACATGATGTGAGAGAGATACATACAAACAATCAAGAAGGAGAAAATGAAATAGTGAAAAGAGACGAAGATACCATTTGTTTTGTTTTTGTTTTAATTATTTCAAAGACTACTGAATTTATCATAGGCACATGTTATTTTCCAAGTGCTTGTCCAGACGGGTTATTTCAATAACGTTATGCTGTTAACGCTAGGTGTCTACAGGTTGTTATACTTCCTCGCACAAGTTCTCCATTTTGTGTTGAAAAGTGTATTGAAAAAAGCATAACGTTATGAGCATAACCCGTCTGGACACCCCAAGTGTACTGCTTAGGCAGATAAATCTGATTTCGTTTTGCGCATCCAGCCTCTTTCTTCCTCACCCCTTTTGCCCAGAAACGACCGATATAACGTTATTGGAATAACACGTGTGGACAGGGACCAAGGAAGTACATAAGATTATTAAGGTAAAGAAAAATTGTTATGATCATCCAGTCATCATCCTGGTGTCATCAGGAATTGCTTCAGTTTATATTTGAACAGAGCTGTGCCGCTTATAAGTCTAATGACTCGAGGAATGGAATTCCATAGACGTAACGCGTGAACAAAAAACTGTCGTTCGGAAATCAAGAATTGTAGCGGATAGCAATGAGATCAAGAGATCTACTGGATTGAGCAAAACGGATCCTGTTGAACAGTGTCATTGGTTGACGCGTCTGCATGACGCTGTGAAGCAAGGTCAGTTCTTTCATTTTAAAAATATCTTCCAAGTCAAGACTAAAAATTGATTTTGAGAAAGCTGAAATGTGATTATACCTTCTTATGCCAAAAATATAACGTGCTGTGCTGTTATAAGCTACTATGAGTTTGCGCTTATGTTCAGAATCACAGTTATTAAAAATTTCGCAACCGTAAAGCTTATTGGTATAATAAGCGTTTTAGCTAAAATAAGTCTTGTTTTTAAAGGTATAACCGAATGTGTGGACCATCCAGACCATCGATAGACCATCATAAACCCTACCCAAAGTAAGCCTAATGTGGTCATTCCAGGAAAGTGTTCTTGCGGACTCAACAAAATCGATAACACTGTTATTCAAGTTTATGTTTGGAAGACAGGACGTATCAAAAGGTTTCCTGGAAATTACCAAACATTTTAATTTTTTTGGGTTTAGGCAGAGACCATTCCATATAACTTTTAAGCTTTTCGCGGTTGTTTATTGACATGTCAGAGACCATTCCTTCGAGACCACTGAGATATTCTGTCCAGATCTTCATTGATTTCGCACACAGCGTTCTCCACAAGGCCTAAGGGGAAACTCAACAGCATCTGCACGTCATTCGCATACAAATCAGCCGAGGAATGCAATAAACATTTCGGTAAATCATTGATGTACAATGTAAAAAATATTGGTTCTAGGATCGAGCCTTGGGGAACACCTCAGCTTAGCGAAAGGGAATCAGAGACCGAATTTTCCAGAGCAACCGCCTGGGATCTGTTACATAGGTATGAGGTATGTAATTAATACATAATATAAAAGGTATGAGGCTATAATTTTTGTGGACGGAGAGGAAAAATTAAACTGAGTCCGGATTTTGGTACACAGAACATCGTGATTTACTGTATCAAAAGCCTTTGAGAAGTCAAGCAGGACTAGAAAAGTAACTTAATCCTGATCAACTGCTAGTCTGATATCTTCTGCCTTAAAAATAAATAAAAAGGGGGCGAGGAAGCCCAGGACCTAGCACATTTCTCACAACCATGCTTTGTATGGAAATGGAAGGGACCAGCAATTTTCTGCGGCTTCGATTTGTGAGAGGAATTGGCTGGCAAGTCAAAGCTTTTCACTGCCATGAAAAGCGCTTTTACAATTATCCGTTCGGAACTGGCAGCAAATTGTAGGTCCCCTCCATACCTCCAAAAGGCATGGTTGTGAGAAGTGCGCCAAACAATGGGGCTGTTCGTCTTGTTTCGCCAGCCTATTTATTTTTTTTTTCATTAATTTTATTTAACTTGCCAGTTTTTTGCAAACAGCGATACCCGTGAAAAAACATTTTTGCTTCTGTTGATATTCGAACCACAATCTTCCGGGTAAACAGGCAGACATGCTGACCATCACGCCATGGGTACTACGCTATGCTTTCAAAATGACGCCGATAAGTCCACATGTTTTGTTTTCGAGTGTGTGGAGTTCAAATGATCTAAGTGCTCCTTTAAAACAAAATGTGATTTTTCTCAAAGCTGATTTACATTTTACAATTTTGGAATTCCTGCAAAATAATATAACTCTGCCATGAAAATCCATTAATCCTGCATAAAACTGTAGGTCCATAAAATGCTTAACGCTTTGTTGTGCTACCCTATTTATTTTTTGATTTGAATTTGTATACCTCTAAGAAGTACACTGTTAAGTAATTCTTACCTCATTTTGCAATTTCCGCTTTGTGTTTACCAAAATTATTACAGATTAGAACAATGGTCTCCTAAGTCAGATGTTTAATGCTTTTGAATTAAAAAATTAAAAGGATGGCACAAAATCTAACTGATGATGATGAAGTTGATTTCACTTGATCTTCTCGATCTTTTCATATCTTTTTTAAAAACTTTTGCTTAATAGACTTTTAATTTTAATCAGAAAGTCCACTTTCTACCATTTTTCCGAGCAACTAAAGCCATATTTTCTTATTGGTCTTCTTTTGTCTAGCTTTATGAATGTTGGCATTTGTTAAAAATTAAATATGATGTGTGATATACATACATACAAACTTACCTACTTAACATGTCTCAATTTTTGATTCTATGATCTTCCGAAGCAGGTAAACACATTTACGATTAAGTTATGCTTTCGCTTAACTATTTCACCATCCGTTCTGTTAAATAAACTCCTAATTGTTTCAATTTTGTTTCACAAGTGTTGCCAATTTAAAAACCAATCCTCTAAGAAAAAAACCCTTTATGTAAATCCACTTCTTGTTTTTACGGCTTCTATCTAATAAGTAAAATTATAGTGTGGTGCTGTTCAGTGAAGCCTTGAACATTTTGCAGTGCCTGCATACTTAGCGTAAGACGCGATTAAATGCGAAATCAAATTTTTAAAATTAACACTACAGTTAGCCTAGTGACAATCGTAACAGCTTTAAACATTCGCACTACATGTAGATTGTAGACCCCAGTTTTTCATATTACATGACTGGAGATCACCGGTGCATGTAAATCAAACTCAAAAAATTGAGTTGCGCGTGTCGAAAAATGAAAACTTTCAAAAAATTTCGTTTTACTTCGAGGAATATGGAAAGACTTGGTCCACCCCTCCTGGCAGTACCACTCGTCGAGTAGAAATGGTCAAGAGCTGCGCGGTTTCAGGGGCTTGCAAAGTATTGTGAAGGATTGTACTAGCTTTTACCCTCTGATCCAGAGGTGCCAAATTATAAAAAATTGTACATAAAAGTTTGAACCACTAGGAATATAGAGAAAAAATATTTACTGTGTTGTTACCCCGCAAAACCACTCGGAAGCAAGGGTTTAAGACTTATTGCGAGTCTTAACTACAGAATATAACCAGAGAGTCAACTGCGGCAAGGTGGTCCCATTTTGTTGACAAGCTAAACTAAACCGGGATCTGGGTAACTTCGTCGCCATTTTTTTGCCGGTCAGTTTGAAATCAATTTAATTGTCGTTTGCTCAAAGGTCGGCCACCAAACTATTACCCCGCATGTAAGTATCGGTCTGACGACCGCTGTGTATAACCAGTGGGAGTTCTGTGGGGATAGTCCCCATTTACTATCAATGGCTTTTTTGCAGGAGTAAAGAGCCACGCTGGCTTTTCTGACTCTTTCTTTTGTATTTGATCTCCAGTTTAGCTTTTTTTTCAAGGGTGAAACCTAAATACTTCGTCTGAAAAAGATATAGTGGAATTCCTTTTATAGATGGAGTGGAATTTTGAATTTCCTTGTGAAGAGGACAAGTTCAGTTTTTTAGGGGGTTTACCCTAATTTTTTTGTCCATTTAAGAAGTTTATTGAGGGCAGTTTGCATGAGCTTAGTGAGGATTTCAGTATGCTTTCCTGATAGCGCGATGGGTATATCATCATCGTATGCAATTACTTTTACTCCCTCAGCTTCCAGGTTCATAAGAAGTTTGTTTAGAACAATGTTCCAAAGAAGTGGGTATAGGACTTCGACTTGCGGTGCGCCCCAACAGACAGTTCTTTTGTCTTTTAGGGTTGTATTGACTATCCTGCTTTTTAGCTTGAGGCTAAATAGTTCGACCCAGTAAGCTGTTTTCTTTTAGGTTTATCAGTGTCGTTGTAATTGCGTGGTTGCTGGCGTTGCTAAAGCTCCTTTGATGTCGAGGAAATCTACTAGAGTGTATACTCTTTATGATGAAGGTAATATTCTATAGTACGTACCAGTGGCGTAGATAGCTTTTCGCAATGGGGGGATATTTCTAGTTCGCTCATCTATATCAGCCAAATATGTTTGGTATGGTAAAACTCAACAGTTTCAATAAGTTTTTTGCTGCTTTGTCTATTTCTGACTCAACTCTTGCCTTGAAAAGAACCGAAAACCCTTCTAGTGTATTTTCATGGTTTGTAAATTTTTACTTAAGGGACCGTAACATAGAAACCAAGAAAAGGATTGAAAGCAACGAAAATATTCGTCTGTACTTTGAACCGAAGGGTTCGAACGATTCTTTTGTTGGTTCACTACTCTCTTATGTTTAACGTCAATGTTAAGGACTATTTTTTTGCAATTTCAAACACTTTCGAAAATGAGTTGTCTTCTGCTCGTTTTATTTTTAGTGGAAATTAATCCTTAGAAACTCACGACGTAACGGCAACGAGAGTTGGTAAACCATACTTATAACCTTTAAGCTAATCAAAGAAGAAATCCTAGCGTTTTTTAAGTTCTTTCCAATGATCTTATTTGGTCAAGAGTCTCGAACAAAAACAGAAATAGCTCCTCAAAATCTTGATATTTTTAGATCGATTTCGTCATATTCAGCCTTTTCAATGTCTTTTTTCGTGGAGTATCTTCGCTCTTTCGGTTATTGTTTTTTGCAGCATATCTTTTCTTTTCAGTGTATGGAAATAATTGTAAACTGGTTTAGTTGTGGTTAGACAATCTCTAATGGCTGGTATTTTGCTGGAAACAGATAGCAAGGTTCAAATAATGTGCTGCACAATGGACGTACAGATCATGCTGAGCAAATTATTGGCGAATAATTGCCTGAACACCATTGTATTGACCAGACGATTTGTTGCGGTAAAATTTACCACAACAAGTTCTATCTACCGTTCTTATCCCGCTAACATACTTTTCCCAGAGTTACTCGAAAGTAGTAGAAGAGTTCAGTGCAAACCTGGTCCATCAGCCGGTGACCTGCTCTTCTAGAACTTTCGAAAAGCCACTTTCAGGTTATTTGGTGCCAAGGTATGGAGACGATACAATTAGAGACACTTTTCTTGTGTGACGGTCGGTCCACAAAAGTTCGTACGGCAGGTGGCCTACGAAAGAAAATCGATAAAGGATGAATGGCATGAAGATCGAGACTCATGTCCAACAATGTGTGAACTATATTCACACCAACCTAAATAAACTATTAACTCTTAATTAAAATTAAATTCAGTATCGTTAATATCAAGGAAGAATCACTTAAAGACGTGTTTCCCTTTTTATCCTCACTTTCTCTCTTTTCTAACTATCTGGACGAAGGTCTACGGATAGTATCTGTCAAGCTTCAAACTTAGCATCTTTTGTTTTTCGTTCTCCGGGAAAATATCTTCTCTGTATTTTAGTTTGGGCCGTTTTGGGCTGGAGACTTTGCGCGAGTTAAATAATTTTTCGGAGTAAGTCTTTGTGAAAGGGGTTGAACTCGTCCACTCGGCTACTGGTGATCACATCACCTGAACGCAAAGGACTGCGGGTAGTTTATTCGTGACATCTCACTTGCACATCCTAGCCTAATGGCGGAATGCTGCAGTAAAAGTGAGACCGAACAACACCACGCTTTAAGATCAGACGAGGATGGCTGCATGGCCGATGCCGGATGGATGAGAAAAACCCGCCATCTTGATGATCTTTTGACTTTTGGCTGTGAAAGTGTGAAGATATATAGGAGAAAGCGTCCAAAGGATTATTGCGATTTTTTGTTTGAGATACGAAAATTTGCGTTTTTTTGGCGATATTTTGTGAAGCCGACTTTGCGGCAAAACTCCGGTTGGGAATATAATTGTGGAAATTGAGGATTGCAGAGAGGGTATTTTCTCAAGGAGTGCAGGAATAGTGGTAATACTAGAAGAGCTAAGTTTTTCTTTTTATCTTTTTTTTGTCTTAAATCTTTCGTATCGAAAAATCCGTCTTTTCCAAGGGTTTTTCGAACGAATTTAGAGTCGCCTTATTTGGGGCAAAACTAAGACCCGCTAGGCCTTCGTTGTCCTACCGTTTTCTTTCCCGAGATTGTGGGACTCGCAACCGTTTTTTTCCTTTGCTACACTTTTACTTCTTATTTATTGGCCTTCTGCCAACCTCGAAGAAACTCTGTACCTTTTTCTTTTATGTTGAAAAGGTTCTGGATTTCCAGTTTTCGGCCACGGTTTGCCAGACACTCTATAAATACAATAAATTCTATAATTTCCTTCTGAAATTTCGTAGGTACTATTTTATTTTATTTCTATCCTAGTTTTTTTTTTCTTTTCTTCTTTAGCTTAATTTCAGCTTTTGGTTAAGGCAAACCACCATTTTAAAAAGGTTTCCTGGCGCCCATATTAGAAGTGAGCTAGTACGCCCTGGTACTCTCACTCATCATAGTTTAATTTTGTACGCTATATCATTTTATAATTGTTTGATACTCCCTTTTAATCGAATCGGATTAAAAAGGGAATATCAAATCGAACCCACCCATCAGACTGAGCTACGGGAGACAGAACTGAAGTGTTGTTGTTGCCGATACGTGAACCTGTGTCGTTTTGACAATTCGTTTTATTAGACAAGTTGCGCGCAAATTACAGTAGGTGTACATCAGGGAAGTGTCTTGAGTCCACTGCTCTTTATTGCTGTTCTGGATTGTTTGCTCGAAGGAAAAGTAACGGACAATAAAGTACAACAATTATTCTTTGCTGACGATGGAGCCATCATAAGCGAGGATCCTACATCCCTGCAACGAGCACTTGACGTTTGGATTGATGTTCTGGAAGGAAATGGGTACCGTATTAGCGCTAAAAAGACTGAATACCTGTGCTGCCCTTTTTCTGATCCAGACAAGCCTATTCCAGACATTTATTTGAATGGAAATGTGCTTTCCAAGTGTGAAAAGTTTAAATATCTGGGATCTATGATCAATAGTGAAGCAACTTGTGATGACGACATCAATCATCGAGTAAGCGTAGGGTGGATGAAGTGGCGAGAAAACTCCGCTATCTTCTGTGATCGAAAAATGCCCCCTGAGCTGAAGGGAAGACTCTACACAGCAGTTGTCCGTCCAGCTCTGACATGCGGTTCACAATGTTGGACAATGTACAAAATGTATGAGAGCAAATTGACGGCAGCCGAAATGAAGATGCTTCGGATGACAGCAGGAGTAACAAAGCTTGATCAAATTAGAAGTACTAAGATCCGTGGAAGCCTTCATGTCAAAAGTACCATCTTGGACAAAATTCAGCACGACCGGCTCAGTTGGTATTGTCATGTTCAAAGGAGAGATCCGCAGAACCCCGCCCAAAAGGCAATATCGTACAACGTTTCAACAAATTCGCGACGAAAAAGAAAAGGCAGGCCAAAACACTCCTGGTACAAGCAAATGCAAAAACAGCAGCATTTGGTTGGCCTCAGACATGGAACAATCCAAAACCGGGAGGCTTGCCGACGCTTTCTGAGGTCAACGCGGCGTACCCCACAGGCGGATCACTAGTGTGAAGCAGAAAAGTGGGAGAGTTGTGATCGCTTCAAGATCACTACTCGTAACGCCGGAAATGAAAAGAAGAAGAAGACAAGTTGCCCGCACGTCGCGTCATCAGGATTGTTGAAATCCAAATTAAATTTTTCGCGGATAAATGACTGATTATGTTGAACAATTATCAATCCGAATGGGGGGATATATCCCCCTGATCCCCCCTATCTACGCCACCGGTAAGTACCAATAAATGTAAGGCACAGTATCTACAGATTCTACCTTGTAGTGACCATTTGGTGAGATTGGGTTTATTTCTATGACGTTTCTCAAATGGATATCCATCAGTCGTTCTAGTGTTTTTAGAATGGAATTCTCTTCGATTGCCAAATTGTGGTATACTAGATTACGCGGTAGTACCAAATTCATTATTTTTGTGATAAAAGCTTCTGTCACGAGTCATTTGATAACTTGTGCCGTAATTCGGGCCCTGTTTTTCCCCTTCATTGCGATTTGCATGGCTTCAAAACCAATGTGCGCCGGTGTCTCCTTCTCAATCCTCTTTTATTTTCCTAAAGTTCCTTCAGAGTATCAAAACATTATTGAATGGTAATCATAATCCTTTGTTGTATGCGCAAATGATAAAAAAAAGACTCATTAGTTAAATTCAAATACGAACGTCAAGGAACTAACTGTTGCTCTTACAAGTTGTTTCTAGTTTCAACAACTCTCAGCAAAGTAAGGGCGTGTTCTGTAAATAAAAACAAATGAATTGTTTATTCAACACCGTCTTCTTCAAGCCTAAACTTTTGCCACAAACATAATTTCTGACACTTGAACAAAGTTGAAAACACACAACACGTCCCTTTTTTAACACAAAAATAATATCCCAGTTGTGAGTATCTCAGTCAACATCCCGGAATAACATATTTTCACGGAACTTTTTGTGTATTTGTTTCGTGAGACTTTAAGTTATTCCAACACAAAAACAAATAAAAAAAAAAAACCTCGCAACACTTAGATATAAAAGGAAGAAGACGTCCGCCCTGTGACATTTAAGTCCTTTTCCATCGTAAAATGTTTTCATTCGCAGCCACTTTGTCAAAGGAATAAACATAATGCGAGTGAAGTATTATCCCCATCCCCACACCATTGAAAAGCTTTAAAAATGAATCAATTTTTGGTGAACGGTGATAAACAGATTACGGTGTGGCCTCGGCATGACAAATACTTTAAAGGTAGGGTGCGAAAATTATTGGTTTTACGTGAATGGGACAGCATCTTCGAAGATCTGTCTGTTGTGACGAAAGGCAGGAGGCCATTAAGACACGTTCCTCGCGCACACTTGAATGAAAAATTTAAATGAAAAGTACTTAGTCTTTATTCAATTTAAACTCAATTTTCTTCACAGGTTGTGTACTTGAGATGTGGATATTGCATTTGGAATTTCAGAATGTGTTTAACAAGAAGTTCCACAGGGACATGACGTATATCTTCTTTTCATTTATTAAGATCTCTTTGAAGAATTTTCCCTTTGAGTTTCATCATTCTCGAAAGCTGCCTTGAAATAATTGTTCACTGAAAAAAGGGATTTGAAGGTCTTTTACTTTGAAGAATTTTTGTGAAAACTTCTATAAGTACCCATTCATATAGGAGACGCACAAAGCAATGTTCTCAATTAAAAGCCGAGATAAGGTAAAATCTATCAATAGTTAGATACTATCAATAATCAAAAAGACACTGGAGACACCATACAACCATGCAACGCAGCCTCTGCTTCCTCCACTTCGATCTTCATATTGAGGATGTGATTCACATAAGCTTGGAACAGAGCAGAACGTGGCCACCACATTGGTATTTAATGGCAACTCTCAGTTTCTGAAGAATGCACGCTTCCAGAACATCACCCTAGTGGATATGAGATTCAAAGGTGTCTCGGAACACGAGCCAATTTTCGAACTTCCCTTCGTTGATCACAGACCCCACCTTATGAAGCTTGTATACGCTTCCAGTATCTCCGCCACGTGGTTAAAAATAAATAAATAAGGTGACACAAAAGAGCGAGGAGCCCCTGGGCCTAGTGCATTTCTCACAAGTCACAACCATTCCTTGTGAGGGAATGGAGGGGACCTACAATTTTCTTCCGGTTCCGAACGGCTAATCGAGAAAGCGCTTTTCATGACAATGAATACTAACGGAGGACTTGCCAATTCCTCGCGAAAGTCGATACCCGTGGAGAAAACATTTTTGCCTCTGTTGGGATTCGAACTCGAACCTCTGGATTAACAGGCGGACATGCTATCCACCACACCACGGGTACCACACGGGGTTAACTGATTCAAAAACATCGCAGAACGTGAAGCAATTTTCTAGCTTCCCATTAAAGGATGGGAATTTGGATTGGTGGGGAATGCAGTGTTAGTCTATTGTGCAATGTGTAATTGTAAGCGGGTCAACCATTGGTAGGAATTATGGTAGGAATACTTCTTCGGTCGTCCTGCTGCCTTGAAAAGCTTAGCATCAAGGCCATCAAGGACTGCACCTGCAGTCTTATTTGATTTAAGTGTGGATATGGCAAGCCCAACTTCTTCCAGGTCGGAAGGACGGCATTCTTGATTATCGTCCAAGTTGAATGGGGCATTCTGCCTGACAGTGAAATTAGTGTCTTCATCGCCGTTAAGCAGTCTGCAGAAGTGATCTTTTCAGATTCTAAGTAACTACTGCGTCTCTATCACTTTGTTTCCAAGGTAGTCTTTACAATTTTGAGTTCGGAATTTGCCACCTTGCCAAGATCTTTTCACTTTTTGGTAAAACTTTCGAACCTCATTCCTGTCATCTTTCATGGCATCCCTCAATTTCCCCAAACGAGCGCTTCTCATGTTGCTTCTTTTCCTTTTTGAGAATTTGGTGTTCTTCTTTTCTCCTAGTAAATCTTGTTATACTGATCGTAAGCAGTCCTTGTTTTCTTTTGCATCAAAATTTGTCGAGTTTTTGTAAGGCGGCATTTGCCTGCCTGTATTGTTTATCGAAACATGGATTTCGTTTTGGGGGCCAAGTGAAACCCAAAACCTTAGAGCAGTGGCTCTGATGGCTTGATGGCATTGCTGCCACCGGTTTTCAAGGATTCAAGGATATGTAAACGGATTTTCGATTGGAAAAGACATTGGCAATCCTCTGCGATAGTAGCTTGCCAACATCATATCATTCCACAGTGTTACAATAATCGCGTGAACAGAATATCCTCATTTGTACCTTTGCTACAACAAGGTAGTGGTCCGAGTCAAAGTTCGTCGGAGGTCGGATAGTTTTGACATCTATCACACTCGAAGTGAGCCTTGCGTAGATCGCAACATGGTCAATTAAGAATACGGTTGATTGATCGCCAAGAACGATTTTCACGTCGTGTCTAGGGCACTGCTCATATGTTTTTTCGAGGAGCTCGTAGAAACAGTCTTTGGAATTGTCGTCTTTCTCTTCTGTGGGGGCGTGGACGCATATTAGGGTAATGTTGGGGAGTTTAGCCCTGATGTGGATGGTCGTTATACGCTCATTAAGTGGAGTTTAGCTGATAACCTTATCCCAGAGTCTACGTCCAACGACAAATCCTCCCCCAAATAAGCGTTGTTTCTGTTGTCTGTAGCAGTCCCCAAAGACGTCGTAGTTTTTCATCTTCTTTATGCCCTGTCCATTCCATCGCACTTCTTGGATGACAATTATGTCTGCTTTGCAGCAGTCCAGGGCGTCCGCTAATTCTCCAGCTGTATGTAATCCATTAAGCGATCTTACGTTCCACGTGCATCCGGAGGTTTTTGTCCTTTTTACGTTTGCTTGGGTCGTCAGCTTTGAAATCATTATCGTTATCCGAGGCTTTTGATTGTTTCAGAACCAAATGCTTTTTACGTAGTAGGGGTAGTTAACCCCACGCACAACCACCAACATGGAGGGCCAGGTCCTTTTGGGATCCCTTCAGACATAAGAAAGGGCTGGAATATCCAGTGTCAGTACCCTGCTGCAGGGGTGCGAGACCTGCCGTTGGCTCACCAGGCGCTCATTCGCCATCATCTCTACTTCAATACCCTGTCCTAAGTATTGAAAGACCTTTAAGCCAAATATGTTGGAGTTGCTCCTTCAGGGATTTCTGCTTTTTTGAATGTTGAGGTCCACCGTTGATTCTGTTAGTCGAATTCATCCGATGAGACATTCCCAAAAAGCTCTGGTAGACCACTGAGGTTCAGGCAGTCAGTCATTACTCGCAGAGCATAATAGTGATTATCTATTTCTTCTTCGGCCTTTGTCAGCACTCGCAATTACTAGTTCAGCAGGTTCTCTCCGGATAGAGCTTCCCACGTCCCAGTGGTTACTGCGTGGAAGTATAGTAAGCCCATTTGACGTGTACTATAAGTTGCAACATCTGGGCGCTCGTCGGCCCCCAAGTTGACACCAATCAGAGCCTTACCGAATAGTGCACGGCCAACCGCCTATACCCAAACGGTAGAACCCCTTCATTTTCTAATCTTTCGAATGCCCACGCGAATTGATAATTTTGTTTTCTCTCCAAATCATTTTCAACAGCAGTTTGATTAAGTGGCAAACATATTCCATATTGCAGACTGAATCCAAGTTAATAATTTACAATGCGTGCTGAAGGAGTGTAATTTAAATACCCTTAAGGGCGGGAAGTATAGTCGCTGGGATATTGGGCTTACATTTATATTGAAACTTAACGAATTCATTAAATCAACCGCAAGTAGAATATTAATGTCTTCGTGAAACAGTATTGTGAGTAGGCTCAAACCTAGTTGGAAAAATGAACCGCACTGTTGTTGGTCTTATCGCTATTGTTGCTCTGACAGCAACTCAATCAAACAACAAATTGTTCACTTTACTGGAAAATATACACAAGAACGAAGGATTTCAGAGTGTGTTAATTTTAAGAGCAGTCGACGAACCACTGACTAATCATTTGGAAGACAATTTCATCAGTGACATCTCCACAAAGTTACGCGTTCCAGTGATACTCTCAACCGATACCATTTCGTTCTCAATAAAAAAGAACTTCAATGTTAATATCCTTACCATCGTTCTTTTGGGTTTTAAGGAGCTTATTCTGGGAAAACTATTGGAATACCTTCAACAAATGCGATCCAGTAAGACGATATTTCTCATCAACGAACCATCCAACAATAGTTTCGATTTTGAAAGATTGTTCAACTTTTGTTGGGTGCATCACATGATAAACGTGATGGTAGTCTTTCAGGACTTCCAAACATCATCACTGTTTTACAGATATACGAAGATTCCTGTGTTCGCCATTGAAAGAATCAATTTTGTAAGCAATCGACAGACAACTTTATACTTCCCCAATCGCTTGCGAGATCTCAAAGGAATGTATTTGCCAATTATATTTTCAGCGGCTGTACCAGCAACGATAGTTTCGAAGAACCCACAAGGAGAATACGTAATCAAAGGTCACGCTTCACATTTCTGGAACACCCTCGCTACAAAACACAACGCCAGAGTGAATCACTCCAACATCAATTTAAAACATTCCGCATTTCGATTGAGAGATTTGGTGATGAATAAAACAGTCGAAATATCAGCTGTTGCTACTTTTACTGGAGATAGTTCTATGGACTGGCTTTCCTATCCCTACACCATGTCTGACTGGTGTATAATGATTCCCGTTGAACCCAGGATCCCAACATCTGAAGTATTTGGCTTAGTTTTTCAATGCGATGCTCTCTTTATTGCAATGGGACTGGTTGCTACGTTGTCAGTGTTAACAGAACTCGGTATTCTCATATCCAATGATGGAAAAAAGTTCTGCTTTTTCAATGACAGCTGCTTGCGAGGAATATTAGGACAGTCGTTGTCAGAAAGATCGAATGCCTCTCACAGCCTAAAAATGATCTATATTCTAATTTTCTTTTTTGGTATCATGCTGGTGACTTCGTATCATGCATTCCTTCAAACTTTAATGACTAGTCCACCATCAGAAAGAAGAATCCAATCGTTTGATGATCTGCTTGAATCCAAACTTAAAATAGTCACTTTAAAAGCCGAAGCCGAAAAATATTTTACTCTGCATCCTGATTTCAGAAACAAATACCAAAGCATTTTTAGGTTGGAAAGCGATTTTCATACTTTTATGCGATTGCGTGAGAGTCTCGATACAAACTTTGGCTATGTTGTTGATAGTGTCAATTGGAAAATTTTCCAGATTCAACAAAAACTGTAAAACAGACCGTTGTTTCGCTTAGCTAAGAGAATGTGTTTGATGAGGGACCAACCTACTGCTTTCATCATTAATGAGAATTCAATTTTTAAGGAAATGATAAACTTTTTTATTTTGAAGACTCACTCTTCAGGTTTGTTGAAGTTTTGGCTGAGAAGGTCGTTTTACGAACTTCGTGAAAATGGAGAAGTTACATTGAAAGATCCAACGAACAAATTAGAAGTGGAAGCAATGAAAGTTGCTGATTTGAAGTGGGTTTTCGTGACACTGATCGTTGCCCTTGTAATTGCGACTTTGACCTTTTTGGGAGAAATATATGTGGACTGGAAAAGAAGAAGTAAAAAGTAGAAGAAATAAAAAGCAATTTGTGTAATTTTCGTTGTTTAATTTATGGTTTTGCTAAATAAAAAGAATCTGAAAATAACGCCGTTTTTGTATATTTTGTCAAATTGTTTTGCAAAAGTTGAACGTGTTTTGAGTCATATACGAACCCTTCTATACTTGATATTTTTTTAACTAGTACCAAACATAAAATTTTAGGCAATGACCAAATACGCCCTACGTCAGAGTTTATCCAGGATTTCATTTTTTGCCCTTTTCATTTTGATCTTGTCAGACCAAATCCGATAAAAACCATTAGGTATAGGTTCTATAGAAATTTTGACTATGACAACGTAGCGAATTCCTTCAATCGATCGGAATGGGATGAGATTTTCTACTTTCATGATCTTAATGCTAAGGTTGCTTTGTTTAATAACTTAGTTACGGGTTTATATGATGTTTATGTTCCAATTGTATTAAAACAAATAAACTGATTTTCCCATTAATTATTATGAGATATTTGCTATTTTCAATTTCTGTCTTTACAGTAGTGAGTTTCAAAATGAATGGAAAAATTCAAGACTAATACCAGTACCTAAAAAGCCAAATGCTTCTGAACCTTCTGAGTACAGGCCTATAAGTATATTGTCTTTTTTCGGTAAATTACTTGAGAAATATAAGTACTATTTTCAATAATAATGTAAAGTGGCAACCCTCATGCTGTTATATATATGTACTAGCAAATGTCAAACTTATCCTATGTAATAGTTTTTTAATTTCTTTCTTCTTGCTTTTCTTTTACTCACTCAAATACATGAAGTCAAACCGAACGGTCGTTTTTCTTACATAGGTTATTGGCCCAGCTTCAAGCACGTTGCTATTTTTTTATAATTAAAAGTTTTTTAATTTTGTCGTCGGTCGATAAAAATGAGTGCGAAAGCTCAAATAGAAAAGTTATCTGCGGAGAATTATGCTTAGTCTATTAATAACGTTGGATTTATGGAATCGACGGAAACGTTGATGCATCAGCTGATATGACAGAACAAAAAGTATCATCCCCAAAGAGAATTCGTGGTTCGATTTAAGCTGTAAAGAGGCGATTAGGGATCGAGAAAGTAGTTTTCGAAAATTTAAAGATAACCCTACTGTAGAAAACCGAAATTTGTTCAAACGGGCCAGAAATTTCTGTAATGCTCAAATAAAAAGTGCCAAGTTTTTATATGACCAAAAAGTAAGGCAAAAAATACTATTGTGTCCAAAAGGAAGTAAAAACTTTTGGTCTTTTGTCAAGAACATTAAGAACTCGACCACGTCATCGGTCCCAACGCTCGTCTTCAATGACTCTCCGTATGTCAGCTCCATCGACAAAGCCAATTTGCTGGCAGCTCAATTTGCTGCCAACTCGACACTTCCTCATAGCATATTGGCTCCACCTGAGCTCGAGTCTGCAAATTCTTTGATGAAACAGATATTTTTTCGAACTCGCTCGGTTGCGAGAGTCCTTAAAGATCTCAACATACATAAATCCGCTGGTCCAGATGGTATCCCCGCCGTTATTCTGAAGAGGTGTTCTTCTACGCTGGCAAAACCACTGCGTAAACTTTTCCATCTTTCCTATTCTGCTGGGATTTTTCCGAGCAGATGGAAAACTGCATTTGTCCAGCCGGTCCCTAAAAAAGGCGAATCTTCCTCTCCTTCCAATTACCGCCCAATTGCACTAACGTCCCTACTTTCCAAGGTCATGGAAACGTTGATAAATCGTCAACTTATGAAATATCTTGAAGAACGAAAGCTTCTTAATGACCGGCAGTACGGCTTTCGTAGCAAACGGTCCACTGGTGATTTGATGGCTTATCTCACCGAAAAGTGGAACCAATCTTTACATTGTTTTGGAGAAAGTAAGATTATTGCGCTTGATATTTCTAAGGCATTTGATAGAGTTTGGCATCAGGCTCTTTTATCGAAAATGCGTGCTTTTGGTATCGATGAGTCTCTTCTTCGCTGGATTAGAAATTACCTTTCCGACCGTTCAATACAAGTTGTGTTGGATGGCTTCAAGTCTGATACCCACTTAATAAATGCTGGTGTGCCCCAGGGCTCCGTTTTGTCTCCGACTCTCTTCCTCATTTTCATTAATGATCTCTTGTCTGAAACTTCTAATCCGCTTAGCTGTTTTGCTGACGACTCGACCCTCAGCTTTTCATATTCGTTTCCAAATTCACGTCCCTGCTCTTCGGATGTGGAACTGGAACGGTTGCGTATGATAAGCTCATTGAATCCTGACCTTGACAGCATTGTTGCATGGGGTCATAAGAACCGAGTTGAATTCAATGCTTCGAAAACTAAATGCTGTCTCTTGTCGTTGAAGCTTAACATTCCCCCATTGCCATTATCCATGAATGGTACCTGCATCGAAGAAACCGAAAAGCTGTCAGTACTTGGTATGTGTGTAAACGATGATCTTCGTTGGAACGACCACATATTTGAAGTCGCCAAAAATGCTGCTAAATGCTTAGGTTTCTTAAGACGATGCAGGAAGTTCTTTACCTCTTCTGATCTGGCTACAATTTATAAGGCTTTCATCCGCCCAAAACTGGAGTATAACTCCCATATCTGGTCAGGTGCTTCTCAAACATCTTTGCGCCTACTTGATAGGGTGCAAAATAGAGCTTTAAGATTGATAGGTGATAGTTCAATCGTAGAATCGATTGATTCTCTTGAACATCGTCGAAACGTTACCTGTCTCACTCTCTTTTATCGCTTTTTCTACAAACAGTGCTCTAGTGAAATAGCCAGTTGCATTCCTCCCCTGAAACAATTTAGCCGCAACACTCGCCTCGCTAGGAATGCTCATCAGTTTTACCTTGAGCCCAACTTCGGACGTACAGTCAAGTATAGAGATTCGTATTTCAGTCGCACCACCCGAATGTGGAATGCTTTACCTGGCTCTGTATTTCCCCTGCATTACGATTCACAAAGGTTCAAAAGCAACGTGCATCGGTGCCTCCTTTCCTCTCCTATTTTCCTAAATGCTCGCACTGTGTTTAATAACATTATAAGGGTAGTCATAACCCCTTGATGTGCGCGTAAATTATATAAAAAAAAAAAAAAAAAAATTGTGAAGTGTCCAACCGAAGCCGTGGAGAAGCTAAAATGGGAAACGGTAGACCAAAAAGCGCTTGCTACTCTAACGTTATGTATGAAGCATTCGGAGCTGATACATGTTAAAAAATGCGCAACAGCCAAAGACGCGTGGAACGCACTGCGAGAAGTACATCTCTGTGATCGCCCTGCACGTAAGGTTGCGCTGTTCAAAAAGCTTGTTCGGTTTCGTTTACAGCCTGGAGAGCAATTTGTGCCAGAAGTTAACGAATTTTGCAAAACTGTCGATGTCCTGAACGAAATAAGGGTAGATATTCCGGATGACCTTATTAGTATAGCTTTGTGGTAGCTATGGAAAGTCGAGATAGTTTGCTAACCTTGGAGAATCTGAAAATTCGAGTCATAGAAGAAATGAATCGTCGCGTCGTGGGGAGAAGCATGTGTCTACTTGTGAAAATGTGTTTGCGGCAAAATCACATCGATGGAAAAAGAATGTGGAGAAGAAAAATTCATTTGGCGAACGGGAAATCGGTAATCAAAATTTCAAAGGGCAAGGAAACGGTAATATACGGGACATGCGTAAGTTTAAATGTTACAGTTGCGGAAAGAGAGGTCACGTACGCGCTCAATGTAGATACAGTAACCATAATGAGTAATCTCTCTCAGTTCTTTCAATTTTACAGCAACCTATTAAAGAAGAAAAGCACACGTGGATTTTAGATAGCGGAGCATCATGCCATATGTGCAGTTCCACAGAACAGTTTTCTTCATTACACAAATATGATAAAAAAGTTATGTTGGCATCAGGTGATTGTGTAACTGCGAAGGGGATTGGAAGTGTGAAAGCAAAGACGGGTAATAACAGTTTCTTATTAAAAGATGTGTTATATTATGTACCAGAATTAAATTCCAATTTTTTGTCGGTGAGTAAGATCTTAAGCAACGGGAATATGGTAGAATTTGGTAGCAAAAAGGCATGCGTGAAGAAAAGTTGCGGTGAAATTTTGTTTGATTTAGAGCAAGTAAATGGAATTTATATAAAGATTTTTTCGGACTATTCTAAAGAGTGTGTGAACTCTGTGGCCGAGTTGAAGAATTTAGATCCAAATTTACATTTGTGGCATAGGAGATTTGGTCACCTCAACATTAAAGATTTATTATCTTTGTCGAAGGATGATATGGTTCGCAGATTGAAGGTGAACCAAAAGTCAAATTTTTCATGTACCACATGTGCAATTTGCAAGATAAGTGCAAAACCTTTTCCAGTATTTCCCCACGTTAATACAACTAAAAAGCTTCAACTGGTGCACACAGACATTTGTGGCCCTATGCGTATCTCGTCACAAGGGGGATCTAATTATTTTATAACGTTCATTGACGATTTTACACGATTTATCCATGTCCAGTTTATCAAGAACAAATCAGAGGCATTTTCTGCGTTCCAAAGTTTTTTAAGCAAAACCGAAAATCAAACAGGGTATAAACTTAAATGCCTCAGAAGTGATAATGGCAAAGAGTATCTTAGTTCCGAATTTCAAAGTTTCTTGGCAAAAAATGGTATTCTTCATCAAACCACCGTCACTTACACTCCTCAGCAGAACGGTATTGCTGAGAGAGCCAACCGTACTCTAGTGGAAATGGCGCGTTGTCTTCTGGAGTCATCAAAGCTCCCTCAAAGTTTGTGGTCCGAGGCAATTAACACAGCCGCATATATATATGAAATAGGTCACCAACCAAAGTTTTAATTCAAATGACACCGTATGAGCGTTGGAAGGGCAAGAAACCGTCAGTTTCACATTTCAGGACATTCGGGTGTGAGGTAGTAGCGCTAGAGAAAGGACGTAAGAGGTCAAAATTTCAACCCAAATGAATTCAACTTACATTTGTTGGATATGCCGATACAACCAAAGGATACAGGTTATATAATAGAAAGACGAGATCAATTGTAATAGCTAGGGACGTTAAATTTTTTGAAGACATTTTTTATCAAGAGAAAATAGAATCGACTAGACCTGAATCGAATGACAAGTTTTTTCTGTACACTGAAGACCTAAATACAAAAAACCATAGAGAAGATGAAGCAGTACCAGATACACCTGAAGATGAAGCAGCATCAGATACACCTGAAGATGAATATGCCAACAGCCAGGAAATACCATCTGCAGAAAAAGAGTCTACATCGCGTGTCCAAGGAGAAGAGGAAGAAAGGAGGCAGGTCAAACTTTAAGAAGTGGGAAAACCATATTTAACTCCTCAGTAATGGAGACTCTCTTTGGAGTAGTGTTAAACCCGGTAACAGTGACAGAAGCGTTGGGATCTATTAATGGTAAAGAGTGGCGAAAAGCTATGGAAAACGAATACCGAGCGTTACTAAAATGTGAAACTCGGGAGTTAGTTGACTGTCCTCCAGGAAAAAATATAATTGGCTCGAAGTGGGCGTTTTCAAAAAGGTCAAATCCAGATGGCTCGATAAGGAAGTACAAGGCTAGGTTAGTAGCACAGGGATTCCTGCAAAAAGAAGGTGAAGATTATTTTGAAACGTATGCACCTGTAGCAAGGTATTCAACAATTCGTATGATACTTGCCTTAGCTGCCCAATGCTCTCTACTTGTTAACCATATTGATGTAGTTACAGCATACTTAAATGGGGAGCTAGAAGAAGAAGTTTTCATGCGGCAGCCTGAATCGTTTGTGGACGAAAGTAACCCCAAAAAAGTATGTAGGCTTAAAAAGTCGTTATATGGACTTAAACAATCCGGTAAAAATTGGAATACAAAAATCAATTTCATATTGACCAATATGGGCTTTACACGATGTAAAGCTGATAGTTGTGTTTATACAATGATGGGAGAAAACGAAGTGAATATCATGGCTTTGTATGTAGATGACATAATACTCGCATGCACGTTGGAGACATCAATGAAAGCGATTATAGCGAAGTTAACTAAACAAGTCGACGCGGAGGATCGTGGACCTATAAAAAGCTATTAAGGCATGGAAATCGAACGAAAAGGACTACGAGGCGAAATAGCTATTCATCAAGCTAGTTATGTCACTACACTCATGCAACGTTGGAACATGCTCGAATGTTTTTATTGGAGCCACCACACCTTTTCCTAGTGGAACAGTGCTACAGAATTGCGCAGAAAAGGACTGTTCTGGTGTCAGAGTAAAACATTATCAGGCCTTAATTGGAGGTCTTACATATTTAGCCATTATATCCAGGCCAGATATTGCTCATACTGTGTCAAAGTTGGCTCAATTTCATAGCCATCCACACCAGGAACATTTTACCGCGGCGAAACATATTCTACGTTATTTAAAAATTTATCCGAAGGGTATGTTGACTTATAAAAAATTAAATCCAAAACTTGTTTGTTTCACAGATGCTGATTGGGGATCCAACTTGGTGGATCGGAAATCCTTTAGTGGATTGGTTTTAATTTTGTCTGGTGCCCCCATTGCATGGGAATCGAAAAAACAACAAATCGTGGCACTCAGTTCCATGGAAGCAAAATACATTGCTCTATGCCAAGCATGTAAAGAAGTCGCTTTCCATCGTAACTTACTACGTGAAATGGGTTTTGTGGAGATCGTCGAAGGAGCAACTGAGATCTATTGTGATAACCAAGGTGCTATCTTTGCCGTAAAAAACCCGTCAACAAAAAGTCGTAGTTAACATATAGATATAAAATTTCATTACATTAGAGACATAGTTTTGAGAAATGAAGTAGATATAAAGTATATACCAACGAAAGACAATATATCTGATATTCTTACAAAAAGCTTAAACTTTAAAAAACATATGGATTGCTGTGAATTGTTAACTATTAACTTTGTATAGTTTTTTATCAAAATAATTTTTATCATTTTTAATTTCACAATATTCAACTCTAAAAATTTATTTTCATTGCATTTCGGTTGAGGAAGAGTTTATAAGTATTATTTTCAATAGTAATGTAAAGTGGCAATCCTCATGCTGTTATATATACAAGCAAATGTCAAACTTATCCTATGTAATAGTTTTTTAATTTCTTTCTTCTTGCTTTTCTTTTACTCACTCAAATACATGAAATCAAACCGAACGGTCGTTTTTCTTACAAGAAAATAATGCATGATCAAATGCAGTTAAACCTCAATGGAAGGCATTTGCTTACTGCATGGCAATCTGGATTTCGTAGCTTTCATAGTTGTAAAACTATGGCAATTAAAGTAACCAATGACATCCGATTTGCTCTTGACTCAGACTAGTTTGGGGTTTTGGTGCTTTTGGATTTTTCTAAGGCCTTCGACAGTATTGACCACTCCATTCTCATTTGCAAACTTAAATCTCAGTGTTTAATTTTTCCAAATCATCCCTCAAGTTCTTGTGTTGTTATTTGAAAGATCGAGTTCAATCAATCAAAACGGAAACCGGAACCTCAAGTTTTTTCATTACCAACATTGGAATTTCCCAAGGCCTTCGTCTCATTTATTGTTGCCCAACTTAAAGCTTCAACTAGTTAAATCGCTTATTTTGCCTTATTTCACATAAAATGTCTCTGTTCTTCCATCTTTGGACTGTGTTTGTAGAAGAAAACTAAATGTTGCTATGCTGTCCGTTTTGTGTATATTCTATCCGTAGACACACTAGTGTTTCACATTTGCGTAATTTGATATTTGGTATGAACCTTGATAATTATCATAACTTTAGGCTGCTTCAGAAACTCCATAATATCTGCAGTTCATTTATGGAATGCTCTACCAAACGAGCTGCAGAGCACTACCACATATGCGACATTCAAGAAGAAATTATTTTTGCACCTATCTCATCTTAATTAAATCTATTTTATACTTTCCAACTTTCTAACTTTTTACTTTTTTTTCACTGATCTCTCCTTTATCCACTCTTTTTTTTATCGTCGTATATATATATTACTTCTTTAACTATATTTTACTTTACCCTCTTAAATTTTCATTGTCTTTGCTTTCATACGTTGCATAAAATCTATTGATAAATTTATTAGATGCTCTAGAAAATTTAAATCATATTGTATCAGTGTAATTTATATATTTGTGGAAATAAATTGAATTGAATTGAATTGAAAAAGGAAGACAGGAACCGAAAACAAGATTTCCGAATATTAACAAAAATTTCAACGTCTAGAGAAAATTTGAATCTCGTCCTATTTGAATTGAATTGAATTTCACTTACTTACTATCGTAGTAAGCTCGTGGTACACCACATACGGTTTTTGCGATTTTATACATACCAATGAACCACATGAGGGAATGGAACCTGGATCATACGACGACTGCAGAAGGTGCGTGTTATCAACACAGTGCGAGCATTTAGGAAAATAGAAGAGGATTTAATAGGAGACACCGATACGCAATGCTTTTGAATTTTTGTGAGTCTGAGTCGTAATGTAGTTAAAACCCGAGTCAGGTAGAGCATTCCACATACAGACTAAAATATGAATCTCTATACTTGACTCAAAGCAAAACTGACGCGCATTCCTAGCGAAACGGATGTTGTGGCTAAACTGTTTCAGAGGATGAATAGGTACAACTGGCTAAAAAGCGATAAAAGAGAGCGAGACAGGTAACCTTTCGACGGTGTTCAAGAGAATCAATCGATTCTACAATTGAACTATCACGTATCAGTCTAAACGCTCTGTTTTGTACCCTATCAATTAGCCGTAAAGATGTTTGAGGAGTACCTGATCATGATCATATATGGGAGTTATACTCTAGTTTAGGGCGGATGTAGGCCTCGTAAATTGTATCAGAAGGGGTAAAAAATTTCCTGTATCGTCTTTGGAAACCTAAGCATCTTGCAGCAATTTTGGCGACTTCAAATATAAGGTCATTCCAACGAAGATCATCGTTTACACACATACCAAGTACTGACAGCTTTTCGGTTTCTTGAATGCAGGTACCATTCAAGGAAAATGGCAGTGGAGGGGAGGGGGATGTTGAGCTTAAGCGACAAAAGACAGCATTGAGTTTTCGATGCATTGACTTCTACTCGGTTTTTACTACCCCATGTAACAATCCTGTCAAGGTCAAAATTCAATGAGCTTATCATACGCAACCGTTCTAGTTCCACATCCGAAGAAGCTGAGGGTTGAGTCAACAGCAAAACAATTGAGCAGATAAAAAGTTTCAGACAAGAGATCATTTAAAAATAAAGAAGAGTATTGGTGACAAAATGGAGCCCTGGGGCACACCAGAATTTACAAAGTGGATATCAGACTTGAAACCATTGAATACAACTTGTATTGAACGACCTGAAAGGTAATTTCTAATCGAAGAGAGAAGAGAAAAGTACGCATTTTCGATAAAAGAGCCTGATGCTAAACTCTATCAAATGCTTTAGAAATATCAAGCGCAATAATCTTAGTTTCTCCTAAACAGTTCAAAAATTGGTTCCGTTTTTCGGTGAAACATGCCATCAAATCACCAGTGGACCTTAAGCTACAAAAGCCGTAATGTCGGTCATTAAGAAACAGACGTTCTTCAAGATATTTCATGCGTTGACAGTTAAGCAACGTTTCCAAGGCCTTGGAAAGAAGGGACGTTAGTGCAATTGGACGGTAATTGAAAGGAGGGGGAGGGGGGCTACCTTTTTAAGGTAACCTGTACTAAATGCTTTTTCCATCTACTCGGTAAGAGCCTAGAGAATAGGATAAATAGAAAAGCTTACGCAGTTGATTTGATAGCGTTGAAGAACACCACGTCAAAATAACGGCGGAAATACCATTTGTACCAGCGGATTCATGTAAATTGAGATCTCTGAGGACTCCCGCAGCCGTAACAGAGCTAGCTCGAAAAAATATCTGCTTCATCACAGAATTTACAAGCTCAGGTAAAGCCAATATGCTTTCGGGAAGTTTCCAGTTGGTAGCAAATTCTTTTTGTTGATGGAGCTGACAAATGAGGAGTACCTAATTGAAATGTTAATGCGGTTATTTATTGGAATTTGGGTATCGGTAGAAAACCGCCAGTTCAAAGTTACCTAGTTCAAGGCTTTTCAGCTGTGAAAACAAAGAAGAGTAAAGTGCCACATGCTTCTTCATACACAAGCACTCCGATTTAAACTTGCCACCATTTACGCCTTCTTTGATCTTGGAGATAAGTGATAAGTCTTTACCACTTCAATGCCTTTCAAGTCTTCAATGTCTATGACAACTGTTTGTTAGGATTGAAATGTCTTAAAAAAGCATTTAGGTACTAAGCTCATGACATTTTAGTTTTCCGAAACCACATAACAGCCTTCATCACAATCGAGCAACTCTAACAAATCTAATTGCACTCCAACCCTCATTTTGATTGGAATTATTATCTTGGCTCTCTTGTGTCTGCTAAGAAAAACCACCTAAAATAGCTTACGCCCTTCCCATCCATGTTGTTTCACAACCTGACGGAATGACTACCCACATATCTCAATCGACATGTTTGTTTTGACATTCATGACATGACCAAACATCGAATTTCACATCAACAGCGATATATATTTTCTATTCTCGATTTGTTTGTGCGAGTGTGTGTGTAGCGTAATGGAAATAGAAGTTGACCTGCACAATTAAGGAAATGAGAATGACACAAAACAAGACATAAAATTCTCCTTACGTTATCCTGATTAACTTGCCATCAAATTCAATGCTCTACTGCCAGCCCACGAATGGAATTTTTTATGATCGCATGATTAGGAATCTAAATTCAAAACACACCCAACGACCGACCAACGATAACACCAAAAAGTCCGTTCAAGGAGTTTGCCATGAGTGTTTTCGTATGTGGTGCTTGGCCTGCGTTTCATTGCTGGGTATAAAATTGATTCCACAACATGAATGTGACACTATAGCCAATCTCATTCACTCATACTTATCCCACAAAAAAAAAAAAAACAAAAATGAAAAGCACATGTGGCGTTTATCTCTGGAGACATTATGAAACAGCAGGTAGCAGCAGGAGCTGCAGAGGACCCGGTATTCGGTAGATTATTGGAATTTCCCAACAGGCGGGAAGAGCTTGAACTCAACGTTCAGTACGTTACGTATTTATGTATACCGTGTTTTGGCTTCAATGGACAACCGACCGACTCGATCGAATATCCCGAGACGAATCATGCATTTTGTATATTCGATGGATTGGATGGAAAATTACTTTTATTCATTTTATATAACTGAGTTGTTTGCCACTGCTGCGTGTGAGAATGAAGTGAGAGAATAAAATAATTTTTTTTTTTTTCAATGAAATTATTCCAGACCTAGGTTAAATCCAATGCAATGGTTTGGCGGCTGATGGAGACCAAAACAGTTTTTTTGTGGATTTCATGATGGGGTGGAAATGTCTATGTATGTCATTTGAATTTAGACGACTTGTTGCTGCCCACGTCTTTTGTGCTAAAGGAAAACCATAAACAAATTATGTGCTAGTCGTTTTTTTTTTTTGTTATTTTTTGTAGCCCCAACAACTAACTGTCACGAACGAAAGGACTATTGCCCAATGGCCAACAATGGTTGTGCTATTATTTGTGCTTAATTGACCTGGAATTACGTCACAAGATTTTGTATTCGAGTGACATGTTTACTTTTGAAAGCAACAAAATCTAATTTTGTCTTTAAGGGAGAGGATACTAATGGCAGGCTGTTTGTTGTTAATGTTTATTTTACGATTCCCACGTTTACGACATTGAAGTGGTCTAGGTCTGGATTTTTGTGTGTGAGTAAATGCCTGTTTGCATTTAAATGGTCATCAAATAAGGGCTGTTCATTGTTCATGTACAAGCAGGACAATAAATCAAGTGCAATGCTTTGGATGGTAGAAAGGCTTTTTGTCCAAGCAGTTGCTGTTAAAACGCAGTTGATTGGAGATATAAGGGTTTTCTTTCCTTGCTTTGATAAAAGAAGAAAATTAAGTTTAATATTAAAGTTACTTCAGCTACTGACTTCATAACTCTTTTCATTTTTCAAATCCTTATAAATATTTCGTGCTTTTCAGGGTCACAAATAAGTTATGAAGCCTTTCCAGTCAATTTGGCATTTTTCTTTAAAAGAAGGATGTTGTTTGACGTAAATAAAGTATGACATTTTTCTCCAATCTAAATGGAAGTTGACGAATATGCTCTAGGTAGGTACTTCGAAAACCTCGAGACGATTGTGCACACATTTTTGGAATAGTTTGGTTTTTGTCTTGGGAATGTGTGTCTAAAAAGTTTGGTCGAAATTTTTAATACAATTCGACTTTTAACAGAGGAAAAAAATACTCGAAATGTAACCGAACCGCGTCATCAGTTATCGGACATAAGATCACTGAGCTACTGTCAGTTTGCGTAAGGCATAAAGTGAATCAATTCAGTCACGTATTATTATACAGCTGGTGTAATAGTGCAGCAATTGAAATTCCTAAGCAAGCAAGCAGTGAATAATAAGCTCCATTTTTGGTTGTGGTTTTTGATTCTAGTTTTGTTTTATCATTTTTGAAGTTATACTCCTCTTGGTGCGTTTTGGAAAAATTATTAGAGTACCTATTTACAAATATTGCAATGTAACGTGGATTAGAACACAGTGCGAGCATTCAGGAAAATAGGAGAAGATTTGAAAGGAGACACCGAAGCACGTTGCTTTGAAATTTTTGTGAATCGTAATGTAGGGGGAAAACAGGGCCAGGTAGAGCATTCCACATTCGGGTGTTTGCGACTAAAATATGAATCTCTTAACTTTACTGTACGTCCGGAGTTGGGCTCAAGTTAAAACTGATGAGCATTCCTAGCGAGGCGGGTGTTGCGGCTTAATTGTTTCAGGGGAGGAATGCAACTGGCTATTTCACTAGAGCACTGTTTGTAGTTAAGAGGATTAGAACTATCAGACAAGAGATCATTTACGAAAATGAAGAAGAGAGTCGGAGACAAAACGGAGCCCTGAGGCACACCAGCACTTATGAAGTGGGTATCAGACAACACAACACAAGTTGTGTTGGATGGCTTCAAGTCTGATACCCACTTCATAAGTGCTGGTGTGCCTCAGAGCTCCGTTTTGTCTCCGACTGAATGGTCGGTAAGGTAATTTCTAATCCAACGAAGCAGAGACTCATCGATACCAAAAGCACGCATTTTCGATAAAAGAGCCTGATGCCAAACTCTATCAAATGCTTTAGAATTATCAAGCGCAATAATCTTACTTTCTCTAAAACAATGTAGAGATTGGTTCCACTTTTCGGTGAGATAAGTCATCAAATCACCAGTGGAACGTTTGCTACGAAAGCCGTACTGACGGTCATTAAGAAGCTTTCATTCTTCAAGAAATTTCATAAGTTGACCGTTTATCAACGTTTCCATGAAGGGACGTTAGTGCAATTGCACTGTAATTGAAAGTAGAGGAAGATTTGCCTTTCTTTGGGACGGGCTGAACAAATGCAGTTTTTTATCTGCTCGGGAAAAGCAGAATAGGAAAGATGAAAAAGGTTACGCAGTAGTTTTGCCGGCGTAGAAAAACGCCTCTTCAGAATAACGGCGGGGATATCATATGGACCATTGGATTTATGTATGTTGAGATCTTTGAAGACTCTCGCAACCGAGTGAGTTCGAAAAAAAAATTTGCTTCATCACAGAATTTGTAGACTCGAGCTCAGGTGGAGCCAATATGCTATTAGGAAGTGTCGAGTTGGCAGCAAATTGAGCTGCCAGCAAATTGGCTTTGTCAATGGAGCTAAAATACGTAGAGTCGTTGAAGACGAGCGTTGGGATCGATGACGTGGTCGAGTTCTCAATGTTCTTCACAAAAGACCAAAAGTTTTTGCTTCCTTTTGGACACAATAGTATTTACTTTTTGGTGATGCAAAAACTTGACCTATTGTATGTGAGCATTACAGATATTTCTAGCCCGTTTGAACAAATTTCGGTTTTCTACTGTAGGGTTATCTTTAAATCTTCGAAAACTACTCTCTCTATCCCTAATCGCCTCTTTACAGCTTGAATCGAACCACGAATTGTCTTTGAGAATGATGCTTTTTTATCTGTGGGAACAAAATTTCTCATGCCGCGTAGAGAATTACGTTAGATATCATATCAGCTGATGCGTCAACGTTTGCGTCGAGAAAGCACAATGACCAATTAAAATTTCGGCCCCGATTGGCTTTCTCATAGGGACTTTATCTTTTTTTACTGTGATGGAATACGTAAAATCTACCGATATGACACAATGGTCCGATTTGTCTAGAGGAGATAATACTATAACCATGTATTTTTCGGGATGAGAAGTGAGAATGTATATTATGTGTCCTGCTTGAGCAAGAGTTTGCATGTAGCGATTGGTTTGCCGATACTCTTCGTTATCGGGGAGAAGGGCAGAAGTATTCTGTTTCAGGTGAGTTCATCTGCTTTGCTTTGGAATGCCTCTGTTCGCCGGCACCCAGCACAGGTGAATGTTAAACTGCTTTGACACTTCCCTGAGAGGTGATCTGCGGTTATAAGGGCTAGAATAGAGTTGAAGGAATTTTATGGCCACCTGACTGTCTGGAAAGATGCATATAACCTTTTTGGATATCATGTTTTCTCTGAGCCAAGACAGAGCTTCGTTGATTGCCATCACCTCCGCTTGGAACATGCTACAATGATCTGGAAGACGAAGCGAGGTGTTCAATTTCAATTCATCACAACCTACACCTTCATTCGTTTTTGAACGGTCAGTTAAAATATGAACGTATTCGTTTTCCAAAAATGATTGGTTTTCCCAATCTGTTCATTATAGAATGGTCACTCGGAATTATGTACCAAATTCGAGTTTAGCTGTGGTGTAGTTTGTTTTTAGCTTGGGGATTCCGAACTTGTTCAGAATGTCAGCATGAACAATGTTTTTGTTGGTCCATTGTGAGACTTCTTGTAATTGAATAGCCGAACTTGCAGCTATTTGTTTACTGTAGATGTCAAGTGGGACTAAGTGAAACAGGATATCCAGTGCCGCTGAAGGAGTGGTGCGAAAGGCAGCGCTCATACATATGCATGCTGAACGTTGGACTTTGATGAGGCTTTCTCGATAAATTATCTATAGTGCAGTCCACCGTACTTTAACACCATAAGTGAGTATAGGTCTGATGACCGAGATGTAAAGCCAATGTGTAATGCGCGGTAGCAATAACCTTGCAGCCATTCCCTTCCAGGTATATCAGTAGCACGGTTGCCACTTGACAAAAAAATATGTGTCCAAAAATGAAAATTAAAATGACCAAACGTAGCTTGAAATGACCAAAACTATAATTGATTCCGATGAAGAAAGAACAGAAGAACACGAGGTTCTCAAACGGCAAAACCAGCACGAGAAGCGCTTGTTTAAGGAAATATAGAAATTTCATGAAAGTATTAGCTTCAAAGTTTGCACCAAAAGTTAAAAAATCATGCCAGGGGGGAAAACTAAGAACCAAGCCTGTAAAAAAATAGCTGTAGAACCGCGTTGATCTCTGAGGATCTTGCAAATTTAATTATACAGACTCAACTAATCAGCTTAGACGATTATCAAGGATGCCATACTCTAGATCAGAAGAAGTTAGGGTTGCAAACTCATATGTAAGCTTAAAACAAATAAAACTGGATTTCCAGACGGTCTCGACGCCAAAATTTTCAAGGAAGCTATTGATTTGCTTGAAAGGAGAGTGTACCAGCTGCATGATTTAGTCGGGGGAAAGCATATTCAATGAAAGGAAAATCTTACAATTGCACCAATTATAGAGGAATACTCCTCCCTAACGTCAGATGCGATGTCTTGTCTTTGTGAAAGCCTGAAAACCCTCAAGTCAACAAATTCGTAAAGCACACGGGAGATATTGGAAAAACATGCGTACGGCAGTATTGACAGAAACAAGCTGTGCAGCATCATGTCTAGTTGCCAAAAAAAACTTGGTTTTCAGTTTGTAAGACAGACGAAGTCACCACACATGCCGGCCATTTCACGAAAAGCACGTGTCATTTGTTATCAGTGTTTGCTACCTGAATTCTCCCCGGCAAAACCCTATTTCTACTTCAGGGCGAGCGCAGGACTCAATAACACCTAGCTCGGTATTACGTGTAAACTGAGGTTTTTCAAGAGAACTCATTGCGGCTACCTCAGAGCAATCGTTGGGCTTGAACGAACGAACTTATTGATGCACTTTTTACATAATTCGATAAGAAAACTGCCTAACGTATATATTTCAATTTTAAGGACCTATAATCTGAAGTGTTTCTCTTATTTCATTTCGTTGAAAAAATGACCAAATGGAATAAAAAGTGACCATGTGACCAAGTGAAAAAATAATGACCAGATGTGGACATAAATGACCAAACTAGCAACCGTCATCAGTAGTTCATTTATCACCAAATTCCAGAGAAGAGGAGAGAGGATTCCACTTTGCGGAGTGCCTCTACTCAAACCTTTTTTGGTAGAAGCCTCTCCCAGTGATTCGACTTTCAAAGAGTCATTCAATCAACTCACCAAGTGAGGGATCCACCTTTACAGTTGTAAGTGCTCGGAAGATCGCAGATGTTTCGACATTGCCAAAGGCACCTTCGATGTCTAGCAAAGTAACTATAGTGAACTCCTTATGTTGCAGCGAGTATTTTTTAAGGTGCTACCGCATCGTTTACATTCTTAAAGCTATTTAATATTTTTTAATAAAAATTTGTGGAAAAATCATTCGATGTGTACTTAATAAAAAAAACCCGATCCAAAAATTCCACAACTTACTTGTTCAAAAAATTTTTTTAAAAAATATTTCTTAAACGGTATGTTTGATTTATTTCAAATGTTTTGTCAATACATCTTTAAGCAAGGTCTTAAAATTTGTGTACAAAAATTTTTGACCCCTCAATTTAAAAAAAAATTTAAATTAAAAAACCGGTTCTTTAAAAAACGGCTGTAACGATTTTGGTTAAACTTTCACTGTTTATATGTATTAGCAACTGCAAAAGAATGGCTGTTTTAGATTTTCGCTTAAAACCTTTGGAATATTTAATTAAATTTTTTTAAATATTTTATGTGATTTAATTAAATTTTCATAATTAGTGTGTAGGTGGCAACCCTAAAACCACCAAAATGTATTTAGAGCAAATTCTAAAACCTTTTATTCAGCCTTAATATTTTGGTTTTGTACTTAGCACACAATCGCAAGTTCATGCGACCCAGTTGTACCCGTTCAAGATCGTTTAATTGGTTTGATGGTATGTAGGTTGTGACTAATTATATTCTGTCCACTAGTTTTGGCTGAGCTGCCTGGAAAATGCAAATTGAGTGTTTCTTCACACGAATTTGTCCAGGTACCGTCTTCTTTTTTCAGAAAACCTGGTACCTACCGTTGGATTTTTTTAAGAGGATCTTCCTAAGTCTTGAAGCCCGGGATGTATCTGTGACAGAGGTGCAGAAGTTTTTACGGGACAAACTTTTAACTTTCCTGATTTCCTTCTTGTAGGTATTCAAGTAGTTCCCAGTGTTTCGGATTTCTTAGGGCTTTAGTTTCATTAAAGAGTTTTCTACTTTGATTTCTAAGAATCGTTATTGAAATATAATGACAAATTTTTTTCTTTATAAAAAAAAGCTGAATTTCTGTTCATAACATGAAATTATCTACATGCGATTTATTTTTTCTTGTAAACCGCTCGTCTAAAAAACACCCTTTACATAGAAAAGACTTACTTTTAGTCATTTTATTGCATTTTTAAAAGAAAACCTTTATTTCGGCTTCAATTTGTTCACACGTATGATTCTCAAAATAATGAAAGAGCTACATCAACACTTTTGCTGTTGAACCAACACTGTTTAAAATTTGAACTTGAAAATAACAAAATCTTAGTCTTACATTAAGCCTTACTGTCCCTTAGAACCATTCATTTGTAAAAGCTGCTTAACTACACATGTATTTTTAGCATGGTGTAGGTTATAAATCGCAGTAGCAATATTTATAATTCATTTTCTATTTCGCTTCAGGTAAGAAATTATAAGAATTTCACAGAACTTTATTCCAAATGAATAAATTCCTCAACCGAAATTGTTTTCAATTCGCTCCAAGAAAATTCGAATTTTCTCATCAAAAGTGGCTTCTGAAGACACCTTTCGTAAGTCGGCTTAGCCACTGAGTAAAAAAGCGCTTCAAATGTACATAGGTATCCAAAACACAATAAAACATAAAGAATGTTCTTTTTCAGTAACTGGAATTTCAAACAGAAAGAAAGTTTAACCTTTTGCTAGGAATTTCATGTAAACCTCCCTTACAACCAAGAAAGATGAGACTTAAAAATGAAAGTCCATACAAAGCTTCTTAAAAAGATGATGATCTAAACGACGACGAGAGATTTCTTTGAGTTGTTTTTTTCTAATGAAATTTTCAAAATTTTGATCTTTATTCTTCGCCAGTCGAACAAATTTTTTACTTCATTTCTATTCATCATCAAAATAGGTGCACACTCGTCGGTACGCATAGCAAAAAGTTTTGGAAATTAATTTAATTCAAACATTTTTCAAGATTTCCTCTCTTACCTGCCGCGTGTTTTCCTTCATTTGTCTTCGGGCTATTTCTAGTAAAAGTCGCTGTCGGAGCACGTCTAGCGGATTCACTATTGACAATGAAGGTTTTGTTCGTTTTCCCAGCAAAAAATCATCCTGAAAAAAAAGTTCAAAAAATTTATTTTAACAAACAAATATTAATAAATTGTAATTTATTTACATCAAAAGAAATAAAGACTTTGGTTGTTAAAGACGAACGTTATAGGGACGACTGGAAGGATGCCAATTTATTTTTTATTAGAGAGTAAATTTAATTTCATTTTACGGAGCGTGTGAACAGGGAGTAATTTGTCTCATCATTCACACTGTCTTGCCTCAGCAATTCAGCATGAAGGGTTCTCTCTTGTCTGTGTGGGAGCGTCATGTTAGGGAATTGGGATTCGGGGTAAGTTTGTTATGAAGTCTTGTCAATTTCAACGTCCATTAGCTTTCAATAAATATCACATCAGTTTAAGGAGTAAGTTTGTAAAGGGTTGTTAGGAGCTATAACGAACAGCTTTAATGAATTATCTGGAAAGTAAATTGTCGCTTTGGTGTAACTTTGAATTGAGGATATCAAGACTCATGGCTAACTTCGATTTGATTCTCTATACTCAAATTGTTTGTGAATTGGATTCATGGCCTACTTTGAATGTCAGGTGAAAGTATACGTAAAATCGAGTGAAATTCGGTTTGTTTAGTCATTTCCTGTTGATAAATCGATGAATTTGGCAAAGGGAGTTTATTTTAGACGCGTGGCTTTCAATCTGGCAATCCTTTCTTCGGAGTTGGTTTCTCTTTTGACAGTTGTTGCTTGATTTATGCTCAGTTTAGTTTACCATTTCACAATATATGTATGAATTGATTTCAGGACAATGTTTGCAAGTTTTGGAAGTTTATTACCAAAATAATGATTGGGTTCTCGAGCTCCATCGTATGCTGCGTCTGGTAATTGGTCGAAATTATGGCCAAGCTGACTTGGCATTTCGAGCAACCATGGATCGGTAACGCACCACGTTTACTATGGTACTCAGAAGAAGGGCTCTCCGTCAACCCCCAGACAGTCATTGTAAAATATAATTAAAAATGAATAGGGTTGCGCAACAGAGCGAGGAGCCCCAGGGCGTAGCGCATTTCCCACAACCCTGCCTATTGAGGGACTGGAAGGGACCTAGAATTTTCTGCGGACGCAAAGTGGTAATCGAGAAAGCACTTTTCATGGCAGCGAATTTACTAAGGGAAGACCTACCGATTCCTTGCCAAAAGAGAATTGGAGAAAGTCATTCACAAAAAGGAGAAAACTAGATCTTCAAATACCCCATTTTCCTTATGGGAAACAATGAAGTTCTCAAAAGAATAAAAAACCTTGAGATCATCTCGACCCTCCATCCATGGAGATAGACGAGCTCGGCACATCCTCTGCTGAAACGTATGATAATAAACCCTCCACATCCGGCTTGGATGCCCAAAACGTCGTCAAATTCTCCGACTTGGAGACTGATGACTCAGCTAACGAGGTTTCGCTCAGCGAGGATGACCTTCTTAGGTCAAACTCTGAGTGCGAAACAGACGACGACCTCAACCAGACCGTGGTGGGGGTTAGTCTACTTAGTTGTTCCCAAGATGGTGCAGCTAACTCAGATTAACCTCCAACACTCCAAGCAGGCTTCGGCCTCCCTTCTTCTCCGCCTAAACAAGAGAGGGGAAGATATTGTCCTTATCCAAGAGCCCTGGATCACCAAGTCCATCGTTCGAGGATTAAGGACTCCTGGATATACTCTACTGTATATGAAGGACAAAAGTGAACCCAGATCCTGCATATTGGTAAGAAGTAGCACTAATGTATTTTTACTCCCTCATTACAGCAATCGTGATGTAACCACAATAAGATACCAGACCAGTGACAACACCTACTGGCTGGTATCTGCTTACCTCGGCCACGACCATCCTGGCCCTCCCCCAGGCGACTTATTAAAAAGGATTGTCGCTGAAGCAGAACGGCAGAAGATCTGCCTCATCATTGGATGCGATGCCAATGCGCATCACACAGTATGGGGAAGTACTGACATAAATGAAAGGGGTGAGTCACTTTTTGATTTTATTTTAAGTACTAACCTCATAGTAAGTAATACCGGCAATGAACCAACATTCATTACCAGAAACAGACAAGAAGTTTTAGATATCACTTTTGTCTCCGATTCGGTTCATCATAGGATTACTAATTGGAAAAAATCTACTGAACACTCCTTTTCTGATCATAGATACATTCAATTTGATCTAAATGAGGAACCTCTTAAGCAACCCATCTTCCGAAACTACCGGAAAACTGATTGGGAAAAATACCGGGTAACTTTGAAAAAGTTTATTAAACCTGAACTTTTACAAAACCCTACAAACAAACTTGATCTAGACAAAAAAGTCAATGATGTTACCACTGCCCTTAACCATTCACTGCAGAAATCCTGTCCTCTTATAAAAATAAGAGGAAACCAGAAACCACTGTGGTGGAGCTCGGGGCTAGAACCGCTCAGGAAGGAATGTAGAAAACTTTTCAACCGAGCTAAACAATCTAAAACTTTATTAGACTGGGACTCCTACAAGGAATCCCTCAAAACTTATAAATATCAACTGAGGAAAAATAAAAGAACTTCTTGGAGAAACTTCTGTGGAAAAATAGAAGATACTTCAGAAGCTTCTAGATTAAGAAAAATCCTCTCAAAAAGTCCGACCATGCCTAGCAGTCTCAAAACAGCTGACGGCTGGACAGAATCCTGCGAAGAAACGCTCAATCTGCTTCTGGACACTCACTTTCCAGGCAGCTCTAAGAACTTATGTAACTATGATTCCATAGAATCAGGCAGCATAGTAACTAACATCCCCGATCTGATTACAAGGGAAAAATTAGTTTGGGCCATTAACAGCTTTGACCCATACAAATCCCCTGGACCTGATGGTATAATTCCAACCGAACTTCAAAAGGCCGCGGACATTAACTATATCCCCACTCAGTGGAGAGAAGTCAAGGTTTTGTTTATACCTAAGGCTGGGAAATCATCCCACGTAAATCCGAAAGATCTCCGACCAATAAGTTTATCATCTTTCCTTCTTAAAACCTTAGAACGACTGATTGATATCCACTTGCGTATAGCTATAGATCCAAAATTGTTATCTACAGCACAACACGCCAACTGCAAGGGAAAATCTGTAGAAACGGCCCTACACACCCTGGTACGTACTATAGAATATTCCCTCCATCACAAAGAATTCACTCTGGCCGCCTTCCTCGACATAGAGGGCGCCTTCAACAACGTCAGCAACTCTGCAATTACAAAGGCACTGACGAAGCTCAAAGTAGATGATTCCATAGTGGAGTTGATAAATCTAATGCTAAAAAGCAGGAGAATCAACTCTACTCTAGGAAACTTCTCTGCAAAGAGATCTGTCAGTAGAGGAACACCGCAAGGCAGAGTCCTATCCCCTCTTCTATGGAATATAGTCGTAAATGAACTTCTAGTTGACTAAGAAGCTGAGAGATTCAAAGTGATTGCATATGCAGATGACGTCTCCATTGCGGTGTCCGGCCAACATGCTCACGTCCTTACGGACCTGATGCAGACCGCTCTAAATAAACTTGTAAAATGGGCGGGAAAATGTGATCTAGGGGTCAACCCTCAGAAAACTGAACTCGTTCTCTTCACCAGGAAATATAAAATTCCTCAACCAATAACTCCATCAATAAATGGAATCTCACTTGTACTTTCAAACGAAGCCAAATATCTAGGTATAATCCTAGACAAAAAGCTAAATTGGAAAGCCAATATACAGGAAAGAATCAGGAAATCCACCGTGGCCTTATTTTCCTGTAAAAAAGCCATTGGTAACAAATGGGGTTTCTCCCCCCAAATCACCCACTGGCTCTACACCGCGGTCATCAGACCAATACTCACATACGGAGTAGTGGTATGGTGGACCGCTCTTGATAAAAGGACCTACTGCGACAATTTAAGCAAGGTCCAACGAACAGCCTGTCTGTGTATAAGCGGAGCACTGAGATCAACACCCTCAGCTGCACTAAATACACTCCTTAACCTCACACCACTAGATATCTTCAGCAAACAAATGGCCGCCAGTGCAGCCACTCGTATGAGAGCTATCTCCCAATGGACCGATAACAACATCGGTCACGTTGCAATCCTGAATTTATTCGGATCAATATTCACCTTATTTGGGTGCCGGGGCACAGAGATATCGTGGGTAACTGCAAAGCCGATGAACTCGCCAGAGAAGGAACCGTTCTACCGATCTCAACCAGCAGGTTGAATATTGGTATACCAATCGCTACATGTAAACTTATGCTAAAGCAAGAGGCAATGGACAGAACAAATCACAGGTGGAACAATATCACCACGTGCGTGGCAACAAAACGGATATGGCCAGGACTAGATCCAAAACGCACAAGACATTTGTTATCCATTACCAGATTGCAAGTTAGCTCCGTAATCAATGTCATTACCGGACATTGTCTGATAGGAAGACACGCCATAAGACTTGGCGTTCCCTCTAATGACTTCTGCAGAAGTTGCTTAGATGAGGAGGAGGAGGAGACAATCACACCTCCTCTGCTCATGTCCTGCACTCTCTTTTAAAAGAAAGCGGCATCTGGGGAAATATTTTCTCGATGATCCAAGCGATCTGGCGAATACAGATCCCCTGCATCTCCTTCGCTTTATTAAAAGCTCCAAATGGTTTTGTTAAGTGAGGTACCACAATGGACCTAGTATTGGTCTAAGTGTGTCAGGTGTATTCTTGACAGCCATTGTAACCTAACCTAACCTAACCTTCTAGACACTAAATGTCATGGAACCCGCACAACTAGAACGCTTTTTCACCAGAACAACTTGTCGTAGCATATGCAAAAAATGGGGTCTAAAACCAAAAATGATGTACGACTATATACGTTGGTAGTCAGACCAACAATAACGTACACATCTGTAGCAAAAACGACAATCCAAAAGGCAGGAAAGGTTTAAAGATTAGCAACAATATGCATTACTAGATGCATGCGTACAACTCCAACATACGCTCTAAACGTCATTGTAGGGCTAACACCAATTCACCTCTTCATAAAAATGGAATCAAGACTGGCAGTCCACCGTCTCCTCCATCAAGGACACATCACATCGTAATTTTAATCGTCTGCAAATTAACTCCACCATAAATGAATGGACGCTGCCTAATAGGTAGACACCGCAAAAGACTTGGTGTCTACTCAAATGACTTTTGTAGAAGCTGCATAGTCGAGGAGAAGGAGGAGACAGTTCAACATTTCCTTTGTTCATGCCACGCTCTTGATGACAGACGGAAAACTCACCTAAGTGAATACTTTAACGACTATACCAGCGGTCTAGCCAACAAAGACCCTAAAAGTATCTCCTTTTTTGTACGAAGTTCTGAATGGTTTGACAAACTGTTGATCAACTCGTTAGTCCTGGTTCCATTGAAGGAGGTTTCAACTCTCTGTTCCCCTAGATAGGGACCAGAGGGTGCTCAATCTTATACTGACACCCACTTCTAACCTAACCTAACTTTGTATGTGCTTGGATGCTACTATTGCCATATACAACTTCAAATTCAAGACTGGGAGAACCCAAAGCCTCACCCTTCAAGGCAATTTATGGTCAGGTATACGGACGGTTTAAAAATGGAAACTGAAACGGGTTTCGGGATTTTCAGCGACATTCCCTAATCGAATTTTTCAGTAAGTTTTGGTAGTCACTCTCCTAATTTCCAAACTGAAGTCTTTGCCATCAACCAATGTTGGAGAGTAAAACAAAAAACAAAACAATGTTCATTTTCTCAGACAGCCAAAAAGCTGTCAGACACTTAAAGCGTTATCAAATCATCCCCCTTGATATGTAAACTCAAACTCATCCACCCATACAGAAGATTGATAACTTGTGGTTATACTCAGGAGCAGGAGAACTGCCCTGAAACCTCACATGGGTTGGCACAATAGGTTTCATTCAGACACTGCAGTACCCAGAAGGTTGCGCAAGCTCAACCCAACATATAATCTAATCGAGTCCAGTGGATAATGCGCATCTTGAGAGACTGTGTACAGCGCGCACAGAAGGCGCCATTTCTCGTTTGAAGAGATGTGATCTCTGAATCACGTTCAATGGATACACCGTCTGACACGATGATCCCAAGGCTCAAACTGCGTCAAAAACACGCAGTGAACTTTCTATCGGTTCATGACTGGTTCACTCTAGAATCTAAGCGACGAAAGGATTGTTATCGCATCTTCAAAGATGGTTCCAAAACCGATGATGGATCTAGTGCTGGTGCTTTTGTAGAGAGCGATGACATATGACTCCACGCCTCTTTAGGCTCATACGCATCCGTCTTCCAAGCGGAGGCGTATGCTATCCAAATGGCTATATAACTACGCTACTAAAAATGGCTGGGTGGGGAGAAGTATTTGTGTTTGCAGCGACAACCAAGCTGTGCTTAAGGCCCTTCGCAGCCTTCTAACTACCTCGAAAGCTCTGTGAAAGCGGGTTGGAAGACTAAATTGTTTAAGTCAGGACATCATTGGAAAACTGGAAATGAGATTGCGAGGCAAGGACCTCCCTCAGACACCTTTTCCAAGACCTGAACCGTCGCTAGGTTTGCCAGTGTCCTCAGAGAGAGCTTCAATCAACGGTTGGATTTGATGCCAAGAGCGCAACCGTAGATAACATCCATCCAGTGGATGCAGACAGACCAAATGTTTGCTCTCCAACGTTAATAAGAAGACTACAACATTTTTGCTATCCCGTAGCAGAAAAGAATGCAGATAACTTATTGGCGTTAGCTAAGAGAAATCTTTTCTTTTGCCAAGCACTTAAACGTGTTAAGCTTAAGTGATACCACGCTCTGTGAATTTTGTAAAGAAGATGAGGACACCGCGGAGAACTATCTCTGTGAATCTCCTGCTTTTTCTAGCATTAGGTTACAGATAACCGGGGCAGACATGGTGAGAGCTGGTAACGTAGGCTCCTTATCATGGCAGCGTCTTTTGGCTTTTCTTCGAACATCTGTAAAGCTATAGCAAAAAGGAGGTTGCTATTAGGTAGTATGTAGGTCTGAGTGCTCCTGCTAGTATTTTAGAAACCTTCTACAAAAAAAGCTATTGCTGCTATAGAGCAGAATATCGTCGAAAACCTGACTGAGTTCATCCGCCATTGCGCACAACAATTGTAGCTGTGTCCCACTTTATTGAAGATTTTGTGGAAAGATCTTGGTGTGCTGCCTAAGAAGATCCAACTTGTGCAATAATTGAAGCCGAACAACCATGTAGTGCGTCACACGCTCTGTAGGCCCAAAATGAGATAGCCACCGATCTCGATATTCACAAGAAAATTTGATCAGCGATGAAGCGATGTTGCAATGTCGTTACATCTTCAAAAAGTAACTCTTTGCTGTGCTTTTTGGGAATAGGGAATCATCTAATATATAAAATTCCCATGTCACAATGTTAGTTACCGTACTCCTCCGAAACGGCTTTACCGATTTTTATTAAATTTTATATGCGTATCCAGAAGGTCTGAATCAGAATTTACTCTGTGACACGAGAATTTTATATATTAGATTTTACAGTCTCAGTGTAAATGTCATATATTATTCTCAAGTAAATTTATTATTAAAAATACATTCTGAAGTCACATTTTTTGATCAGAGAATGAATTGCGATAACACTGTAAGCAAGTATCGTAGTCGTAGTACAACACTGTAGAAAAGTTAACGAATGACGAAAAAAGAAAAATTTATGACCGTATTTTGCTCACAGTTTCAGCAGGACAAGGTGGGTTCTTCTTTTTGGATGCACCGGGTGGAATTGGCAAAACATTCCTAATTTCACTAATTCTTGCTGAAATACGATCAAATAATGGCATCGAATTGGCAGTTGCATCATCGGGCACTGCAGCAACTTTATTGGGACAAATTATTTGGCGGCACTCTGTTGGTGCTTTCAGGTGATTTCAGACAAAAACTTGCCGTCATACATATATACGCTGATGAGATCAACGCTTGCTTAAAATCATCTCCATTGTGGCGTTGTGTTGAAAAAGTACAGCTGAAAGTAAATATGCGCGTTCAAATGCTTCAAGATCCTTCCGCATAAAACATTCTCAAAGCAACTCTTAGATATCGCTGATGGAAAAGTTGCTACAGATGAAACTGGATACGTAAAATTACCGACCGATTTCTGCACAATCGCTGATTCGCAAGATACTCTCATTGAACAAATATTTCCTGATGTACACACACAGTACGTAAATCATGAGTGGCTTGCAGCAAAAATGCAGACGTTGACAATTTAAATTTGACGATACAACAGTTGTTGCCAGGCAGTGGCTGATCCAGGATTTGGGAATGGGGGGTCCATTACTCAAAATTTTATTTATATATACGAGGCTTAGCAGATTCAATGAGAAATTATTTACATGATGTTGGCGTCGATTGCTCATATATGTGTGGCCAAGATTCGACGGAGCTCCGGCAATGAGTGTCCAATTCATTGGTACACAGGCTCATGTGAGATCGTATTTCCCCCTGGCAATTTATGTACATTGCGCTGCACATAGCTTTAGTTTGGCAGTCAATGCAGCATGCGAAGTGTCAGGAATCAAAAATGCGTTAGGAACTATAGGAGCGATTGAAGCATTTTTTCACTGGCCTAAAAGACAAGACGTTCTTCACCAAGAAATACCAAAAATGACAAACAAAGGTGAGAAACAAAACAAAATTTGAAGTCTGATTGTCCTAACCAGGTGGGTTCAGTCACATGAAGCAGTTGGAACGTAAGTTGAATTGCAACCGGCTGTTACTGAATCTTTGGAAAAAATCAAAACGTAAAACGTGGAAAGACCGAGATACTTCGCAAAATGCATTGCATCTTTTGACAGTGATTTCGACGGTTGAATTCCAAATCGTCTGTCACATTATGGAATCAGTTAATTCGATTGTTTTGCCTTTGAGTCGGGAACTGCAATCTAAAAACCAAGATTTGGGTGAGGCTACTAAGCTAGCAGATGACGCTTTGAATGAATTTACGTACAAATGCGAAAACGCAGATTCTACTTTCCACGTTATTTATGAGCATGTTGCTAGAATTTGTTCTGAATACGAAATCACAATGAAATTGCCACGCCGGCGCCGCGCCGCCGCCGCGCCGTTGCAATCAACAAAAAAATCGTATCAACGTTCAAGCACAAAGTATTGAAGATATTACAGAATTTCTTTCTACATTCCGTATCTTGATACGTTCATTTCTCAACTCTAAAGTCAGATCTCGGAACACAAATCGATTTTAAAAAGTTTCAAGCAACTGTTTCTTAAACAAGAATTTAACGAAAAGAAATGCGCTGACCTCTACACATTTTACGATAACGTATCGGATTGTTCAAAAAAAAATTTTCTGTCAGAAGTCAAGATGTGGAGACAACGACTACACGGCCAGAACATCCAAAATGCGCTTGATGCTTTACTGGTTAGTAGCTTTCGATCAAAAATTTACAAGTAAAAAAGTTTATATGTGACGCGATCCGAGAAAAGGCACCTTTTAGGCAAAAGTGAAAGCTTACACGGTACTCTCTGAAAGGCGCTGATGTAACATTCAAACCCATGTAAAACATCGTTTCTCTGAATTTATATTTTTTGAAATAATAGCGATGTTACAATTTCTGATTGCGCTTCATGAATATTCAATAAAAGAACTTGTGTAATCAATCATGATCCAACAACCGATTTTTTGCTTAGTAAGTCCCTTTTATCGGATCGAGTCACATATGCAAACATCAATCTGACGATATTTTTCAGGTTATCAACAGCAAGTCGTTCAAGAATGTCGATTATATTTTTATAATCAACTAGCTGAGCCGCCCGGCTTTGCTCGGGTCTGTAGTTTTAAGGTTCCAGTTCTGGGAATTTGGGGAAGAAATATAATCTGTCTTACTGTGGGACTAAGTGGTATCCTAATGCTGAAAGAATTTTTGAAATCTATCCAGCAGTTTCTAAGTTTCCGTTCCCATGGAAATATTTGAATGAAATGTAGGTCTATCTCACTGAGGCTGAGGGATAATGTAACATCCTAGAGTTGAAAGAATTTTTGAAATCAAATCAAGTAACTTTATGGTTCCCGTCCTCGTTCCCTTTTCTGTTCCCGTGGGATTATATAGGGATGAAATACACGCCAAGTTACTGAGGGATTATGTGGCATCCCAGTGCAGAACGAATTTTTGAAATTTGTCCAGTAGCTTCTAAGTTTCCGTTCACAACCCCGTTCCTGTGGGAATCTTCCGTACCCATGGAAATATGTGAATGAAATGTAAGTCTATGTCACTGAGGGATAATGTAACATCCCAGAGTTGAAAGAATTTTTGAAATCGGTCAAGTAACTTTATGATTCCCGTCCTCGTTCCCGTTTCTGTTCCTGTGGGATTATAGGGATGAAATATAGTTTAAGTTACTGATGAAGGGAGATAATGTAGCACCCCTAGTGCTGAAAGATTTTTTGAAATCTGCGGAGTAGTTTCTAATTTTCCGTTCCCAACCCCGTTCCTGTGGGAATATGGGGATCAAACCTTGACAGGAAGCATCTTTGAACTAAACTATGTCTACAATGAAAATTTCATAAAAATCCGTTGGGTGGTTTAGGAGTTTACCCCGGACATACATACATACATACATACATATACATACATCCTACTTTATATATATAGATAAAGTTCTTGAATTTTTAAAGTAATAATAGGCGTGTTTTATCGAAAATTTTCTAATTCACTTATGTGCACTTACAATAAAACGATTTTTGGTTTATATTCACTTAGCACGTCGCTTTCAATTTTCGCTTTCAAAGTTGGTACCCTTTGCACTTGTTCTTAGGATAAAATAAAATAAATAAATAGGGTGGCGCAACAGAGCGAGGAGCCCCTGAGCCTAGCGCATTTCTCACAACCATCCCTTGTGAGGGAATGGAGGGGACCTACAATTTTCTGCCGGTTCCGAACGGCTAATCGAGAAAGCGCTTTTCATGGCAATGAATACTAACGGAGGACTTGCCAATTCCTCGCGAAAGGTGATACCCGTAGAAAAAACATTTTTGCCTCTGGTGGGATTCGAACTCGAACCTCTGGATTAACAGGCGGACATGCTATCCATCACACCACTCGTACCACGGTTCTAAGGATAAGAAACATTAAAAATTCAGAAGGATATAAATGCATAACTTTTATTTTCCATTTCTATTTTTTCTATTTAATTCTCGATTCTCAATTTATTTGCCGCATTTCAACTTTTTACTTTCGATGTAAACAAAACAAATGTCACTTTAATTTTTTTTCGCAGTAGCTGTGTTCAATAAGATTCATTTTTATTTTTAGGATCGGATAATCGAATCGAATTAGGATTCAGATTTCGATGCAGGTACTTATTTCAGTTGCTAGTTTGTGAATTAAAAACTCATTAAGTCATAACTTAGTAAGTGACTTATGAATTAAATAAGTCAAAAGCTTAGAAGAATAAAGAACAAGAGGGAAAACCATTGCTTCTCCTGCCACCACCAACTTAACACCACTTTATATTTTCGGAATTCAAACTGGTTTTGAAAGCTGAAAATAAAGTGGTGTTTGTGAAGTCAGTTTGAGGACAGATGCCGTGGTGTGTGTGTGGTTTTGCCTCTTCTTGTATCACCTCTGTGGTCAGAAGTCATAAGGTGTGTTTCTTTACTGAAAATTTGCATGAAATGCACCGAAATTCGGCGAAAGTCAGTCTAATCTCGTTCCGATTTTTCGTAGCAGTGCACAAAAAAGAGAGTGTTCTCGAGAGAATAAAAAAATTTCCCCGTCCTGCGAATTTCCGCCACCAAAATTTCTGTGGACAGAAATCGTGCACAGCCAAAACAAATACCACAACTGTCAAATAGACGTTTTTCCAAGCGTTGCGTTGCTGCGAATGTTTTGTTCAAGGCGTTTCTTTACTTTTAAGACAATTACGCTCTTTCAGAGAGTTTCCGAAAGAATTTTACAACCACTCCTTAAAATATGACAGATTGTGAATTTCTGTGCACAAAAAGTAAAGAAACAGACTTATTCAATCTGTTGTCGAAAATCAGAAATATGAACGAACACAACCCAAAGACTACCAACCTCTGGGTTCCAAAAAAGAAATTTACCAACCATCCCTGTTTTGCAGTTAGCTAACTGAGATATTTTTGTTCACTTAGGCTATTCACATAAGGAGTTGTTGTTTTCCCATGAGCGATGTTTTGCTTAAGTGAATATAAGTGCATATAGAATTTCGATAAAACACGCCTAATATTACTTCTCCTTTACTTTTTTGTCTTGCTCATGCTATATTTTTCCGTCCTGTAACGAAATTTTAAAATTAGGAACAGATAAATGGTTCAAATAACATCTTTTATTATCCCGTTTGGGGGGGGGGGGGGGTCCGGACCCGAAAACCCCCCCCCCCCCCCCCGTGGATCCGCCTATGTTGCCAGGGTATCATACAAATCTATTGCTACAGTTTGCGATGCCAGCGAAGCTGTCAATTTTCCCACAGAATTTTTGAGGTCACTGGATTTGCCAGGCATGCCACCGCATAATTTACAATTGAAGGTTGGATCTCCAATAATCTTGCTTCGTAATTTAAGCCCGCCACGGCTGTGCAACGGTACGCGATTAGTCATTCGAAAACTTATGAAAAACTTTATCGATGCCAGCATTTTAAATGGCTAGTTCAAAGGTGAAAATATATTAATACCACGGATTCCTATCATACGATACCTACAGATGTGCCAATTCAATTCAAACGAATTCAGTTTCCGATTAGATTGGCATTTGCAATGACAATCAACAAATCCCAAGGCCAAACGATGTCTATTTGTGGCTTAGATTTGAATACACCATGTTTTTCACACGGACAATTGTACGTAGCATGGTCTCGAGTGGGTAAACCATCGAGCTTGTTTGTGCTGGCTAAAGATGGGCTAACGAAAAATATTGTTCACGCTATAGCATTAAAAGATTGACGTTGTTTGTTAGTGCTACTGTTTTTTCGTACCTGAACTGGAGGATGTTGATGTGGACCTCCTTTTCTACCAACAAGACAACTGACGGTACATGCCATTCATTCAACGCAGCAGTCAATTTATTGATTGATACTTTTGGAGCACATTACCTCGCTTTGATTGCCTGTTGAGTGGCCTCCAAGACCGTGCGAATTAAAACCGCCGCTGGTCTATTTTTTGTGAGATTATGTGGAGTCGCTTTTCTACGCAAATATGCCTTGGAACAGATCAGATTGCTGTCATACGGCTCCAAATGCCGCAAACAGTTGTCAAAAATCGGGCCTCTCGGCTGTAATTTGTTCGATCCAGCCACTTCTCCAAAATCATTTTTAAAATATAATGGCAAACCCTTATCTTTACAATAAAGCAAAATTTTTGGCCATAACATTGCGTTTTATTTTTTCTTGAAAGCCACACGACTAACCACCCTTTTGCAAGAATAAATGTTACGGGAAAATGGGAATAAAAAGACTTCAGGGAAATGTATGATTGATTTGCAAAAGATTCCAAGCAAGAAAACCTTCAACACAATCACTTTGTTGTCAATGTACCCGCATGATTATTGAACGGAAGCAGACTTTTTGTGTATTGAAAAGAAGCTTCGGTATGGTGTTTTGTTACAACGAAACGAACAATGAAGTGACAATAGGTGGTCTTTGCTTTATTCAAGTCATCACTTCACAAGTGGGGAAAACTTAAACACAAATGTATACTGGCATTAGTATGATAAAGCCAATACGGAGACCACGGATTTGAGAGTAGAGGGCTTTTGCATTGTGAAACAGATCAAAAAGTCTTATATGCCAAAGCTGGCGGTGATATTCTTTGTGTATATTTTCTTGAACTCATTCCGAAAAGCAACTGTTTGTGGCAGCTAAGGAATTCAACAAAGCTTTGTAAGAATAATTACGTTTGCGCTTATCATACCGTAAATCTGCAATTTAAATTGGAATTTTCTTGAATAGTGTGGTTATTGTTAAAAGGTCTTTTGATGTTTTAACTTTTGCCCAATGGCCTAAACATCTATTGAATGGCAGTTGCTCTTTGAAAAAATAAAAACCTTGAATCATGATTTAAGAGTGGTAAACATTTTCAATTAACAACACTCTAAGTTTATTTCTGGTTTAAATTTAGACAACAGTCAATTTTTGGTTGAGAGGAGACTTTAAATTTGTTGGTGCATTTTTCAGTAGAAGACAATTTCGGGCAGAGCTCAAATTGTCATCAGGGTAATAGTAATTCGCTACGTTTAACTCGAATAAAGTTTTTGTACGAGGCTCAAGCCTAGTTCGCTGATGATATCGTTAACGGAAAAATTCGCTCTCCTAGTCGGTGTGCAGTGCGCTGCTGCTTTTCGAAATAAATTCTATGGGTGGATAATTGTACAAAATTTCTTACTACTATTTTTACAATTCTGCACACTTTTCCGTCCATCATTTATCTCCCGGTACAGTAAATGCTTGCGAAATTTTAACAACTCTATTGCTTTTTTTTAATTTGTGCCAAAACAATAACAACTTTTGCAAAATGGATGGTATAGTTATTGGAAAAGAGATCAAAGTAGTGCTAAAACCAAAATAAATAAAAAATAAGCCAAGAAAAAGAAATTACTGTGGAAAAAGCTTTTGTAAATTCATTATGTTTATATACATAAATTAATTTCTTAATTATCTACTTCTGGTGGGAACTTGACTTGACTTTGGTTGTCACTTGTACTTAAAAGCTGATTATAGTCTTGACAGATATTTTTTTAGTGTTCGTTCAAAATTTCGTCGTGGATGTGGAGACCAACGAAAAATTCCGTTTCAGCAGCGTAGTAGGCTTTATGCAGAATAAGTTCGATGAAAATTACAGATCTTTTGCAATTCTTTTACTACTGTAGAAGAATGTACAAGGGCCTGGAATGAATGGGCCTGATGGTGACAAGCAGTTGATGATTTTAAAATACGTAAGCGATTAGGGTATGTGCTCTCCGTAAAGGCTCTGATTGGTGTCAACTTGACGGCGGCGCGGCGCGGCGGTGCCCAGACTATGCAACTCATACATTTTACAAGGCAATTGTACTTATACTATAGCTCCTTGCAAACAACTAAGTTCGAGTACTTGCAAAGTGACGCAAAAAAACAGAAAGCACGAAACCAGAGCTTAAGGGGAACGTCACAGGGGAAGAGCAAAACCTAGTTCTTAGCTGTACATAGTTTATTCGAATGACGGGGCACTTAAATTCTCTGCCGGTTCCGAACGACTAAATGTGGTACCCGTGGCGTGATGGTTAGCATGTCCGTCTGTAAAACCAAGAGGTTCGTGGTTCGAATCCCTTACCATAAAATGTGCGGAGCGCAAATTACATTCAAACTTATAAACAAATTTGTACTCCTACTATAGAACATTGCCATAGTTTCAGGGTAATGTTCTTTTATATTCTTTCTGTCGTTGTAGGGTTTTCTTCTCTTTTTTTATCTCTTCTTCTTCCTTTTTTTCCAAATGTATGACTCAAATTGTTTTATGATGTTATTTTTTTTATATTAATAATTAGTTTGCTTATTTAATTTAACTTAGTAAAATTAATTTTGTTTTAATACCATTGTTATGAACTCCTTTTCTTAAGCAAATTATAAACAAGATGTAAATCTTAAAGTTGTGCTATAATAAACTGAATTGAATTGAAGGGCATAAATGTTTTTCCACTGGTATCGCCTTTCGCGAGAAATTGGTAAATCCTCCGTTATTAAATTCATTGCCATGAAAAGTGCTTTCTCGATTAGCCGTTTTGTTCACTACTCGCAGGAACCAAAGATGTGAAACGATATGACTTCAGAAAGCTTCAATCGCAAGAGATAGCCACAGACCTCTCCAATCGAGTATCCATCCTACTGTCCTTGAAACCTGTGCTGCCAGCAAGACGCATTGAAGACCAGTGGAAGCAATGCTATAACAATCCATCTGAAGCGCAGTCCCTGGTGTTTTGGACTTCTATCAGCTCCAAAACGGAACCCATAGTTCGATGAAAAATACAGACAGACAGGCAAATGCAGCCAAACAAAAAAAAAAGCACGACAAATGTCGATGAAAAAGGCGGCCTTTGACTAGTCCAACGAGATTTACAAGAAGAATAAAAAGCGCTAAATCCTTAAAAAGAGAAGAAAAGGCATGAGAACTGCTCTTTTAAATAAATCGAGATATGCCATGACAAAAATGGGATTCGGAAGTTTTACCAAAGGGATCATGCAAGGATGCCTAACCGCGAACTCAAGCCTATAAAGACCAGCAGAAAAACATAGTGAGAGAATCGCAGTGGCTACTAAGAATCTGGAAAGAATATTTCTGGAGACTGTTTAGCGGCAATGAAGACCCAAATTCCACTGTCAGGCAGAGTGCCCCGTTCATTTTGGACGATGATCTAGAATACTGTTCTCTTGCCTTAAGAGAAGTTAGGCTATTTGTAAACTTTAGCTAAAATGAAAAGGGTAGCGCAAAAGAGCGATAAAGCTGGAGGCTTTAGCTCAAGCGTCGACAACATAGGAATAATCTTTCAAATCTATACAATTACCCGCTTAAATAAATAAACAGTGTTGTGCAATAGAGCAAGGAGCCCCAGGGCTTAGAGTATTTCTCACAACCATACCTTGTAAGGGAATCGAAGGGACTTACAATTTTCTACCGGTTCCGAACGGTTAATCGAGCAAGCGCTGTTCATAGCACTGAATTTATTAGCTTGCCAATTCCTCACGAATTGTTGTATGGTGGGCACTAAAGCGAATGGCTCACATTGAATGTCATATTTACTTAATTTCTCAACATCCTTGCGCATTCATCCTAAGCTTGAACACAATGAGGCAGCAGCGGCACTAACAAACATCAAAGCAACTCTCTGAGCGTAGCTAAGTAGAACAGCATTGCTGGTTGTCATATCATTAGAGATGGTGACAAACCTCAAGAACATGATTAAAATCCCAAGGCATACATGCATTGGCTCTTCCTGTGTTATGAGAATGACACCAACTGCAGTCCTGAACAACGTCCTGCCGCTAGCTCTTCTAGATCTTTTCATTAAGAGATGCCGACAAAAATCTTAAGCAATGCAATAGTAGAAAATAGACCTTTCAAGCCACAGAACTTTAATGATATAGACACACTGAAATAGACATTAGAATAGACTATACCCCACCGAATACTGATTTCAACTCAGTAGCTCTAACTGACAACCCAACAATCGAGAGCTGGGGAGTAAAACAAGACTATAAAGGCAAGCCATCACTCCGTCTTCATGGATGATTCCAATATAGACGAAGAGGTTTATAGGGTAAGCCATTTTCTCAGCTGTTCCTCTCATAAATGAAACAATAAAGCTCCTAGACTTTTGCAGCGTCGTACTACTGAATTCAGAGCAATAAAGTCGTGTAAGCTGCTATCACAACTGAAAAACAATATGCCTGCAGCAAAGAAATTTAGTTGGTGAGATCTGAGATGAACCCTGGCAAGCAAGCAAGCAATCGCATGAAGTGATTTGCTTGATTGCAACCGCTTGCTTTATGGAAGGTTAATAGAATAGTCAAATGACTTGTGGGAAGCACTCACTGCAAGCACTTTCTGTACCAGTAAGTTCTTCAATTGCGATCAAGCAAGCGTATGTTTTTCGAAAAAAAAAATACGCTGATTTTTCTTTTGTCCCGTTTGTGAGTAGGGAAACGATTACAAAACAAGGTACAAGAAATGTGGTTCGGAGGCATGTGGTTAGATACAAATATTTTGAGTTTTAACTAAGCAGTCACAAAAAAAGGAAAATAGTATTCCCAAAACAAGCAAGTATACGCCAGAGTAGTATCCAAATTAATCTAGGCTAATTCACTTAGAAAAATTCACTGCGTAGACATTTCAGTTTGACAAATACTTCACTGCGGGAACCATTCTCTGTGAGCTATAATTTTTCACTGTGGTGGAAAACCATTAGCATTGATTTGAAAAAGAAAAAATCATAGGAATGGTCTGTTACTAAATGCAATGAAGTTTAAATGTTTTTAGTAGAAATATTTTGAACCCTTCTGTTTACAACTTCAATAGCTCCCACGTTAAATATATCGAAACAGATAGAAATTTATAAATGTCCTTCAATAGAACATGCATTCCTATTACTCACTTATTCAGATGACATTAGCGTAATGGGAAGAAGTAAGAGTGATGTCCTAGGTGATTTTCTGAAACATCACAATAGACGAACATAACTTTGATGTATGACAGGACTACGTTTATCTAGGATCCGCAATCGACATCAGTGGGATCTAGATATCGAGATCAAATGGAAAAAGTACGCATCGCGAGACGGTTTAGGCCAGACATCAGACATATCACAGGGAAATCACGGAATAGGAAGACCTCATTGTCCATGTCACAATGAAGTAGGAAAAGACTTCAACCGACTAATAGCTATACGCACTGAGCGACAAAATCAGAAGAAAACTGATCGTCAGCTTTAAATCGTGTTCGAATTTTGGCTCTCTTCCGCTCTGGTGCAAAAGTAGAGAGAAGAAATCGTAATTGTTGGCGAAAGACGTTGTTAAGGCTTAAGTTCAACTGCAATATAAATTTAAGTAATTGAGTAAAGTGTGACTTGTTTAAAAATCTTTAGCACAATTTTCAAATATTTTGATTCCAGTTCAACGTTCACGCCGTGGCGTGCTGGTTAGCATTACTGCCTGTAAACGGGTTTTCACGAGGAATTGGCAAGTCCTCCGATGGTAAATTCATTGCCATGAAAAGAAAAGAAAATCGCACGCATCCTCCATTCCCTTACAAAGGTTAATGGTTGTGAGAAGTACGCTAGGCCCTGGGGCTCCTCGCTCTGTTGCGCCACCCTATTTATTTATTTATCTAGCCAAATTGTAACAGCAAGGACTTTTCCCTCAGATTATTGTTGTTTCCATCTTCATTATTCTTACAAAGGCAATTGATTAGTAGAAACAAAATGTCCTTGAAAATATTACCAACGGAGTTCTTCTGAAGCGTCATGCTTGCATAATTTCCGAAAACACTTTACTCCCACAATCTCGTAACATTTGTTGAAACACATTCTTTTCCTCCACTCCCAAGGAGCACCACTCAATCATATTCTAGTCTAGCAAACTTTCTGCTCCACATAAGAAAAAATAAAGTAACTTTCGTTTAATGAACCTCTCGTCATGTGTGTAAATCCACTCTAACCTACCATGACATTTCAAAAATAAACTTTGTTGTAATTTCGAGTTTAAAAGTTTTATGAAATTTTATTCTCAGTCAGTGTAAACATTTCATTTAAGCACGTTTACTTTTAAAAAAAGAAATAATAAATCAACGCTCTTTAAAGACGTGCTGCACTCAGAATCTTACACAAGAATTTAAAACCGTGTATACGTGTGTCGAGAGCCAACATCAAAAATTAACGAACCAGAGTACTTACACTACTCAGCAACAAGTAAACGTTCGATGTAAACCACGGGGTCACCGAAGCGACACGCGACGGGCAGTTTATTCCAACTAAACGTTGTAAATTGATATGACAATACGAGGGTCAACACTTTTGTTCGGTTTGCCCGCATATAATGGAAATTGGCTGGGCAGTGGACAATGTGGAAAGGTTTTGTGTTTTGTCCTTGTAAAGGACTTTGCGTCAAAGCAAATTCTATTGAAACAAAATGATTGAAAAAGTTTTGGGAGTATCTAATGAAACCCGATTACCAATTAAAGTGTCGTGATTTTATCAGCAACACTGGAGGTGGTTTTATTGGGAATGGGGTTCATTGTTCTTAGATAACAGATTGGGTTTTTTTTTAAGAAATGCACACCTCCGGCAACTTTTGAGATAACATTGTTATGCACTTGTTGGAAAACTTTCATTACCTTCTGGCAAAGTTATAAGATGATATCAATTCGTCGTTCAACAGCAGTAAAGGTGAGCACCGAGATTCATCACACCTGGAAGGCAACTTTGATGATTTTTAGTTATGTACTTTATTCAAATTGAGATTGTTGGGAAATAATGCAATGAGTTGCATTTATTGACAATAATTGAGAGATGCGTCTGACTCTGTGATGTGCATTGCCATGAGACATGAGAGTTACACCCTAAAATGTACTCTAATCGTACAAAAAAAATCATTCAGTGAAAGGAGACTCAAATTAACTCCTTTGAAAGTACAACCTAGTCGGAGTAGATAATAGGTGTGTTGTTAATAAAAGAAATACCACGAGAATGTTATTCTGCTCCTGTCCCTGTTGCATATATATAGTGAATCAACTTGTTGCATTTAACAAAAATTAAACAAAAGAAGGTAGGTTGGTATACGACAAAGTTTAGTCAAGAACTTTTTTTTGAAAGTTGCTTTAAGTTGCTGTCTCATATTCTGAAGAACTTATTATTATTATATTTTGAAAACTTTTACAGACGGGGTCCTCCTAAAACTGATGCCGAGGAAAGCTGTAAGAATCAATTTGAAGGATTATGCAAACGAATTCTGTGAGATAAACTAAGCTTCATATTTCTGAAATCGAAATGAGAGAGTCTTTATGTTTTTTGTGCCGGGCACAACTTAAATTATGACTGACTGCACGAATCTCAGTGGTCTACGAGAGCTTTTGCGTAAATGTCCCAGCGGATGAATTCGAATGACAGAATCATAGGTGGACTTCAGCAGTCAAAAAAGCAGAAACCCCTGTAGAAGCTACTCCAACATATTTGGCTTAAAGGTCTTTCAGGGCCTTTCAATACTAGGCCAGGGTATTGAAGTAGAGATGGTGGCGGATGAACTTCTGGTTAGCCAACAGCAGCACTCACACCCCGGCAGCAGGGTACTGATGCTGGATATTCCAGCCCTTTATGTCCAGGGATTCCAAAAGGACCTGGCAGTCCAGGTTGGGGCTGTGCGTGGAGTTAACTACCCAAACAGGGAATAAACATATGGTTCCGAAGCAACCTCGGATAACGATAATGATTTCAAAGTTGACGACCCAAGCAAACGAAAAAATGACAAAAACCTCCGGATCTGCACGTGGAACGTAAGATCTTTTAACGGATTAGGTAAAGCTGGAGAATCAGCGGACGCCCTGGACTGCTGCAAAGCAGACATAACCGCCATCCATAGGGAAGATGAAAATTACGTAGACTTAGGGATAAGGTGATTAGCCAAAATCCAATTAATGAGCGTATAATGACCATCCGTATCAGTGTTAAATTCGTCAACATTAGCCTAATTTGCGCCCACGCCCCCACAGAAGAGAAAGACGACAATTCCAAAGACTGTTTCTACGAGCTCCTCGAAGAAACATATGAGCAGTGCCCTGGACACGACGTGAAAATCGTTCTTGGCGATTTTAACGCAAAACTAGTGAAGGAAGACATCTTTGGAAATACAATCGGTAAGCATAGCCTCCATGAAAAACCCTCCGAAAACGGACTGAAGCTAATCGATTTTGCTGCGGGGCTAAATCTTGTGGTAAGTATTACACGCTTCCCGCATCTCAAAATTCATAAAGGTACATAGCGATCACCAGATCAATTATTCGTCAACCAAATTGAACATGTTGCGATCGACGAAAGACACTCTTCCAGTGTGTTAGATGTAAGAACTTTCCGAGGGGCCAAATTTGACTCGGACCACTACCTTGTTGTAGCCAAGGTACGAATGAGGATATTTTGTTCACGACCAGCACGAACTAATGCTGTGAAGAGATTTGACGTCGGAAAGCTACAATCGCAAGAGATTGCCAGTACCTTTTCCAATCGAGTGTCCCTTCAATTATCCTTGAATCTCATGCCGCCAGCATTAAGCATTGAAGACCAGTGGCAGCAATGCCAAGAAGCCATCAGAACCACTGCCTCTGAGGTTCTGGGTTTCACTCGGCCACCAAAACGAAACCCATGGTTCGATGAAGAATGCAGGCAGGCAAATGCAGCCAAACGAAAAGCACGACAAATGCTGATGCAAAAACGAACGAGGGCTGCTTACGATCAGTATAACGAGATTTACAAGGAAAAAAGAAGGGAGGAACACCGAATTCTCAAAAAGAAATAGAAGCAGCATGAGAAGCGCTCGTTTGAGGAAATTGAAAGATGCCATGACAGGAAAGAGATTCGGAAGTTTTACCAAAAGGTTGAAGGAAGGGTGGCAAGCCCAGAACTCAAGCCTGTAAAGACCAGCAGGGAAACATAGTTGTAGAGTCACAGTCGCTACTGAGGATCTGGAAAGATCACTTCTGCAGACTGCTTAACGGCGATGAGGACACATATTCCGCTGTCAGGCAGATTGCCCCATTTAGACGATGATCAAGAATGCCGTCCTCTCAACCTAGAAGAAGTTAAGCTTGCCATATGCAAACTTAAATCAAATAAGACTGCAGGTGCAGATGGCTTTGATGCCGAACTTTTCAAGGCAGCATGATATGGTCGGAAGAAAGCATGCCCGATGAATGGAACCTCAGTATCGTATGCCCGATCCTAAAGAAGGGAGACCCTCACAATTGCGCCAATTACAGAGGGATAAGCCAGAGCCATGTCTAGTTTCGGCATCCCTGCAAAACTCGTACGACTATGCAAGATGACGTTGGAGAATTCACACTGCTCCTTCAAGGTCGATAGATAACTCACCCAGACCTTTGATTTCGAAAAAGGCTTTAGGCAAGGGGACAAACCGTCATACGATTTCTTCAACATCATACTTGAACATATTGTGCAAAACTCAAACGTCAACACCAGAGGAACAATCTTTCAAAAATCTGTACAATTACTCGCTTACGCAGAAGATATTGACGTAATGGGAAGAGAAAAGCGTGATGTCGTAGGTGCTTTTGCGAGTATTGAAACAGAAGCGGCTAAAATGGGTTTGATGGTTAATGAGGGTAAAACGAAGTATATGTTGTCATCAAACAAGGACAGAGAACATCGACCAGTTGAAGAAAACGTCACAATAAACAGAATGTAGTTTATCGTTATCAAACGTATCTACCAATTACTGACAGCTTTTTGGTTTGGTTTTTCATGGACAATGGCAGTGGGGCTGTGTTATCAATAACCACAAGAGACAGCATTGAGTTTTTGAAGAATTGAATTCTACTAGGTTCTTATTACCCCGTGTTACAGTGATGTCAAGGTCAGAAGTCAGTGAGCTTATCGTACGTAACTGTTGCAGTTCCACATCGAAAGAGCAGGGACATGAACTCGGAAACGAATATGAGAAGCTGAGTTAGGGATTAGAAGATTCAGACAAGAGATCGTCTGATCAAGTCCTGGGGCACACCAATATGTATAAAGTGGCCATCAGACTTGAAACTATCCAACACAACTTGTATATTGAAAGGCCGGAAAGGTAGTTTCTAATCCATATAAGAAAAGACTCATCTATATCAAAAGCACACATTTTCGATAAGAGAGCTCGATGCCAAGCTCTATCCTGACATGTAGAGCGGATGGATACCGACGCTCCGGGGCTCCGTCTCGACTGGTTTTGGAAAGTACATTACAAGGAAATCGCGTAAGGGGAATACTTCATCTTAGTTGGTGCAATCAACTGGAAGAGCACCTCTTCAGATTAAATGTACGAAACTGAAGAGAGCTCACCCGAAATTAGGATTCTTTGCAAAAGATGTTGGGTGAGGCTCATGTTCTCCGCATAAGTAAGTAAGTATCTAAGGCACTAGCTTTCATAGCAAACAAGCAAGCCTTGCCTTTTGGCTGTGAACATATAGCTTCCTTCCTTTCTAACACAAACAAGAAACGACATTTAAATCTTATGTCGTTTACTTCATCGATTAACAGCTAACAAAAAAATTCACGGCCAGAAAACAACGTTTCCTAGCAGTCACAACAATCTCTCATTCCATTTCAAGAATCTGTGTAGGTACATATTCGTATTACTTTCCATTACGTAGGTGCTTGTGAAAGATTAAAAGGCTGCTTGTTGCTAAGGCCAACCTTTAATTCACGTGAAACACATTATCCGAACAATCAACTCAAAAGAAGTATCAAGAGTTAATTATTCGCTTAATGCGCGCACCGTTTTACAAGCTTATTCAATTCTATGGCGATTACTTACATACATTATCCATCTCTGTATCTGTACTTAAGCAGTGCTCCATCTAAATTAAACAGGAGCACACAAGTATGCTCCTACCATTAAAAGAGAAAACATTCTTTTGTGTGCCTTCGAAATTGTGTTTTATTTATTCGAAATCACATTTCGCTTACCGAACACACCAAATGATTACACGCTTGTTAATTCGATGGTTGTGCCTCATTCATTACACCAACACACCCACAAAATGAATTGTATCTGGAAATAACATTTGGCTTAACAAAGTTACTGAAATTATCACAGTATCCTCATTCCTCATTTTGATTTCGACTAGGAGGCAAGGACATGTACACAATCTGAACACATTGATGTTGAAGTCCAGTAGTTAAAGCCTAAAATGTTTTTAATTGAGACAGAAACCCGGAATACTCAGCATTTGGGTTATCATTTTGGCCTTTTTCGTAAGGTCAATCATCAAATCAGCTGTTCAGCAATGCACTTTACCACTGAACACAAAAACAAATCAATATTGAGCTAAATATGCTCAGCAATGATTTGATTTTAAGTTAAAAGTGCTCAGTTATGATCTGTTTTTGGGTTTAGCCCTTTACTGCACAAGCAGCCTTGCTTTTGAATTTTAAATGTCGATTATAGCGATTGCACAGCTGCCACTTGAAAAGTACCGTTATAGTAGCTTAGAAAAGGTATTTCTTTATATGTATTTGTGCATTAGGTTTTCTCTTTCTTTGCGCAATCGCAAAAACCAAGATGCGGTGCATTTTTGACAACGTTCATATGGTTCCTTATCCATTTACAACTATTTTTATGGACGCCATATATGGTTGCGGGTGCATTCAAAAAACATAGATAATCGAGCTTTATTATTTCGTTGGTTTTTTTTTTTGCAGTGGAGAAAAAATGATCTGGTAAAATTTTTTTTATGTAAAATAAAGCTGTGCTGTTTCCATTGATGGACTACAGAGGGGATGAAATCCTCAAATCGGAAGATGAACAGGAGATGGAAATTACAGAAAATATAGAGGTGGCTGAAACCGATGAGAGCGAATATGACTCTGAGGATGAAAAACCATTACCAACATTGACACATAAGAAGAAGGAAAATATGCGAAAAATATTATAGAAAAACAAGTCTCGCGGACAATTCCAAGAAAGTGATTTTCCTTTTCTAGGGACGAAAGAGTTTCCAGAAGAAATGTCATCTTTAGAGACTCCGGCTGACTTTTTTTCTTTTCTTTTTACCGGAGAACTATTTGATTATAATCGTTGAGGAGTCGAATACAAAAGAATTGCAAGACAAAGTAAATAAGCCAGTCAACATTACTCGCAGTGAAATGGAACAATTTGTGGGAGTTTGTTTATTCACCTTCCTCATCAAACTGCCTTCCTCTGTCTAGACGTTATTGGAATTCTCAACTAGGACAAGCTTTTGTTTATGAGACCATGCCATGTCGTCGGTTTTAGGCAGTAAAAAATGTCTCCATTTCGCTGACAACGACAAATTTGTTAGATTTGGCCAACCTGTACACGACAAACTTTTCAAAGTCAGGCCACTTTTTAGTAAAATCAGAGAGCGACTTCTTCTTATACCAAAAGAAGAACACCTTGCACTGGATGAGCAAACAATTCCCACTAAGTGTCGTCATCACCTCAAGCAATATAACCCCAAAAAACCTCACAAATGGGGTTTCAAGAACCTCGTTTTAAGTGGAGTATAGGGATACAGCTATGATTTCGACATATGCGCGGGGAGCAGAGCAATGTCATTCCGGACGATTTTCCAGATTTGGGTGCCAGTGGAAACGTTGTGTCAAGGTTGGTATCAACTGTGCCAAGACATGTGAGCCACGAAATATACTTCAATAATTGGTTCTACTGCCCTATTTAAAAAATTCTTTCATTGGGAACCGCAAGGCTGAACAAGGTTCCCAACATTAATGTGCTAGCAGAAAAGGAAAGGAAGAACAGAAGACGATAAAATGTGATAGAAAAGGTGACCACCATTGAAGGTGTCAACGTTACTTTTGTGTCTTGGTTTGACAATAAAGTTGTCAATATGCTTTCCACATTTGTAGGGGCGAATCCCATAACCAAGAAGAAAGGTACTCGAGTAAAGAGAAACCATACATAGAGGTTGACTGCCCAGAAATAATTGACGAGTATAATAAATATATGGGTGGGTTTGACCTCCTAGAACCAATACTCGGTCTTTGTAGAATTGGCCATGCGGTCCAAAAAATGGTACATCAAAATTTTTGTCCACTTTTTGGAGTTTAGTGTTGTAAACGCATGGATTTTGTGGTGACAGAAAAACGATACATACTTAACACTTTTTGATTTTAAGCTGGCTGTAGTAGAACACCTATGCAGATCTAAAAAGTCTTTGAAATAAGGGCGAGCTGCTTCAAGTTCAACCACTTCAAACATTCCAAAACGGCAACAAATCAATCGCAACTCAAATCCTTCAACTCCTGTTGCCTCACCTTGTTCTTTAAAGAAAATAGGAAAACCTCAAGAATTTCCGCTGAATTCCGTTCGCTTGGAAACTGTAGACCACCTTCCAGAATGGCCATGAGACAAAAATGCCAAAACGATTGCAAGTTCAGGTCTTTCATTCTTTCTTTTCTTTCTTTAGGTGGCTCAACTAGAGCGTGGTGCTCCTAGGCCTTGTCCAATATTCCCCTTCAGCCGGCTCGATCTCTAGCCTGTCGTCTCCAATTTTGCACTCCAAGTTGGTTGAGATCTCCTTCTACCTGGTCGCTTCATCGAAGATGAGGTCTACCTTGGCCCCTGACTCCCTCTGGTTTGGCGTTGAACGCGCTGGAGCGTTGATGTCCATTCGCTCTACATGGCCCAGCCATCTTAGTCGTTGGACTCTAATTTTTCTGGCTAGGCTTATGTCGCTGTACAGCTCGTATAGTTCGTCGTTGTATCTTCTTCTCCAAACGTTGTCTTCTCGATTAACGCAAACAGGACCATAAATCGTACGCAGAACTTTTCTCTCGAAGACTCCAAGTGACTTTTCATCCGATTGGGAGAGGGTCCATACTTCTGCACCATGTAGCAGGTCCGGGATGATGAGTGTTTTGTATAGTGTCTCCTTGGTTGTTGTCGATAGGGCTTTATGCCTCAATAGCTTAATTAACCCAAAAAAAACAGCGATTAGCAAGAGTTAGTCTGCGTTTGATTTCAGCGCTGATGTTGTTGGATGAGTTTACAGCAGTGCCCAGACAAATTCACTGACTACCTCGAAGTTATACCTGTCAACGGTGACATTTCGACCAAGTCGGTGGGGGGATTGGACATTTGTTGATAAGAGCATATACTTCGTCTTGTCCTCGTTTATTTTCAGCCCCATTTGGCTTGCTGCTGACTCCATAGTAGTGAACGCACCAGTTACTGCTCGCTTTGTTCTTCCTATCACGTCTATGTCGTCTGCAAACCCAAGTAATTGTGTTGATTTATTATGAAAATGGTGCCCGATGTACTGGCATGGGTGCTACGTATTACATTTTCAAGCACAATGTTAAAACAGCTGCATGACAGTGCGTCGCCTTGTCTAAGCTCTCTGGTGGTTTCGAAGGTTTCAGTAGAGTCTCTACCAACTTTGACGGAACAGCTAACAGTCATCCTGATAAGGCGTATCAGTTTAGCAGGGATTCTTAAGTTAAACATAGCACGACACTACGGGCTGTGAGAAACCTAATACCTCTGACGCAGCACTTCTTATGGCTTGTTGACATAGCTGCCATTGGTCTTCCGGGTTCATCTCATCAGTCGAAGGATTCCTTGCAAGCTCAAGGGATACGCGGTCGGCATAGGCAGCGGCGGTTTCTATCGATTGAAGTCGTCCAACATTGAATTTCCTCGGCGTAGTTGGTGATCACCTAAGAGCTTCCATCGAGATCCGTACCCTGAGTTTTGAACCAACTAAGTAGTGGTCCGAGTCGATATTTGCTCCTGGAGAAGTGTATTCCGTCAATCGCAACATGGTCGATTTGGTTGCAGGTTCGACCATCTGGGGATCGCCATGTGCCCTTGTGGATTTCGGGACGTGGGAGTCGCGTCCTACTTATTACAATGTTTTTTCCCGTTGCAAAATCGATGAGCCTTAGTCCGTTATCGGAAGCAGTGTTGTGCCAGGTCGTGTCAGGTCTTTCATTAGGTCTATGTAAAAAGTGTAGGCTTAATCTATGGCTGAACAAGAATAGAAATTGTTTTGCATCGTTCCATTCTAATTAATGAAGTGTAAAAATAATTTATTATAATGAAGTTAAGCTTTTTTTTTATAACTTATTTGTTTAGCATTATATTTAAGAAATCTGTATTGTTGCTAAATAACGAACTAAATTCAGTATTTTTTTTTTAAATGCGTAACTGCACAAGCAGCCATATATGGCGAAAATTATTAACTTTTAATAAAATTTGTTTAAACAATTTTTTTTGTTTCATTCTCTTAATTGAACTAAACGGAACTAAAGTGAAGCAACTTGTGATGACGACATCAATCATCTAGTAAGCGTAGGGTGGATGAAGTGGCGAGAAAACTCCGCTATCTTCTGTGATCGAAAAATGCCCCCTAAGCTGAAGGGAAGACTCTACACAGCAGTTGTCCGTCCAGCTCTGACATACGGTTCACAATGTTGGACAATGTACAAAATGTATGAGAGCAAATTGACGGCAGACGAAATGAAGATGCTTCGGATGACAGCAGGAGTAACAAAACCTGATCGAATTAGAAGTACTAAGATCCGTGGAAGCCTTCATGTCAAAAGTACCATCTTGAACAAAATTCAGCACGACCGGCTCAGTTGGTATTGTCATGTTCAAAGGAGAGATCCGCAGAATCCCGTCCAAAAGGCAATATCGTACAACGTTTCAACAAATTCGCGACGAAAAAGAAAAGGCAGGCCAAAACACTCCTGGTACAAGCAAATGTAAAAACAGCAGCATTTGGCTGGCCTCAGACATGGAACAATCCAAAACCGGTAGGCTTGCCGACGCTTTCTGAGGTCAACGCGGCGTACCCCACAGGCGGATCACTAGTGTGAAGCAGAAAAGGGGGAGAGTTGTGATCGCTTCAAGATCACTACTCGTAACGCCGGAAATGAAAAGAAGAAGAAGAATTGAACTAAACGGAAAACAAAAACGACGACAATAAATTTTTTTTTCATCATATTGTATCAGTATTTTGCTTTCTGGACAGGACAGGACAATTTTAAGTATAGGCAAAACGATCCAACGAACATGTACAGAAACGCGACAATAGACGCACTCTACAAACAAAAAAGTAGACTTCTGTCGAGACTGAAACTCTTGCACAGGAGGTTTACTGACCGACACGATTTGGAGATTAGAACTCTGAAGTCACAGATTAAAAATCTCCAACAGTTAATAAAAGTAAATAACAGAATATCTATATCTCTTTTCTGGAACAACAGAATTCGGGCTGTACAGTCCAACAACCCGAGTATGTTTCCGGAAATAAATAAAATTTTTAGGAGAAAAGATCAAAATGACCTTCAGAGTATTAAACTCCAAAGGACGACAGAGAACAAAAACTTACTTCTGACACTAGGAATAGATCCAGGTGACGCTATCTTGGATGATGACCACTATACAGGGTGTCCCGTAATTCGTTTTACATACTTTGGGATATGATTCTTGGTCATATTCTAACAAAAAAATTGTTCTACAGTAAAGTCCGTTTCTCAAGTTTGACATCACTTTTTGAAAATTTAAAAAATGGCTAACTTTGGTGTACCCTGACCTTTGTTAAATTCGATATCTCTGTCGAAACTGATGATAGGAACCTAATCTTAGACTCAATTTTTTGAAGAAATAACAACCTTTAAGACTGTATTTAAATTAGGCTTCCATAGGTTTAGGGTTGCCAGATTTTCAGTTAGTATAAAGTTCCTGGTATCCTTTGTTGTGCTTTTCTTCAATTTCCATTGTCTGCGTATTCTTCTCTCGTAAATGAAAGCATTTCAAAAAACTCTCTGATCAAACTGCTGCAATCGTGACTTTATTTGACAAACTAGTGAACAAATTTGTTTTCTTATTCTTTTATACGACTTATTTACCTATTGAACATTCATACCCCAAATTTAAAGCAAACATCCACAATGAAATCCAAAAACGGGCTCTGGCATGCATTTAAAACGAAGGAGGGCGCTTTGAGCACTTGTCATAATTGTATTTGTATTAAATACATAAAAAAACTACTAAAAGTGATCATATTATTGTTTTATTCAAACAAACCTCAAAGCAAAAACTTTTTTTTATTTATTTTTTTAATTTTTCCCATTTTGTATTTTTCCAAGTATCATAAAATGTATGGGTTTTTGAGTTAACTTAATGTTGAGTTTTTTCTTTATTATTGTTTTGTTCATCTGTAAAAAATAAAAAAACTCTATGTTTATCAGGCCTTTTCTCCAAAAAAATGACCTCAAAGTCAAAACTTTGTTTTGGGAAGAAAATTTGAACACAACTTAAAATTGAAAATCTGGCAACCCTAAACCTATGGAAGCCTAATTTAAATACAGTCTTAAAGGTTGTTATTTCTACAAAAAATTGAGTCTAAGATTAGGTTCCTATCATCAGTTTCGACAGAGATATCGAGTTTAACACAGGTCAGGGTACACCAAAGTTAGCCTTTTTTTAAATTGTCAAAAAGTGATGTCAAACTTGAGAAACGGACTTTACTGTATAACAATTTTTTTGTTAGAATATGACCAAGAATTATATCCCAAAGTATGTAAAACGAATTACGGGACACCCTATATAGATGCTCAAGAATAGGTAGAGACTGTGGGTGCTGTTTTCGAGCAAGTATATAAGGTGAATGAGTGCATTCGGCCGAATTACGATCTTGAGAACAGAGCCTCCGTCGGACACTTCTATCTTAGAGACGAGATCTCGCATTGGCGATCTGAGAATCCTGGTTTCACTAGGTTCAATGACGACCGATTTGCAAATGCAGTCATCGCCCAGCGAAACGGGGATAACACCCTGTTCGTTTCTAAGATGGACCTCTTGGACATCTTTCACAAAATAAAGTAAAAGAAGTCAGCAGGAGTCGACGGCATACCCAATGTTGTGCTGCGAAACCTCCCTTCGGAAGCGGTGGACATATACACCACGTTATTCAACAATGCGCTGAATAATGCATATTATCCAGTGCGTTGGAAAACGGCAGTGGTCCATCCTCTCCTTAAAAAAGGGAAGGATGGTTCCAATCCAGAAAACCTTCGGTCAATTAATCTTCTTCCGAGTATCAGTATGGTATTCGAGAAAGTTCTCAATAGAGCTCTGTCCACATGGGCTGAGGACAAACATATTATTCCAGAAAATCAGTTCGGTTTTAAGGCGGGCCATGATACCACACATGCCGCGTCTAAACTAGTATCAGATATTCAATGGAACAAATCTAAAAAGCAGTGTACGGGTGCATGTCTGGTTGACTTGGAGAAGGCTTTCGATACCGTTTGGTTAGACGGTCTTTTCTATAAGTTGATCAGATATGGCATGAGTAAACCACTGCTTTATATTCTGAATGACATGCTTCATGGTAGAATGTTTGTTGTGAAAAGTTGCAATATAACTTCTACCAGAACTTTTAAAATACAGAACGGTCTACAACAGGGGGCGGTGAATTCGCCTATATTATTTAGCATTTTCACTGGCGATCTAATTGCTTCTCTTCACCATGCTTTAGCGTACGCTGACGACGACCTCATTGCGTACAGAACAGGTCCAAAGATCGAAGTCATCAGAACACTTTTGCAGCGTGACTTCGATAAGATCCAGCAATATTGCGATGACTGGAAGTTGAAAATCAACTTTCAGAAATCGGAAACAATTGTGTTTAGAACCCCGTTGGCTCGGTCCTCATGGGATAGGAGAAAGAACTGGCGCAAGCTGGTGATCGTTGATCTGTATGGTAACCCACTGCCAAACAAAGTAGCAGTCAAGTACCTCGGCATGTGGCTAGATCAGTATCTATATTTTAACAAACATATGGATGCGGCTCTGGCCAGAGCTAGAGGAGCTTTTGCTCTGACAAGGCGACAGTTTCACAGCAGACAACTTGATAGCAGAGTGAAAGTGATGATGATGGCCCTCATAAGGCCAATGATTGTCTATGGGCGCCCTGTGTGGTTCAATGTTACAGCGTCTCAAATGGAAAAGATTCGGGTGTTTGAGAGACAGTGTCTGCGTACCTGTCTTGGATTACACAGAACACCAGAGTCGGAGTACCAAAAATACTATCCCAATGAGGTCCTTTATAACGGGGCTCAAATAAACAGGATCGACAGCTTCATTATAAAACTGACTCGTGGTCACACGGCAAGAGCGATGACCTCGATCAATGGCCTGATTTTTGGGATTTTTAAAAAAAATTTAAAAACCAAAAAAAAAAGTACAAAAATCAAAAAAAAAGTTAGTTTAAATTATTATACATAAAAGCTAGTTTTATACATTCTTGCTAGCTAACCTAAGTAATGAAAATGAAATAAAAATCCACCTTCGAAAATGCTGAAATTTTTAAGGAAGTCGTAAAAACTACAGAGAATTATATCCCCTCGAAAAAAAAGGATTTTAATGATGTTCCCTTAAGTCTAGTGGTTTCTGCGTAGCATTGAAAAAAAGCCAATTTAAAATGTCGTTCAACGCCTTTCACAAGAAGACTTCACTTTTCTTCATTTCATTTTTCTTTTGAGAAAACCTTTAAGGCTGTTGTGAGCAAAGCACGTATCATTAAACCACCCACAACAACAACAACAAAGTAACACTCGGAAAGAAATTGAAAATTAAATTTAACAAAAAAAAAAGTTCCGAGCTGTTGGGTGAGATGAAAAGGTCACCCTATATTTAATCACGTGGGGTAACAACATCACATGGTGACAAAATTTTACTGGAAAATTAAACGACACACTAAGCAAGAGTTGTACGTCTCTGCCTCGGCTTCCTCATCCTGACAACTGTCTGTTGTTCTATTGCGTGCGCAACAAGGTGTGAAATGTATGTGACGTTAAATATAATGCTTGCGGCTTGTAACAGCACACGGAAAACGGCGCGTTGCGGCATGGTATGGTGTGGATCTATTTCTCCAGGGTATTCGATATTCAACCGAGGAGGATTGAGTTAATTTGACGTAACGACCTGTTAAGCATTCCATTACACCGCCTTACATAATTATTATTCACCATTGAGTTATGGATACACTGTCGAGCGCGGGGAGTGCTGTCCTTTTTATTGGCAATATGTACACTTTTACAATTTGTATGCAACTATGTGGAATAGCGTCCTTGCATTGATGGCTCAATTCGAGAAGGACCACAACGGCGCTCTTGACTGTAGAGTTATTTTAAAAGCAATCTCACACAGTCTGTGTCTCTTCGAAATATGTTTGGGATTCTTTAGACAGAGAAACATGGAGCACATTCAGAGTATGTTTGTATATAAATGGCAATTTGTAAACATCGAATCTATGCAAAACTCACCTGAATCATACTTGGTGAATCAATAGCGTTGTATTCATGGTAACCTCGTTGAGCTGTGCATACAAACCGACTGGCGCAGAGTAACGTAATGACCGGGCACAGCCACGCGGTGGCTTTCATATTTCTGCAACACAAAAACACAAAATAAATAAATAAAAACATTTTATTGAGGTTAGATAGTGAAAGGTTGTGGTATATTGGGATAGTTTGTTATGATGAGAGCTTTTCGAGCGAGTAGCGTCAGTTTTAATTAAAACTGACACATTTGGTTGAATGCACCAGCATGAGTTTTAAAATGTGTGTGGATATATGGTTGATGGTCGTCGCGGGTATGAGGTCGTTTACTTTCACAGTAATTGGCAAAGATTGTTATTTAATTTTATTCATTACGATATCAAACACAAGCTTCGTTAATTAATTTTTGATGCGTTTCCATTAAACCAGCAACAGGGAAGATTATTAAAATTATTCAATATTTGGTTAAAGATAATCTACAAATACATACATACCTAGTTGTCAGAACTATTTTGATTTTACTCATTTGATTAATTTAAAAATAAAATACATTGGTGGCTGGTTTTGGAATTCACACGCTGATGACTACTACAGTCATCGAATCTGACTGAGAAAAAAGTTAGAAGTTGAGCTAATTATTCCGTTGATTCCATCTTACTGAGCGGCTTTTATAAATGCATGCGCTTTTAACAGAGCTGTCAGGTTCATTCTTCACCTCAATAGACGCAACGGATTCAATGGGCCGAAGCATAAAATGCTGCTTGAAAAATGTTGGCCATACATTTCCGGTTCAAATAAAAAGAATCAAAAGATGGTGAACATCATCTCCAAAAAGTGCTTTTCGTCCAGGTACGACAATAGGCTCATCTGTTAGGACTGTAGTATGCGAACTTTGGTCGGATTACACAGACACTTTAAAAAATCTCGACATACCTTCTCTGGGTCCAAAAGTGTTGCAACGCATTTCCCTTGAAAAATAAAATTCAAAGCATATATGTATGTATAACTAGCGACCCGCCTAGGTCTAGGCTTTGCACGGGTGCAATGCTGATACTCAATAGAAATACACTACAGAAAACCTGTGAACGTTGTATATAAAAACACAGCGGCCCGCTATGGCTTCGCACGGGTATAAAATATATAGCCTATGTCACTGATTAAGATCGATCCAGAAGTTTTGATTTATTCATTACTACACGTGGCCTGCACGCGTTAAATTTGGAGTAAAACAATTCCCCTTTCCTCTACCATGAAGATTTCCTGCTTTCTTTGGAATATTCATACACAACATTTTTACATTTTTACCTTTTTATTTTATTTTTACAACAATTAATATATTACAGAATGTCTTTATATACAACGTTTACAGCTTTCTTGTCATTAGACAATACAAACATATTTTCTCTAGAAGTTACTCTAGAAAGAGCGACATACAGTTGGCCATGTGAAAACATTCAACGCTCAAATCTAAGCCTGCAACGTTGAAAGTTTGACCCTGCGATCAATACATCTTCACCGGTACCACATCCTGTGAGTATTGTGCACTCTATTATGAAAATTTTCAGTGGTTTTACCAGCAAGCGCGTGCCATAGCAAAGCTTATGTGAATTTAGGTTTCTTAATAAAATAACTTACTTACTTACTTACTTAGGTGGGCATTACAGTTCGGGGTGAACCTGGGCCTCAACCAACATCCTTCTACGTTCACCCAGCCAATTATGGTTATTGAACTTTTGCGCTATATCTGGGAAAACACGCTGAATATACTCCTCTTTTGAATCTCCGATGTGACAAAAATCTGTGGGTAATGTGATGAATTATTTCCAATGTCTAACAACTTCGCAAACACATTTGCAGTTTCATCATGTTGCAAAAATATTCGCATGTTAGCTGTAAATTGGAGTGTCTTTACGTACCGCCACAAATTCGATGATTTTAGGCATGCATTTAGTTCATCAGTAACAGTTAAAAAATAAATAAATAAAAAGAGGGGGAACAAAAGAGCGAGGAGCCCCTGGGCCTAGCGCATTTCTCACCACCATGCCTTATGAGGGAATGGAGGGGTCCTACAATTTTCTGCCGATTCCAAACGTCTAACCGAGAAAGCGCATTTCATGGCAATGAATTTTCTATCGGTGGACTTGCTAATTGCTCTCGAAAGGCGGTACCCGTACATTAAAACACTAATTTATATAAATTTTTTAGTTCTATGACATGCACTACTTTCTAAAAACTGATTTACAAATTTAAGTTTACAGAAAACTTTGCAAATAACTAAACTTTATCGACTTCCGTGAAATTCATTTAAGAAATATGGACGCTGAAGCAGACAATTGTTTGCAAACAAATTGGTTCATTTTAACAAGCTTACGAGTAGTACTCGCATATCCGAGTCCCAGCAATAACATTGACGTCAGCTTAACATTAAAACGCTTTCACTTTACAAAGTAAAATAAAACGAACAAGGGAAAAACGAAACTCTGTAATATAAACATCTACTCCCGTACAAGTATATCTACATATTTATGAGTGCATCTTCTTGCAAATAAGCAGATTGCTTTCATTTTCCCTTAAAAAAAACATCCAACTATGAATGCATTTTAAATGTCGTGGAAAGTAATTGCACGAAATGAAGGTTTAAGGACTGAAAAGAAAAGAAAGGAATAGAGTTTGACTGAGCTTTCACTGCATTTCTAAAGTATTGTTTTAGTAGTTGAAGAAACTCAAAAATGTCTAGTTTTGTATATCTCCTTAAGGTTCTTACACCACGACAGATGTTAATTTGACAAGGATTTAGGAATTGACATTACATTTTTGTATTTTTGAAAAACTAAAAGGAACACTTTTGTGTACTATTATGAACCTACCTAATTACTTAAAACATACGTTAGTTCCAAAAACTCATCATCTTTTGTTTTGATAATGGTTGGTTGGGTCGATATTTTAAAAGAATATAGGTAACTTATCAAACACGGGAGGATGGAACACAATGGATCTATAAGTTCAAAGTGCAAAACAAAACCCCAAATCATTTATTCATTGATTCATTCATTAACACGACCTTATTAAAGACGACAACACTCCTCCTTTTAAATGGTCAAAGGGAGGAGCATATTAAAAACCATCACAGGGCCAGACAAGTTTACGAGCAGGATTGATATCAAAACTACAGTTAGAAACAAATATGTAATTACAAAAATTTGTCCAAAACAAAAACAAGATCCAAGCACTTCCAAGAATTAGAGCTTCAGCTTAGTTAAGGCACTTATAGGGCCCATACACTACGCATGCATGCATGCGCAATTAGAAGATTGCGCAATATTGCTTTCGCCCTACACTACTCATGCAAACTGCGCAATTTTCATTTGTCTTTTTGTAGCAGTGTAGACAAGTTGTAACGATGTCAAGCTAAAACTCCGCTGCTGCTCTTCTCGTCATTCGAATTTTATCACTTGACTGAGCAATTTTGCCCACACACCACACATGCATGAATGCGCAAACAAGAAAATATCAGAAAATTCTGATTTTGCTCATGCCGCATGCACAACCACTCAGTCAACACCATACACTTTCAATCAGCATGCGCAATCACTTGATTGCGCAATGCGCATGCATGCATGCGTAGTGTATGGGCCCTATTACAGTTCGAGGTGAACCTGGGGCTCAGCCAACATCTTTCGCCAACAATTTCGAGCTCTATATAATTCTGCACTCAAAGTTGGTTGAGGTCTTCTTCCAATTAATTGTGTCATGTAAGACAAGGTCTCCTCCTTCCGCGACTTTCCTGGAATGTGTTTTAGAAATATCGTCAAGCCAGAGCGTTGTCATCCATCTACTTAAAATGTTCCCGGAGAGTCTCAAATTCAAGCGCTTTTCTTTCAAACCTCTACCTTGAAAGGAATGAGATGGCCTACAATTTTTTGACGGTTCCAAACGGTTTGTTGGGAAAGCTCTTTTCATGGCATGAAGCTATTATCGTAAAAATGGTCCATTACTTGCGAAAAATTTTATTATTTCTTGATATTTCTGGATATTTCTAGCAATTGATACTCGATCGCCCACGTGAAAATCAGACAATTGAACCATTACGCATTAAAAAAAAAAAAAAAAAAAAAAAGTACGAGTTTCTGTAAAAAATTAACAGGATTCTGGGCTTCAATTCATGGAGCCAAGGAAAGTTTCCACTTAAAAGTCGCCAAAGAAGCACTTTTTGTGCCAATAGAACAACTTCAAGAGCCGGCGAGTCTTTCTACCCAAAACGCTAGACTCAAACACGAGACAGCTGTGATAAACACAATTTTTGTATTTATTGTTATATAAATTATGTTTACACGTTGATACAATATTATCTTTAAGTTGTAAAACAATAGAACAAGGTTACAATTAAACTAAATTAAAACTTTAAATTGTAATTTTCTCAAACCTTTCTTATTTATGTTGTTATGTGTTTAAGTATTTACTTAAAACATATTGCAATTGTATATATTTATATTTAATTATTCATTTATTTTTCCTTCCTTCCTTCTTTTTTGCTTTACAACGCTTGTGTGCAGTAATGTTGTTTAAGTTTTTTCTGAAAATCCTTGATATTTGAAGACCTCCTGACATAGAGCGAAAGGGAATTCCAAAGTCTTATAGCGTAAACAAAGAATTGTTTTTGAATTTCTACTTCTTCCGGAGGAAGATGGATATTATATTCTATAATTATATTGCAAGGAAAGCTTTAACATAACCAGAAATGTGTTCTCTTCGACCGATGTTATAAGCAAACCTTACTGTGCTATTAATAGCAATGTACATTCAACTTTCGGAAAAAGCAGCTATCTAGGTCACAAAATTTAATTCTAAAAGAAAGGCAGTTTCCAATTTGATACAAAACATGAAGGGAACCGTATATCTTGGAAGCTATTTTAACAATGTGATTTTCCCAGTAGAGATTTTGTTAAAATATAATACCGAGATTTTTAACACTACTAACGTATGTTAATACTGATCCTTCTATGTACAGTTTAGGTAAGCTTAGAGTGTCAATGCTTGAACGACTAATTAATATAGCTTCAGTTTTATTGGAGTTCGATACAAGCTTAGTCTACATCAACCAAGAGGCTATCAAGCAAAGGTCCTCATTAATTCGTTCAGTGTAATCTTCAACAAGACCTATCGAATAGCTATAGTGTATCTGCACATCATCTGCGTAAATTTGGACCTTATCGCAATTTTAAATTGATGGAATGTCGTTATTGAACAGGGTGAACAATAGTGGACCCAAGATGGATCCTTGTGGGACACCAGCGTTTGTGCCAAGGAAATTTGATATTTTTTTGTTGCAGTAGACGGTTTGTGAGCGACCTATTAAGTAACTTTCCATAAACTTCAAAGCTCTGGGGTCGAAAGCGAAGTGGTTTTTCAGTTTTAGAATGAGAATGTCATGAGGTACTGTATCTAATGCTTTAGAGGAATCGGGCAGAACAAGTGAAGCGACAATATCTTTATTCAATTCCATTCGAATGTCATCTACCAAGTACAAGAGCGCCATAGTACAGCTGTGCTTTGGTTTAAAACCGGTTTGTTTCTATTGCTTTAAAGTCTCTATACGTTATTTGATTACTTTGCGTGGACTCCAGAAGTTGGAAATCAAGGAAAGTCAAAATAAGGCCATGCTTTGAAAAACCAGGAGCATCAAGCTGGCCATAGAAAAGAACACGACTTGTATAAGTTCTTTGGAATAGATCTAATAGAGTGAAGTTCGTGCAGCTAAAATAGGTTGGTGTTTGGAGGTTAACAGGGGCTAATCGTAGCGACTTTATATCGTTAATAAACCGACTTACATCACAGTTTCTTTTATCTAACAGCAACAGGAAACAGGTCAATGTTAAAATCCCTTCTATTTATTATTTTACTGTGTCTCGCCGTTAGTTAGATTAGTTAAAACTTAAAACTACAGATTTTGTTATATTTGTGAGTTAATAGATAACTCCTATTAAGCATTTATCTTGTCCACACAAAATTTCAAGAAAGCAGAACTGGAATAAGTCATTGGCTCAATCTGATTTATATAAAAGCTTGGATTGGATACCTTCCTTTTTATAAATTGCTACACCACCTCCACCCCCCGTTTGTCAATTCGATCGGCGTGGTAAGCTTTATAACCATTAAGATGTATCATTTGGTTATTGATGTTGGAGTGGAGCCAAGATTCCGATACACAGATAATATCAATCTTTTGATTACCAAAATCCAATCTGAAGTCTGAACTCATCAATGTGTTTGATTAAACTCTGTGCATTTATGTGGCAAATAGAAAGGCTGATGGGACCGGACACATCTTTCTCCCAACCAATGATAGCGCCACCTATGGGTCAACACTCGCAACAAATTAGGGGGGAAACACATTAGGACAAATCTGACGTCTGCCAACACACTAATAATTTTCGGAATTTAACTATTTGTTCTTATAACATAACAGGCCTTAAAAGTAAAACTTTAATACCTGATTTTTTTTAACTATATCCTATTAACTATAACTATAACTATTTGATATAATTAATTTATTGGAAACCTTTTTAGAAGAAAAAAATGAAATTAATTATTATAAGTTCTTCAAAAATTTTCATATAATGTTTACCCCTGCTACTAGAGCTAATCTACATGGGAGAGCCAGTGGTGGAATTCTTTGTGGTGTAAAAAAAACTATAGATAAACGTTTTGTCAAGCTTAGTCCTATAGAAAACAGAATTATTTTTCAAATCTTAAACAACAATTTAAAATATTCTATTATACCAGTGTACTTAAACTGCAATAATTGGCAAAATGACTTTAACAATTTAGTTGACTTTGTATATAACTCGTCCTTGGAAAACGTCATGATCATTGGAGATCTCAATGCAAGAATTGGTGCTTATCAAAATCCTTCTGTACACAACTTTATATCGCAAGTAGTTCTCAAAGACATTAGATACTCGAAAGATGAGCAATTTCATCGTAATGGAAAAAATTTAACAGACTTTTTTGAGGATTTTGGGCTTTTCGTGCTAAATGGTGCTTCTGAAGGTGACGCTTCTGGAGAGTATACTTTTATTAGCGGTCAAGGACACTCTGTAATAGATATTGGTGCAATATCGGGTGAATGGTTTCATACTTTTGCTGATTTCAAGGTTGACTTAGCAAACTTTTCATCCCATTTGCCAATAATAGCTGAGGCGGTTTTTATAACTGAAGATCTATCGCAGAGAAATGCAAACAATTTCTTCAAACTTAAGTGGTCAGACAACTATGCTCCACTCTACAGATCACTCCTCAACCGTAACTGCAGCTCACTCCCTCCCCTCACTTCAAGTTCCATTGAAGGTTATGACGAACATATAGTAAGGGTCATAAAAGCTTCAGCTCCTTTTGCTCACCATAACAATAATTATTCTTTTACACCCCGGAATAAATGGTTTGATAATGACTGCAAAGGACTTCGAAAGCTCTCATTCGTGTATTTGAAACTTTTTCGATCTACTAACGCTCTGATTTCTAAAAATATGTATCTGCATGTAAACATGGAATATAAAAAACTATGTGCAAAAAAAAAACTGAATATCTTAGTAATATCGCAAGAAAGTTAACAAGCTGCACGAACTCTAAAGCATTCTGTAGTAATGTGAAGGAACTTGGTATGCGTGGTAATAATGTGACAAACACTCTCGAAGCTGAGAAACTTGCGGCTCATTTTAAAACCCTTTTGTCGGCGGACGAGAGTCAGTATAGATTCTCATATGCAATGCCTGACAATGCTGTGCAAACTCTGGATGACTCAATATCTCTGTTTGAATTAAACTCAACCTTGCAGAAAATGAAAAATAATAAAACACCAGGGATAGATCCAGTGGAATTTTTCAAAAACAGTACTAATCAATTCAAGAACCAGCTTCTACTTTACTTCAACAGGCAATACGATGATGCATAATATGTTCCAAACAGTTTCAACAAAGCAGTAATTTTTGCTCTTTTCAAGAAAGGGGACGCAAGACTTTCAGAAAACTATAGGGGAATTTCTATTCTCAACTCTATAAGAAAGATTTTGGTTTCAATCCTCTACGAAAGGCTTATCAATTGGATTGAGAATGACAATCGGCTAAGCATTTTTCAAGCAGGCTTTAGGGCAGGATTTTCAACGATGGACCATATTTTTGCTTTGTCCAGTATTGCAAGAAAAAGTATAGAGAGCAAAGGAAAATTCTACGCTTGTTTCGTGGATTTCAAGGCAGCATTTGACAAAGTGAATAGACAAGCTTTGATTTACAAACTGTCATCATTGGGAGTGTCTCGAAAGTTTTTGACGATGTATTTAAACTTTCTCTTTTCATCAACTGCAAGCGTATGGGATGGTTCAGATTTTTCGAGCTGGTTTTCTACTACTGCTGGTGTTCCTCAGGGACGCTTATTAAGCCCAATATTATTTGCACTGTATATAGACGACTTGTGTGATATACTACCTGGAGGAGTACTATATGCAAATACCTTAATAAAAGTCTTACTTTACGCTGACGATTTAGTATTGTTGGCTGATAATCCTTCCACTTTACAACTGCAAATCAACAAGTTGAACATGTTTTGTACGATTTGTAGCTTGCAGGTCGCCAAACTATGCCATTTACGTTGAGTCTGGAATAACCCCTATTTACACGCATTGCCTTAAAATTAACAACAATTACATTGTTAAAGTGATGAGAAGAAGTGACGGTAATCTTCACAGGAAAATATTGATAAGACTTCTGCAAAGGAACTCCTCTCCATTCAAAGAATGGAAACAATTAGCATTATCCCATGGAGTAATTCTATCTCTACAAGAATCGAATGTGGAAGAATGGCAGCACATATTTGCAGATGTAATTGCAAAAGTAGACGAAAGTATGTATACCCAAAGTTTATTAAGAGCATCTGCATCAACATCGCGAACTATCTACCGGAACCTAAATCACAGATTGACAACCGAAGCCTCTTACTTTAGTAATGAATTATCTTCTGAAGTTATAGGTACCATTTTTAGAGCGAGAGTTGAAATGGTTAACTTAAATTTTATGCCACATCGATCTGATCTAACACAGCTATGTAATTTGTGTAACAGAAGGGAAATTGAAGATGTGTACCACTTCATTGCTATCTGTCCAATGCTTCAAGAGATACGTCGATTATATTTCCAGGAAAGTTACCTATCCTTAGCTCGACTCATCGACATATTGAATGGAACACTAGGTTGGCCAACTCTTTATAAATATTGCGAACATGCGATTAATTACCGTAATAGTTTCTAAACTTAAATATGAATTTTGCTCAGTCATTGCAGTTTAAAAAAAAATAAAAAATTTTTTGTGTTTCAAATCATTATAAAATTGATATCATTATACAAATTATATTGCTGCTCGAATTTCTTTTATGTTTCAAATCATGATAAAATTGTATTTTTTTATGTTTCAAATCATGTTAAAATTGAAAAACCCTTTTTTTTCTTTTAGTGTTTCAAATCATTATAAAATTGATATATATCATTGTGTAAATTATACTCAACCCAAAACGATTCTGTGATTTAAACATAAAATATTATTACAAATGTATTTTTTTTAATTACATATTATATATGTATAATATCTTTAATAATATTTAATAATATATTTTCTTTTCTTTTATACTTTCAATTTTCTTTTAATTTAAAATGAAATGTTAACTCAGGCAGACGGCAGAATTGCCATGTCTTTATTCTTAAGAAAACAAACTCAATTGTAATAATTTAATCATAAATAAAGATATATCTATCTATCTAGAAAGGCTCGTACTAATAATAGCTTAAGATTCGCGCGAATTTTAAACTGTTATTAGTTTTGTGGTTAGAAAATGTCACTTTTTGTGGTTGGAAATTTATAAAAAAGTTTCATATTCAAACCACAAAAATCCCACTCGCACTATTTTCAATTAAAAATGTCACACTTAAAAGTAAACTTTTATAAATAAGTAAAAGTGTAAAAAAAAAAATGTTGTTGTTTATTAGCAATAAAATAGTGAAATATATACACATAAATTGTTGTCTTATTCGGTAGTTTATGTTTTCATTCAACTTTTCCTGTCTTGAAAGAAAAACAAAATCTGAAGTGAGGTTGAAACCGAACAATTGAAAAGTGTTTTAAACGGGGGGTCTCCGGCACCTTTCTCAAATTTTATTCTATTGGAATGCTTCCCTTCCTGTTAAATTTTAGTTCAAGCCAAAACTCGTTATGTCCCGAAAGAAAGTTCAGCCAATTTTGCAAAAAAAATTCTCGCCAGATTTTTTTTTTGGAAAATAGGGTATCCCTATCAAAACAGCGTCGGACGCAAGATTGTTTGTGTGAAGTGTTTCGATCTGTGCTTTCGCAATAAATAAAGTCAGCGTGATAGGCACTCTTGACAGCGAATTTCTTTTGATCTTACGTTGGTTTGAGATGTTAAACCCTTTCTGGAAGTATTTAGGTAACCTCTTGTTAGTCCCCATCATCCTAGTTCTGCTATACGGTACGGAAGCATGGGCCTATTCTAAAGCGAATGAGGAAACCCTTGGTCGTTTCGAAAGAAAAATACTTAAAATGGGCTTTGGTTCATCATCATTCAACAACTTTCAAACGATTCAAAAGCGAAGTCAGTACGGCGTCATGAACACAGCTTGAAGATCACGAATCACGAGACTACGAGATTGAAACATTGAACAAAGCTCCATATCCACGGTTTTTAAAGAAATTACAGGAAAGTCGCAGGAGTAGAACACCTCGGCCTTAGGTGGCGAAACCAAGTGGAAGAAAACCTCAACCGGCTTAGAAGGCAAAACTTTGAGAGACCTTAATAGTTAACGAAAGAAATTGGTTGAGGTTCAGGTTCGCCCTGAACAGTAATGCCCTTCTGAGTAAGCATCTAGTTAACTGAAAACAGTTTAAAAATGGCTCAATTTCAAATGTTGCCTTTGAACTACACGTTCTCCAAGCGAATAAGTAAAAAAAAAAAGAAGAATTTCCAATGGGCTTTCAAATGCTTTTTCTTGTTTGAAAAGACAAAATTACTTTCCTTTTAGCTGATCATTATTTGTTTGACTAAATAAACACACACTCATATTGGGAAAAAAAAAGATTTATTTTAATTATTTTCTCTCGTCAAACATAAAACATCTAACATAGCCAATTTGCTTCGGCAATTTTCCTTTAATTTCCTTAGAGGATATATATCCTTTTTTCGTTGTTTTATTATTTGCTAGCAATAAAGTAATGATTTATAAAACAGACCCACACTCACTTACCCTCGTGGAATTGATTCCGAATTTTCCAACAAGAACGTCTTATTTATATTTAATCAAGGCACGTCTGTTATATGAAATTAAGGGGAACCATCCAAGACAAACCCTAATAAAACAGCAAATAAAGTGTTCAACAGGACACAGTTTCATTATGGTCTATGCTAAGCTGCTCAATGACTATAAGTCCCGTCAAAAAATACCATTTTGTTAGGATGAGTGAGAGAAGCGTCTGTGAGAACAACATAATTTCGTGTCATAAACAGGTACAAGGTACGTTCTTTCCATCACCTGAAGAAGAAAAGCAAATAATTCGCTTACTTTGAGTGTTTCGCTGTGGAGCATACCGAAAACGCAAAACGTACAAGGATACTGCCGGGCATTGATGGGAGAAAATAGGAGCTGTATCACATTTTGGTCTTCAAAGGAACAACGATAAATGAATTCGATGCATTTTTGGACACACCATGCCAAGGATTAATGGTGTTTCTTTTCGTGAGAGATGAATTGAGTGGTTGGTTCATCACACACCACTCAAAGGTCCCAATTCAATAGTGCTATCGTGTAAAGGAGCTTCAAGGATGATTGATGGAAGAAGATAATCAAATATTCAGCAATATTTTCGCCCCCACACTCAAGTGCACGCCATGGATAATCCCTGATCAAATTGAATACCTATGTATTTGTAATTGCATTCAATCTCAGATAAAGTTCGATTAAATGGATCGAAAAGCAATCAAGTGCGGTATGCCCTCAAGTCGAGTGAAGGAAACATACCTACCTATGGATAAGGATCAAAGGGCAGTTCTTCCATCTCATTGACAATTGATTGGTAATGGTAATGGTAACAATTTTCATATTATCCATTCCTTTTTGAATACCGGTGGGGGAAAAAAATATAACCAGGTCACGTATAGGTAGGTACTCGCTCTCAATCAAGGAAGCAAGGAGATTGAATAAATTGTTGATTCACTCTCTTCCAGAAATCTTACATCTTGAATCCCTTGATTATGTAGATGTTTGTTGGGAAGACAAATTAAAATCATAATATTCTCAGCCTTTTGTTGTCTTCGTAAAAACCAGAGACACATAAGACATAAATAGCAAATTAATTCTAATAAACTCTAATATGACATAAAGGGATTAGACTCAACACACAAACACAACCCGGATTGATATTTATGTGTGTTCAGATTTATTTGGCAAGAATATTAAATGTGAGGGGAGTGAGGTTTGAGCCATACGACACATTTTAGCAATTTGTCAAAAAGTTGTATGAGAGAAAGTTTCGTGCTGTCAAGATATTCCATTAGTTATGAGAGTAAAAGCTGGTAGTTTAATCTTGAAAAAGATTTGATCGAGTTATTAATTGATAATATGAGTTCATGACCAATAATGTTGTTTACTAATTATGCTTTACTTCAACATTTTGTTTTATCACTAATCTACCAGAGGAATGTATGAGGAAAATTATGTTTCAATATACTAAACCTTTCGGGGAGGAAAACTCGTTGTCGGATAAATCTGTTGAATGAATTTTGTGTTTCATTTTCGATAGTAAGGGTTGCTGATGTAATATGAGGAAGTGGTTGTTGGGCTAGGAACTTGGGGGATTGTTTCATAATACATAAAGCTGTAATTAGTCAGCTTGGGAGTTGTGTGACAAACTGCTGGATCACCTGCAAAAATTAAAAATAAATTGGATGTCACAACGTACTTTGGTAAACTTTACAACTCAACACATTTACATCAACCATCCGTTGCAAAGAATGGAGGTTAGGTTAGATTTGGCTGCCAATATACGGAAACCGACACACTAAGACCACGGAGGAACCATTGTGATACCAATGAGACCAGAAATGTATTGACCCTTTGGCTTCTGGGGCTTGGGTTAGTCACCTGTTAGTCAAATTATGTAGAATTTCATTTAAAAAGAGAAAGACTTTTCGGAGCTTTGTTAGCTAAATCGCTGGTGTCGTCAAAAAAGTATTCATCAGCGCAAGGCACGAACGGAGACTTTGAACTGCTTCCTCCTCCTCGTCGTCCATGCAGCATCCAGAAAAGTCATTAGAGTAGATACCAAGTTTTTGGCGTGTTTTCCTATAAGGCAGTGTCCTGTTGGAACACCCATGGTGAAGCTAGTATGCAGACGATTAAGGCAGGATACCACTTTAAAATTTTCAAAAAATCTATTTTTTTATTACATGTTTCGAAAGTATGATAGATATCCAAAGAATGTAATAACCAAAGGAAAACTGAAAATATCGGTTGGATGCAGAGTTATCGCATTTAGAGCGCGAGAACAACATGCGGTCGAGCGACGAGTCAGGTAGCTCGAGCCGTTTGAGGAGGAGCGACCTTCGCTTCACAATGCCCTCTACAATTGACCTTTTGTATGGTCAGGCAGCTGTTTCGGGGAAGGAAGTTGAAGATCTGTTGTACGTGCCTAGAATCGCGGAAATCTGTAAGTAACTACCAGTAATAGTTTTCTCGTGGTGAAACTTTAAATGCAATTATCTCGAAACTACTTTTTCAAAAACTGCTCGTGTTGTAGGTGTAGCTCAAAAAGTTAGCGACCGATTTAGATATGTAAAAAATTTCGGGAGACTGCTCTCAGTAATATTATCGAAAGGATATATCAAAAGTTTGAAAGGTAGCGTGTAAATAAATAATTTTTCGGGGGTCAAATATGTCAGAAAAATTGACGAAAATTTAAATTTTGGAGTAAAAAAGACTCCCAAATTTAGAATTTTTCACTTTTTCTTTCTTTTGTAGGTATATCCTTCCCCTTAATATGTCAGTGAAAGAATAAACTTTTGTAAATCTTTCTCAGATCAACAGAAAAAGAGTGGTGATTGCAGCAGTTTTCGATGTCGGCGGATACAGGTGTCCCAAAAACTTCAATAACGCCGCCATTTTGTTGGTCATCGAATAGATAAAAATTTTGAGTACTGGACAGCTCTAATAAACATTTCTGCTAGTTTTGCAAATGATTGGGTTATTTTATTCCCTCTAAAAAAAATCCCCAAAAACCTTTTTTTTACGCTCCTAAGTGGTCTGCCCCCTTAAGACTCAATGAGCTTATTAAACATTTCGACTTTCGAGTCAACACATGGCCAAATTTGTTTAGTCATAAGAAAAGTATTACTCTGCGTCTATCTGGTGCTCATCTTCTCAGAAGCGTCCTGCCTCACCAAAAGCAGATGTAGTGATAGGTATAAGTCGTTCATTTTTCAAAGACTTCATTTTCCAAGAGAGTGCGGATCTCCCAAGCTTCTTGTGAGGGGATGGTTATTTGGAAATTGTTATCAAACATCAACTTAGTAAGGTTTGGCTTCGATATCCCACTTTTTATAATTCCTAATGAAATCTCTTTTTATAGCCCCGCTTTTTAAAATCCCGCCTCTTTTACCCCGGTTTTTACAATCCCGTTTCTTATTATCCCGCTTTTACAATCAAAAATAGTTGTTCATTGTGAAAAATCGAACGATTTCTTAAACTAAAACATTTACTTCGATTCGGGATGTTTTAAATGTTAGTGTGACAAATTTGATGGCTGTGAATTAGATTTTGGTCGAGTAGCTGAGTTCTCTGCTGACTGTTTGCCGAAAATGTCTAGGGGTGGAAGGTCTAGTACTATGTCTAGTGCATCTGAAGGAATTGTCCTTAGCGCGCGGCTGATGCACATACTTCCCATTCTCTGAGCTTTGACAAGCTTGTTAAAGTTTATCTGTTTGTCCAGAGCGTATTACTACGCCATAAATAAGTATAGGTCTTATGACCAATATGAAAAAGTGCAATGCTAGTTTTATTTACTCTTATATTAGCTAACCAGATTAGTTTTTTATCAAAACATACTCTAATATACTTAGCCTGATTCACTAAGGCGATAGTTACACCATTGAGAAAGCGATTTTTATTAACGGGAGGAAATCTCCAGGTTAAGGAGGATCCAGGAGAACAAGCTCCGTTTTGAGGGGATATTCAGTCTTCGATCTTCAGGCCAGTTATGGAGTTTTTTTTTGGAGCCGTTGGCAACAGCTCTGCTAAAGTTTGGGAGTGTTTGTCTGAGACAGCAATTGCCACATCTTCCGCGTAGGCAACAACCTCGAAGCCTGCTTCTTCGTTGACGACCAAGTTCCAGAGAAGGGGGAGATAACTCCTACTTGTGGAGTCCTTCTATTGGTTGTTCTATTAGTTTCGCAGTCACCCATCTTTGACATGAATATCCTTCATCTCAGCAAAGAATTAATTATGTTTTAGATGGGTTCTTCTATGTTTAGTTTATCAAGAACACTCATGATCGCTGCGTTTCTGGCATTGTTAAAAGCACGCCTAAGAAGGCGACAAGAGTGTACTCTTTATATGTTAGGGCCTTTTTAATGGTGCAGGTCAGAGAATGCAGTGCTGTTTCCACCGATTTACCTGTTGTGTAACCGTCCTGTGCTGTAGAGATCAGACATGCTCAATTTTCTGCCTAAGTATAAGTCCATTACTCTTTCCAATGTTTTGAGAAAGATGTCATACTAATTGGCCTTAAGTCTTTTTGGGTCAGCACTCGAATCCAGCGAAACGAACACCTCAGTTCAAAAGCCACTAGAACGAGAAAAAAACAGAATCAAACATAATTTTCTAAAAACCGCCAATGACAAGTGGTCATCTTTAGAAACATGTCGCGTCTCCAGAAACCTTTAGCCACATATTTCCAAGAAAAAATCGAATTTCTACTCCAGCTTAGCAGACTTCGGCTCTCTCTGTTGATTGGCATTCTCACGAGCCACAACTCGTTGGGTACCCACATGATGAGAATGGGCATTAACACATCCGACTTATGTAGAGGACGCCAAGACGAAGAGGCAGAGGAAGGATCATTCCACTTCCTCTGTGAGTGTCCTAGCTTGGCCCACACTAGGAAAAAGCCCTCGACGAACTGGGCGACCTTCCATTGAACAGCATCCTAAAATTTACTGAAGGCTCCAAATGGTTCAGTGGGGGTTCCCAACCCCAATAACCCAGCCACCAGCCCAGCCCTCTACGTCTCCAATCCTACAACTTCTTCATCCTTTGTTTTCACGGGGAGCAAAATGGATTCTTGAGATTCGAGTGAGGTGCTGCCACTTGTGGCCTTTTTTTGTGTGCCTTTTTACCCTGCTCCGTTTCATATTAGAAGATGTTGTTGCTTTAGTCTTTATATCTTAAAACGGGCTCTGCTTCATGTATTCCGCCAATGCGCTTCATGGACACACTTATGTCGCTTTCCATTGGTTTCACTCGGGGAAGCACTCATTTTAAAAACCAATGGAACACCCAAAATTGTTTCCATTCAGTTTAATGTATAATGTCGTTGCTCTTAAGAAATATTTCTTGAAGAAAATTTTCTTTTTGACATTTGAGTAACATTGAGTCGATTCTCACTTCAAATCGAGAAGCGGCTGTCACTCGTCAGAATCATGAGAAGCGACCAAATTTAACTAAACCAATCAAACTAATTTCAAAGCGCCCGCCATATCGTTTTCTTAGAACACTTGTGATGAGATTTTGATTTAACCTTATGCTTCCAGGATGTTCGTTAATTGAACCGTATAAAAGGATTTAAACGTTTGCTCTGGTGCAATGGTGAGGCAAGATCAAAAACTAATTTGGCATTTGTGTGACAAGTTACTGATATTTAATCAACCACCTTAAAGTAAAAATTGAACTTTGCCATGGTATCCACCACGGAAATAATTGGCTTTTTAGTTACCTTGGGAATAAGTATGTGTATGATGTATTTTGTATTGGAACATTGGAAGGTATGACATCGATTTCATTAATCACTTAATAAGACTTGTAGCTGTAGTTGACTATTTCCATTTGAAAATGAAATAGAGTGGTTTTATTTTAAGCACGTTAATGTTGCTCACAGAATCATTTTTTTGACTTGACTTACAAAAGGAGTAAACTGTTTTCCTAATAATTTATTTGAAAACCCTGAGCTATGAGGCTGCAACACCGCCCTGCTGGTACATAAATCACAGCTAAATTGAGAATTCTCCTGGACGGTTCTTTTCGTCCAATGGAAAGTGACATTAATATCAACACACCTCCATTTCTTCATTTCCTTCAGTTCGATGATTTGACCAGTCAAACAACGTTTCAACTCTTGACTTTTAAATTTCATCCCATCCGTCGCTTTACTTCTAGCTCTGGCCCAGTCATTTGTAAATAAAAAAAATAAATAGGGTGGCGCTACAGAGCGAGGAGCCCCTGGGCCTAGCGCATTTCTCACAACCATGCCTTGTGAGGGAATGGAGGGGTCCTACAATTTTATGCCGGATCCGAACGGCTAATTGAGAAAGCGCTTTTCATGGCATGAATTTACTAACGGAGGACTTGCCAATTCCTCGCGAAAGGCGAGACCCGGGAAAAAACATTTTTGCGCCTCTGCTGGGATTCGAACCTCGAACCTCTGGATTAGCAGGTGGACATGCTAACCATCGCATCACGGGTACTACCCAGTCATTTGTGCTCACTCCAAAATCAAGGCTATGCTCATCGATGGAATACCTTGCGGAGTAGTGAACATTGATATTTGCAAGTATGTAATTCCAAAGTGATTGAAATTTTACAGATAGATAGATAGATATATTTTATTGTTTGAAAGAAATTAACAGAGTATACAATAATTTTTAAGTCATTACACAGCGCAGAGATATGATAACAAATTGTATCTTACTACTGAAAAATAATATTAGGTTTTGGAATAGCATTTATTTTAATATTTATTAATTTGAAAGAAAAATTTTACAAAAAGCATCCATTTGAATTGTGTTACTTAAAATTATATCACAGTTTGACCCTTATCTCTATTATTTTTATTTTTATTATTATTTCTTCATTAACAGTTAATATATTAATAAATTATAAGAACAAAAATAAATAAATAAATAAATAAATAAATAACATGCAATAATAAGAAAACAAAAAAACGATTACGTTCGTAGATATGTAAATTATTAAATAAATAAATAAGTTAACAATATTATGTATAAATAAATAAAAAAAAACAATAAGAGTAGCAAAAAAAAAGAAAAAGAGGACAAACGAACGAATACGTACGTAGATATGTAAATTAATAAATAAATAAATAAATAAGCTAACAATATTATATAAGGTTTTTAATTAGAGGGTTTGTGCTTAGTATATTTTTTTCAAAAAAGTTTTTATTGAGAACTTCAATCTTCTCATCGATTTTCAAAGCGTTTGCTTTTGTGTGCAACTCCTGGGTAGAAAAATGCCAGGGGACCTTAAGGATCATTTTAAGGATTTTGTTTTGTAATATTTGCAATTTTTTTATATGCGTTTTAGCCCAGTCGCCCCAGACAGGGGATCCATAAACTAATATTGCTTGAAAAACGACTTTAAAAATTCTTAATTTATTATGTTTGCTAAGTAATGACTTCCGGTTTATAAGCGGTTATAATATTTTGATACCCATATTTATTTTGTTTGATATATTTTGTGTGTGTTCTTTGAAGGTCAACTTCTTATCTAAGTAGACACCTAAGTACTTGACAGAGTCAACCCATGAGATATCGCAATTATCTACATTCAAATTGTGACTGGGCAAGAAACAATCCTTTCTTTTTCTGGTGAAAAAGATGGCTTGACTCTTCCCAGAATTTATTTTGATTTTCCAGTGCTTATAATACTCGAAAATAAGAGCAAGAGCGTTTTGAATATTATGAATAATATTTGCTGGATGTTCATCGGATGAGTATATCGTGATGTCATCAGCGTACATACCAACATCACAACTTTGCAAGGCTGGGAAATCAGAGGTAAAATTATTTAAAAGGATAGGAGATAACACTGATCCTTGAGGAACGCCAGCTGGAATAATTTTCGAATCAGAGTTGATTCCATTTAGTGACACTGTAAATCTTCTATTACTCAAATAACTTTGAATAATTTTAATAAGATAAGTTGGACATTCATTCTTGTGTATGAGTGCATTGTGCCACACCGTGTCAAAAGCTTTTTCTACATCAAGTAGCACTAGTCCCGTAGACTTTTTTTCTTTACATTTTTCTTTTACATGTCTACAGATTCTAAGAACCTGGTGTGAAGTGTTATGGTTTTTCCTGAAACCGAACTGCTGTGTTGGTATAATATTCTTTACATTCAAAAATGTTTCCAATTTACTTCGGATTAATTTTTCAATGATTTTGCTTGTACAACTAAGTAGGCTTATTGGCCTACAGAAATTCACGAAACTGTTTTGTTGTTAAGATCATGCCCATTTTTTATTAAGATCATGCCCCATTTATTTAATTTGACCTCTTGGCATTTTACGAAGCTTGTTATTCCTAGACGTGTAAGCATGATTGGTATGCTTAAAAAAAAGTTGACAATAAGGTGGGGCAACAGAGATCGAAGAGCAATTGGGTCGCATTCCTCTCACCGATACCTAGGTGAACAATGGAGGGGACCTACAAGTTTTTGTCGATTGCTAACCGCTAAGTGAGAAAGCGCTTTTCATGACAGTTGAATTGTTGTAATTGAAATAAATCAATTTGCGATTTGAACCTTGAACTTCGACATACTTGGCAACACACGCGAGAAAGTCTTTAGGTATTACGTGTCTCGCTAGACTCATTTTAGTGTAAATTATGTAGCTGTGATATATGTACCAGCAGGGCGGTGTTGCAGCCTCATAGCTCAGGGTTTTCAAATAAATTATTAGGAAAACAGTTTACTCCTTTTGTAAGTCAAGTCAAAAAAATGATTCTGTAAGCAACATTAACGTGCTTAAAATAAAACCACTCTATTTCATTTTCAAATGGAAATAGTCAACTACAGCTACAAGTCTTATTAAGTGATTAATGAAATCGATGTCATACCTTCCAATGTTCCAATACAAAATACATCATACACATACTTATTCCCAAGGTAACTAAAAAGCCAATTATTTCCGTGGTGGATACCATGGCAAAGTTCAATTTTTACTTTAAGGTGGTTGATTAATATCAGTAACATGTCACACAAATGCCAAATTAGTTTTTGATCTTGCCTCACCATTGCACCACAGCAAACGTTTAAATCCTTTTATACGGTTCAATTAACGAACATCCTGGAAGCATTAGGTTAAACAAAATCTCATCACAAGTGTTCTAAGAAAACGATATGGCGGGCGCTTTGAAATTAGTTTGATTGGTTTAGTTAAATGTGGTTTCACAAAATGACTGAAAAAAGACACAAATGGATAAAAGTTAAATCTCAAGACTCTTTCCCTGGTTTGTATGCATGGTAGTGAGAAAAATGTTTTTGTTTTTGGAAAGGATTGCATGAACTGATGCCATTTTTTAAATAACATACGTTTTGGAGTGATATTTTTACAAAGTTATGATCAACTTTTAGTGAAGCTTACTACCCGTCTTAATTTGGTTTTTGCAATTCATTCAAAATGCTTTTTTAGACTCATTAAAAGGCTCTATAATGCAGTGGGTCTTCCAATAAGAGGTTCCAAAAGTGTTCATTTTAAAAGCTGTATAAATGGTTGACAGATAACAAATAAAAACTAAGTCAGTAAATGAAAAATTCAACAACGCATCGAAAATATTACAACTCATTTTTAAAATGGTGGAAACCTCGCGGTCACTACTCGCAAAACTAAAAAACATTTTGGAGGTCTTGGAAGCTTGAAACACCTTATGGGCCAATGAAAAAAGTTCAGCCCAACAGTTAATTATGTGAAGAATCGATCTCGTACACATCGGGAAGAAGAAGAATTGAGAATATTGCTGTTGTAGCCTATAGCGTTGCGAAAAAATTAGTTGATGAGTTGTGATCCCTCTCAAAAAGTAAGAAGTGTAGAAATAAAAACAAGGTATGAAGGCCAAAAGACTTGTGGTAGAAACAAATGCAACGATGTCTGGTTTGGTTGGCCTCCGACATGGAACACTCTTAAGCCAGAAAGCTTGCTTTTTTTCATCGGCTTTATGAGCATCGTAATCTCAATGTGATCTCTTCCCTTTTGCGGTTTCTCGCTAGAGATCCGATCGCAGGGTCCAGTATCGATGTCAAGAAGGCAATCTCATCATTTTCACCTTCTCTTTAAGCTAAAGACGCAAGAACTTGCTCCTTCGGGCTTCAGTCACAGAGGAAACTCTGTTTCAAAACCACTTCATTTCATTCGTCATTTTCTTTCTGACGGAGGATCTTAAAATACTATATGGGCACTTTGTCTGAAATATCAGTCCATTGTCGTACAAGATAGTCAACTTCTTTTGTTACATAGCTTTCCAGATGCTCATATTAAAGTTAGAAGATTCTGCCATGATATTGAACTTATGTTACCAGCGCTCACCATGTCTGCTCCGGGTATCTGTAATCTTATTCGAGAAAATGCAGAACATTCATATAGGAAGTACTCCGCAGTGTCATCAAATCCCTGGCGTCAAACTCCTTCAACTCTATTCAACAACTGCCGATCATCTCTCAGGGAGATGTCACAGCAGTTCAACATTCACCTGTGCTGGGTGCCGGGGCATAGAGACATACCAGGAAACTACAAAGTAGATGAACTCGCCAGAAACGGAACACCTCTGCCCTTTTCAGTTTTCACCGCTAACGGAGAGTATCGGCATACCAATCGCTACATACAAACTCTTGCTACAGCAGGACGCATACAAGAACATTAATCTGAGATAGTCAAGCTGTTTGCATTGTAGGGGTTTAACGCAACGAAACAAATCTGGCCCAAGCTAGATCTTGAGTAGTCGAACGGCTTGATCTCTCTCACCAGAAAACACATTAGTGGGATGAAAGGTGTCATTACAAGACACTGTCTTATTACTCTTACATGCCGCAAGGCTAGGAGTCGCCTCAAACGATATTTATAGAAGCTGTATGGATGTGGAGAAGGAGGATTCCCCACATTCTCTGTTCATGTTCCGCGTTAGTTCACAAACGCAGGATACACCTACCGCAGTGTGGTCATCTTCTCCCCATAATGAGATATCACTTAGCACAATTCAATCCTTGACAAAAGAAAAAACCCTCCTTCAGTTTTATGCAAGAAGCATAAGCATATAGGCCATCTACGGCCGAGCTCATAACATATTCAATCGTTGAAGGAAACCTTCACTGGAGGAAATCCCGGCACTTCATGTGTTCCGGGGTCCTCCCCGAAAGTTCATTGGTAATTTCGTCCCCAATTTTGGCGTGATGGTGATGTACTGGAACAAAAACACACTCAAAGAATTTTCTTTTCCGACCGCATTTAAACAGCCCTTGCATTCTGGGATAACTTTCGAAGTAGATAAAGGGTTAAGGACCAGTGTGACACTTTCAAAAAAACAATTTTTTTGGTTAATTCGATATTTTATATACTTTCAAAAATAACCTTTGAAAGCGGCAAGGTCGTAAATTGAATAGTTTTTGAATGCAAGCATTCTGAAAAGCGACCGCTCGGAGGTATACGCCGCTATAGTTCAATCTTTAAAATCCTTTTTCTCGAAACGGCATTTTTCAAAATTGCTGACATCATAGCTCAACGAGAAATCGACCGATCGACTTCAGATTTGAACTGAATATTCTTGAATATTTATTTATTTTTATAAAATAGGATGTATGTATGTATGTATGTATATGTCCGGGGTAAACTACTAAACCACCCAATGGATTTTTATGAAATTTTCAGGGTAGACATAGTTTAGTCCAGAGATGGTTCCTGTCAAGGTTTGATTCCCCTATTCCCACAGGAACGGGTCTGGAAACGGAAAATTAGAAACTACTCCATAGGTTTCAAAAATTCTTTCAGCACTAGGTGTGCTACATTATCTGCCTTCATCAGTAACTTAATCTATATTTCATCCCTATAATCCCACAGGAACTATAAAGTTACTTGACCGACTTCAAAAATTCTTTCAACTCTAGGATGTTACATTTTCCTTTAGTGAGATAGACTTACATTTCATTCACATATTTCTATAGGAACGGATGATTCCCACAGGAACGGGGTTGGGAACGGAAACTTAGAAACCACTGGACAGATTTTAAAAATTCTTTCAGCACTGGGATGCCACATAGGCTCAGCTAGTATTTATATAAACGGCTTACGGTCTTCTTGCTTAAATAAATTGTCCATTTAGCATTAAAAAAAACGACCATTAATTTACACTGCTAAAAACAAACCATTTTAGAACTACAAAGAAGCTGTCAGTTTTAGAAATTATTAAAAAATCTCCGATCGGAAAAAATACCTTCAGTTTTAATAATTTTTTTTTTTAATTTTTAGGTTCAGCAACGCATTTAGGCGAAATCATGTCAGCAGTTTGGGAGCTTTTTTGGCACGTCCGAAGACAGCACATAACTCTGTTTTCAATACTTTTGTAAGTCTTAAAACACGCATAGCTGAAAATAAATCTAATTATGTTCACCAAACTTCGAAAAATTGGATAGAGTTTTTTTTCTTTCAGAAAAATTCCCTAGTTTTTCATGGGTTGCACTGACACAGCCGCTTTAGTAGAGTCTTAAGCACAGCTTAGCCGTCGCTACAGACACAAATACTATCTCCTCACCCAGCCATTCTTTTCAGCTTGGAAACGGACTCGTATGTGCCTAAAAGATGTGCAATCGTATTTAATCGTTTTCCACAAAGGCACAAACGCGAAATCCCTCACCGGTTTTGGAACCATTCCAAAGCTCCAGAAACCACGTCTATTTCAATGGGAAATTGTTTTAAGCGTACATCCCATCATGCAGATATGAGCGAGTTTCAGCACTCCAGCAGCACCCGCTCCCATCACTTGCCACTTGGCAAGGCAAGAATTATTAAAATATTGAACTTTTCGATATCAAATGCTTGAGTTAAGAACAAGCCAAATAACCTCTGCGAACTTCGAATGCGTAATCAATGTTCCTATATATTGAAGAATCATTGTCTTTTGTGTTAATCAGGAACTATCAGACCTTATGCCGGTATATTCTACTACAGGATAGCATCCTTCCCTTTTTTCTGGGAAGACGAGGTTTTTTCTTTCCACAATGGCCCTACGATGCGTTGTCGAAAACCCGACGAACCTGAGCTTTAGTGTACATACATCCACCCTTTATGTCCCAGCCTTTGTAGTCTCGCGAAGCGTACTCTTCTTGATATGCCCATGTAGCAGCGCAGCTTATACAGTTAGTTGTTGAGTCTCCAAAGTTCAATCATAGTTAAATTTTTTTGAATAGACCAATAGTAGGAATGGAATGGTCAGGGTTTTACACCTGAAGGGCTTCCTTATTTTTTCTATAGAGGGTTTCATTACCCATAATTGCAGCAATTGTCCAGAGTAACACTACTTTTGATCTAATCGCTGATTTATTTATTAGTTATTTTCCGTATATATACATGATCCTAGATAGACGAAGTCCATAGGGGATGCTATCAAGGACTACCCCCTGGGCTTATCAACAGGTGATCTAAGGAGCTACGAAAATCCTTCTTTTCATAGTTTTATTCCATTTGCCTTCTCCTTGAGTTTGTGTATGAAAATAACAGGCTCCGTATCAAGTGCTTTACATCTTAAGGATCGAAAGTATCCAACGACGTTTTCTGCTCCTTGCTCTTAGGGATCTCCATTTGATCATCAATTCTACTTGCCACCTATTTTTCAACATCACACCATTATTCTCCTTCTCACCCTTGAAGTTCAAAGAAACATAAAAATATAAAGGGTAGCACAACAAAGCTCGGAGAGCCCCGAAGTCCTTACCTTGGTGAGGAATGTGGGAATGGTCCGATTCCGAACCGCTAAGTAAGAAAGAGAAAAAATTGTGGGAAAGTCATAAGTTCCAAATAAAATGATTGGTTCACGTATCGGCATCATTATATTAAAGTCATCCGAAAAAGTTCCACTACATACATCGCAAAACATAAGAGAGACTTGGCCATACATCTGTCAATCATCTCGACATTATCAAAACAGAACCTCTACTTACTTGTCTCACCAACTACACCACTCTTGTCCTACACTACGTGGTACAAACAAATTTAACGACATCAGCATTTGTTTGAACAATGCAAAACCGGAACAGTGCAAAACCGGCTTGCCGAAACATTCATATGTAGCTCAATGTGACCTATTTAACCGGCGAATCACCTGTTAGACATGTTGGAAAGCTGTAATACCTTTCAGATTACGAACCCGAAGACCCGTTTCCCGGTAAATGAAGTATCGAGATGGTTCAGTGAAAAAAATAAATTAAATTAGCAGGTTGGCACAACAGAGCTTGGAGAGACTCAAAACCTTGGACCCAGCTTAATTTATTGAGAAATGAAATGAGAGACCGCTATTAATGGCTGTGTAATTTCTATCGCAGATCTTGTTGTTAATTTTTCGTGACTCGTGAAAAATCAATCGAACGTTTCTTAGCCACGAAACAGGCAGACACGCTAGCCCCTATGAGATGGGCAAATTACATGAAGTTTTCAGAGAAGTAAGTCTTATCCTACAAGACTTTCTATTGCTCTTCAAACATCTTTTCAATTGCATGTCAGTTACATAACCCACAGCCCCGAAAAAAAAATTGGGGTATTCTTCACTTTCACTTTCAAGGACAATATCATAAGCTTCTTCCCAACACTCATTTGCTTCCGAAACTTTTAATAATTAAACACAAACCCCATTGAGTGTCTTCTCAATACATAGCAAGAACAAACAGGAGCAAGCACAAATATACAACAAAACTCTGTAAAACTTTTCAAATGTAACTTGCGTGGTTTGAAACACCGGAAATTTTTTTGCCGCAAAATTCCTTGGGAGCATTAAATGCAATTCCTATCCATCAAAGTCCCAGGCTCTGGAATGCGGAGAAACCTTCACAATCACCACGAAAATAAATTTTGTGCAAAAACCATGTAAAAAGTAAAGGATATTGACAAGACTTTGACATTTATGTAGGTACAATCGACCGACAACGCAACTGAACTTTGTAAATGTCACCATAGCGCTGGTATTAAAATAAATTGTAACAATTTATGAGTCCACCAACATAACCGAAGAAGGATGAATTTCAATTCCATGATGATGTATTTTGTATTGTGGAAGAAACTCTATCAAACGAATTCTGCCAGATGATTTATCAATCCACTTTCTGACTTACCCACAAATAAACAGAGCTGATATTACCCCCAAACCGCCACCATTTAATCCAAGCGGTATACACGCTTTGATCATCCTCACATTTGTCCTAAAAGCATTTCTTCCGCACAAAATGATGCTGCGCGGTTAAAATTCCACCAAGAAAACATTATACTTAATATGACACACAAGTTAGCAGGTAGGTATGAGTAGGTGCCTCTTGCCTCTTGGCAGGAAATAGTGATGTCAACCGATATGTCTGAATCTCTGAAGCAAACACAAAATACTTTTAGGTAGAAAATTATGTGGGAAGTATGGCATCCTGAATTTTTGAATAACTCACAGTATCATGTCATCTGCAGGAAGTTAATTCTGGCTTTTATTTTTCGTATGTCTCCTTCTCTTCGTGTTTTTTTTTTTTCCTTCTTCTTTTTTTTTGTCCACCATATGAAGGGACATGGGCCATCATACGTTACGTACTTTGAGTTGTTCACTCGTGTGTGTAGAACGTTACATAAAAGAAGTAGGTACCACCATACCATCCCTGTATTCTCATGTGAATAGCAACAACATAGAAACTTTAATGTCCTTCGTCATGCGATACTTTTAGCAGCCAAATGAAGGTCAGATATTGTTTGAGTAAGTGTCCCATCCAATTGTCTGCACCTATTCACAAGTGAAAACACAAAATGAAAATAAATAAGGCAACAACATTAAATTGAATCTAATGTTTATTCATGTGGAACCAATGGACATATTTTTAAATTTGTATTAAAGGGATAAATTAACCGAAACCACTTCCAGTAAAGGTCAAAGGCTAAGACTTAATATTGAAAGGGAGAGAAGTTATAAACGTTCTGATTCCAGGAGCCAATTTGTGAAGGTTGAGTTGGGTTAAAATAAAGGTGGCTGTCAGGAAATCGACCGATACACTTAGACAATGGAAAAAGCCTTTGTAAAATGACATAAAATGTGAGGAAGTTACTCATTACTTGAACCAATTGTACCTTTCTAGAGTTTATTTCTCATAATTTCATAATTATTTTCGGATAAACTAAAAATAAATCAAAAACATTTCAAGAAAATATAAGAAAGGTTGGTGACACTCATTGTTTTCAAAAAATTAAGAAAACGGAGTTGAATATGACTTCTAATAATTAAAAAATTAAAAAAATATTTTTAAATGGTGAAATATTTTGAAATTCATAAAAGTATAATGCAAAATTATATAATAATGCAAAAAAAATGTATATAAAAAAAAAAATTAAACAAAAATTGTAAATGGTTGCTAGGAACAAAATACCAAATTTACGAGAATTTTTAATTTTCTTAAATTAAAATATCTGATTAATAAGATCATAAAGCAACATAGTCTGATGTAAAAAACCAAGTTTTATCATTTTTGAGAAACGATCCAGGCATAGTAATTTCCTTATTGATTGAGGAAGGATATTAAATAGCCGATAAGATATAATAGAAAAGAAGTTACGATATGCAGTTGTACGAAAAAAGGTACAGATGATGAGGCTTCCACGAAGACAGTAGCTCGGAATTAGGCGAAAATTGAGATAGACAGATTTCATAAAAATTAATTTTAACGTCTTAAAACAATATAATTGACGAACTTTGAGAAGGATCGTGAAATTCCTTGATAAAAAAAATTTCTTTGCTTCTGCTCAGTATGGGTTTCGCGAAAGACAATCAACAGAAGATACCCTTTTGAATTTTTGTTCTATGGCTTTCAAAAGCTTAGATGACAAAAAATTAACAGCCGGCTTATTTGTAGATATAACAAAGGCATTTGATATGGTCAACCACAAAATTTTAGTAGAAAAGCTAGAGTGTGCAGGCTTTAGGGGTTCTATACTCTTAAGGCTCACGTCTTATCTTGAGAATCGATCTCAAAAGGTTAAAATTAGAAGGACTAGAAGCAGTAAGGAATATACGAATATGGGCATGCTACAAGGATCTGTCATGGGACCTCTACTGTTTTTAATTTACATTAATTCTGTGTTCGAGCTGCCTTTCAAGGGTGCGTTAACAGCTTTTGCAGATGACATAGGATTCGCATACGGGACAAAAAGCCTATTAGACTTGACATCTGAAATTAACTGGGGCCTTAGTATTCTTAGAGTCTGGTTTGCTAGCAACAATCTTGTGATTAGCTCTTAAACGAAATTAATGTTATTTAGTTTGTCTAACGCTAATTGCCCTTTAGTTGACGTGTTTTACCACTCTCCCGACTGTCAGCGTTTTAAATTAGAACACTGTAAGTGTGAATCTCTATCCGCAGAGAATTTTTCGAAAGAATTTTGATGACAGTTCACGGTGTAATATGAATAACTTTTAAATAGAAAATGTAGATGAATTCAAATATTTAAGCTTACATCTGAACTTGAAAATTAACTTCTCTACCCATACGGAAAAGTTGAGGCAATACTTTCGTTCCGTTCTCAGGCATTTTTTTTTATCTACGTTCTGTGTGTAAAGACGAACTCTTAAAAAATATATATTACGGAATTTTCCAGTCTAAGATGCAATATGCAATAACCTGCTGGGGTGGAGCCTATTCCAACAAAATTCAACCCCTTTTTAAACTACAAAAATCATGATAAGAAAAATATTAAAAAAGTCGCTTTGGGATCATAGTTTTCCACTATTTCAGCGTTTGGGGGTTCTTCCTTTACGCCACCTTTATTACTTTAAGGTATTAAAAATACTCTTTATGAGATCTGGTCATCGCAATCTAAGAGTTCTTAGAAACCATAATATAAGTGGAAACCATTCATTTTTGGTAAAAATTCCTCACTCACGCACCACCGTCTGTCGTAGATTCTTTAGTGTGGCATCTTGTAGACTTTTTAATGAATTGCCACTATATCACTTAGATAAGAAACTTCAACGTCGAAATTTTTAAAAAACTTGAAATTTTGGTTGTTCACCTTAGATAATACATGCATTGAATCGCTTCTTATGTAATTTGTGATTAACTTAAATAAAATTGAAGTTATGTACTTTTTATTTTCTCATATATGTTTCTTCAATCTAAAATTCTTGTAGCTTTTTGAAGGGTTGGTCATCCCACCCAATATTTTATTATACTAGCTGTGCCCGCGACTTCGTCCGCGTGGAATAGTGCTGTAGTGTCAAAATTCCCGTATACGTTGCTGCTCCCGTGGGAATATAGGGAACCGTAGGAATATGGGGATGAATTAGTTTTTATGTTACTCGGGGATAGTGTAGCATTCTAACGGTGAAAGAATTTTTGAAATCGGTGCTGTAGTGTCAAAGTTCCCGTATACGTTCCTGCTCCCGTGGGAATATAGGGAACCTTAGGAATATGGGGATGAATTAGTTTTTATGTTACTCCGGGATTATGGAGCATTCTAACGGTGAAAGAATTTTTGAAATCGGTGCTGCAGTCAAAGTTCCCGTATACGTTCCTGCACCCGTAGGAATATGGGGATGAATTAGTTTTTATGTTACTCGGGGATAGTGTAGCATTCTAACGGTGAAATAATTTTTGAAATCGGTGCTGTAGTGTCAAAGTTCCCGTATACGTTCCTGCTCCGGTGGGAATATAGGGAACCGTAGGAATATGGGGATGAATTAGTTTTTATGTTACTCGGGGATAGTGTAGCATTCTAACGGTGAAAGAATTTTTGAAATCGGTGCTGTAGTGTCAAAGTTCCCGTATACGTTCCTGCTCCCGTGGGAATATAGGGAACCTTAGGAATATGGGGATGAATTAGTTTTTATGTTACTCCGGGATTATGGAGCATTCTAACGGTGAAAGAATTTTTGAAATCGGTGCTGCAGTCAAAGTTCCCGTATACGTTCCTGCACCCGTAGGAATATGGGGATGAATTAGTTTTTATGTTACTCGGGGATAATGAAGCATTCTAACAGTGGAAAAATTTTTGAAAACGGTGTTGTAGTTTCTAAGTTCCCGTATACGTTCCCGTTCCCGTGGGAATTTAGGGATAAATTCTAGCCTATGTGTTATTCTGATGTATAAGCTATATTATAGGAAAGTTTAAGTAAAATCCATTCAGTAGTTTTTGCGTGAAAGAGTAACAAACATACATCCACACATACAAACTTTCACGTTTATAATATTAGTAGGATATATATTTTTTCATGAATTCGAAGGGGCATTCAAAACAATTTTTTTTAAAATTACTAATGATTTTCGGAATCCCTTCAAAACTCGTACGACTATGCAGGATGACTTTGGAGAATTCACGCTGCTCCGTCAAGGTCGGTAAAGAACTCACCGAGACCTTTGATGTCGAAAAAGGTTTAAGGCAAGGGGACAAGCTGTCATGCGATTTCTTCAACATCATACTTGAACAGATTGTAAGAAACTCAAACGTCAACACCAGAGGAACAATCTTTCAAAGTCTGTACAATTACTCGCCTATGCAGACGATATTGACGTAAAAAGCGTGTCGTCATAGGTGCTTTTGCGAGTATTGAAACAGAATCGGCAAAATGGGTTTGATGGTTAATGAGCACAAAACGAAGTATATGCTGTCATCAATCAAGGACACAGAACATCGACGAATTGGACAAAACGTCACAATAGACAGTCATAACTTCGAGGTAGTACAGGACTTCGTCTACCTATAGGATCCGCTGTAGACATGGACAACAACATCAGTGCGGAGATCAAACGGAGAATAACTCTTGCCAACCGTTGCTTCTTTGGGTAAAGAAGGCAATTGAGAAACAAAACCCTCTCTAGAAAAACCAAGGTGACCTTGTATAAGACCTTGATCATCCCAGTCCTGCTTTACGGCGCGGAAGCATGGACTTTATCGAAAGCGGATGAGGAAACCCTTGGTCGTTGCGAAAGAAAAATTCTCCGAATGATCTTTGGTCCCGTATGCGAAAACAATGTGTGGAGAAGAAGATACAACAACGAGCTGTATGAGCCGTACCGTGACATGGGCATAGCCAGAAGAGTACGCATTGCGAGGCTACGATGGTTGGGCCATGTAGAGCGGATGGACCCAAACGCTCCGGCTCGTCGGGTGTTCGAAAACACATTGCAGGGAAATCGCGGAAGGGGAAGACCTCGTCTTAGGTGGCGCAATCAAGTGGATGAAAACCTCAACCGACTTGGAGTGTGAAACTGGAGAGAGCTCGCCCGAAATCGAAGTCTTTATAGAAGGATGTTGGTTGAGGCCCAGGTTCACCCCGAACTGTAATGCCCACCTAAGTAAGTAAGTAAGTAAAGTCACCACAGTAAGCAATTCCATACCGCAACTTGGAATTGAAAATACTATAAAAAATTATCGTTAATAGCTTAGTTGAGCACACGTTTCGCAAATATCTAGTATTAATGGCTCAGAGTACAGCGGAGATACTTTTTTTAAGGATTTAACATGATTTGCAAAAGACATCCGAGAGTTTTTGAACTCGTCAACAAATCACATAGAAATGAATTTTATAAGAAGCCTGACGAACAACGACAAGTTGACAGTTCAAAACTACGACACTCAGGCGCATGGAAGCAAACATTTTCATCAAAAAATCTAGATGAAGATAAGCTGTAAAATATTATCTTGATTTAGGAACTTATTGACAAGCTGTATTCAAAAAACCAAATTCCCAAGAAATCAAGATCTAAATTAATATTTGAAATGGGATCTAAGGGACTAAGCACAGTAGAAAAGCCCAATATCATCGGCAAAAGCTGTCGGCATGCACTTAAAATCCAAGGCAAAAAGAGAATTAATGTTCACTAAAAATAAAATTGGACCCAAGACTGAACCTTGAGAAACACCCAATTTATGAAACTTTGCATCACTCCTAGTCCTATCCAACTTCACTCTCTGTGACCGATTAAGGTAAGATCCGAACCCAGAATGCATCCTCTGAAAATTTTTAGCAGTGCATCTTCTGTCGATCTGCCTTTTAAAAACCAAATTGAGCTGGACTAAAAAAACTTAGTTCTATGAAGCGATATGCTCATAAAATCCCATGGATCATTAAAAAAGAGCTCTTTAAAATGTAGTTTACATCTCAGTTATATTTATGTTTGATGTATTTTCTTTCTAGTCATCAATGACTGTCTATTTTTGAAAAATTTTGAAAAACTTTCATGAAATATATTTCTATACTCTTTTTCTCCTTCTTCATTTTTTTATTACTTTTCTACTTTAAGCCATAAAGTGATTGCTTTGCTCAAATAACTGAATTGGCTTATGAGAAAATAGTATACTTTGTTTTCTTATTCTTTTATACGACTTACAGTCAATCACAAAAGCAAGTAAGCAGCCTTAAATTTAAAGAGTTTTGCCTTCAAACAATCGTTTTCAAAATGAGTAGGTGAGAAAACTTTTTGAAGTGAAAACTTCTTTAGGCGCGTTTGGCACTTTTACGATGGGGGTAAATCAATGAATTCGCGACCGACACCATTTTTTGATTGGCTCATCGTAATTCGTATGTAAAGTCGTCATAGCCCAGCGTCTCAGGTTCGTTTCCCAGCCATGACTTGCATTTTTTTGTTTATTTAAAGTGAAAACATAAACAAAAATTGATCGCCACGGCTGGGATTCGAACATGAGACCCTCAGTTTAATAGCCAACGACTCTGCCATTGAGCCAAGAGACACATTAATTTGTTGCTAAATGACTTAAAAAAATGCAATAGCATTATTACATAGTAATTGTACTTACCAACTCGGAGAAATACAGAGAAGAAAGAAATCAATTGAAGAAACTGAGAAAAATTTATGCAACGCAGAAAAAATAAAAAGTACGAAATATTTTACTGACATTACAATGAAGAGTGGCTGGATAAGTGAAGCTGGAAATTTCATCATGACAGAGTAGGAGACGCTTTTTACAACAAATTAGAAGAGATCAACAACTCATCGCGATGATTTATCAATGGAATTGAAACGGTTGCATGAAAATAGCTTGAAAACCATTACTCAATAGACACTATCGCTAAGAAAATTAACGTATTAATTTTAACAGAGACTCACATGGGTGAAAAAGAAATATATGATATTCCTGATTTCAATTTAGTTGCAAGTTTCAGAAGGCACGATCGTCCAGCAGCAGGAGTAGCTATCTATAAATGGTTGTCAGATACAACTGCCATTTTTTGTGCAAATCATATGAATTTGCATACGAGGTACACTAGTAGATTTTTTAGATTAGATAAAGATTTTATTGCATTTTCAAATTCTGTACACATTAACATTTTTAAGTTTTAACAAATCTTTTATGACATGGCAAAAGCCGTCTGTCAGAATGACAATTTTTGAAAACATACTTTATTAATAATTGTGCATTAGATGCTTTTTTAAAAATTATAGCTTCAGATTTTTACAAAACAAATAATAAAAATAGGGCGTATATTATTAAATTTGACTAAGCTAGAATTCTTCTCTCAAAATTTTGTTTCTATAACTAAGCGCAGCTTTGGTAAATTTATACAAATCTGTCCAATTTCTTCCGTTGAGCATATCAAGAACTTCTTCCTTTGTATGAATGGTCTTTCCAAGATATAATTTTCTCAGCTCTATAAGTATTGGGCAGACTCCTATGAAGTGCATTATATCTTCCCGGGTGTTCATATTACAAAGACTGCATTGTATGGGTAGGTCAGGTCGGTGTGGCATGTAGTTTAACGGCAAAAGTTCTCCTCTTACTTTAAAAAGTGTTGATATTTGGTCAACTCCGGCGTTTACAACGAAATAGCTTGTCTTGCTTGTATCCATATTCAATTTTGAGTAGTAATCTCTATATACGGATGAACGAGCTTCTTCTATAAATGATTCATGTATCTTTTCATCCAGTACACTAAGAATGGTATATAGTTCATTTTTCATCTGCTGAGAGTTTCCTATTTCTAAATGTAGAGGACAATCCGTTCTTTCGGCCAGTTCCATCCATTGTTCGAAGCAAGCTAATTTTTTTTCGAGTGCAATTGTTGCTACAATCCTAGGTAGACGTGTTGGTTTCATATTCAGAACTTTAAGGATATAGTCGAAGTGGAGTTTCAGCGTCGTGATGTACATTGGTGAGAGTCCTGTCTCAATGTGCAGCATATACGTGGGAGTTGTCATAGGGAGGAACAGTATTCTTTTCAGAAAAAATCGCAGGAGCTGTTCCACAGAGTCATTTTGTTGGTATCCCCATACCTGTGCTGCATATAGTAGAATTGCTCTGGCTGTTGATTCAAAGATCTGGTACTTTGCTCGTAGACTGATGTTTTTGTTTTGCATACATGTTCTCCAGGTGGAGTTTATAGCTGTTTTCACGTTCTTGAGTTTTTCATCTAAATGCACCTTCATGTTGTTATTTGAGGTTAATGTCAGTCCAAGATATTTATAGCGCTCCACTATCTCAACTGGTTCTCTTTCGTATCTCCACACATAATTTCCATGTCTCTGCCTCTTTCCTCTGCCGAAGACCATTATTTGTGATTTACTCCGATTTACTGTGAGATTCCAAGTTTTGCAATATTCTTCGAGTTTAGTGATCATCATCTGGAGTTTAATTGGGGTATCAGCTAGAAGTACGATGTCATCTGCATACATCAACACTTTTATTCTAAGGTCACGCATTTCAATTCCCCCATTTAAATATGTCACTATATCGTTCAAGAACAAAGTGAATAACAGCGTACTCAGTGTGCATCCTTGTTTTAGTCCTGTGGATGTTGTAAACGCTTCTGACATAGTACTCCCATCCCAAACTTTTGCTACACAGTTATTATACAACTTTTTCAAAGTTTTCAACACCTTGGTAGGTATTCCTAAAGTAGAAAGTTTAAAAAACATTAGATCTCGATCAACGCTATCAAAGGCAGCCTTAAAATCTACAAAGTAGGCATATATATTTAAACCTTGGGCACGGTTAATATCGATGAGAGTGCTGAGGGTAAAGATTTGGTCTACAGTAGAGTATCCATGCCGAAAACCTGCTTGGCACTCGCTAAGTATGTCATTTTTACTAACCCAGTTCGACATCCTTTTAAACAGGATACTTCCAAAAACCTTACGGACCGTATTCAGCAATGAGATTCCTCTATAATTTTCGGCCAAGTTTCGGTCTCCTTTTTTGAAAATAGGTAGAATAACAGCTGCGTCAAAACTCGGCGGTAAACTTTCTTCACTCTCATACAGATTGTTAAAAAGCTGAAGAAGGAGGGTTGCGAACTCCTCAGTGCAGTACTTATAGAACTCGTGTGGTATGAGATCTTCCCCGGTGCTTTGGATTCCTTCAATTCATTCAGTACTGTTTTAAGCTCTGTTATTGTGAACGGTTGGTCCATCTCTTGATCTTTTACACAGTTTTCGCAGTATTGGATTGAAGGTGCCGTTCTTTCTATGTTAAGCAAGGAGTAAAAGTGTGTTTTTAGATAGGATGCCGATAAGCTTAACCCTATTTTCAGCTTCGTTCCATTAATGTACCTAACTGCTTTCCAAAACTCTTTCATGTTCCTACTTTCTATAATCACTTGTACTTTTTCTTCGTGATACTGCTTTTTCTTTGATATACAGATTGCTTTAAAACATGCATTCGCTTTTGCGTATTCTTGTCTGAAAAACGCAGTGTTGTATTTTCTAAATAGCTTTAAGAACGAGTACGCTTTCTTCCTAGCTTGGAGGCAATCACTATCAAACCATTCCTGTTTTCCACTAAACGATTGTGCTTTAACATTATATTTCGGTGCTACTTTTCGTATAACTAGTATGTCTAGTACTATTTTGATATCGGCGATCTATCTGTTTGTCGTTGCAACTGTGAAAATGAGCAGCAAGTTATAATAGTTGGCGTTTATATTTCACCGAATACGTTTTTAAGTGTAATACGACAGTTTTTATATAAAAATTTATTTATTTATTCTGAATACGCTTCTGCACACCTTCACGGCAAAATTGGGGAGAGATTTAATGATTTGCCAATGATTTTGAATGGTGACTTTAAACATCAACTCCGCCGATGCTACAAATTTTAATTTTTAAAAGAAGAATATAATTTAACAATGACGATTGACCGCAGCCTTAGTACAACGAAATATAAATCGACAGTTGGTGCAGTCTTTGCGATATATTTAATTAGGTTCGAGTCAAAATTTTTCGTTTCCTATTTTAGTTACCATATGCCTATTACTTCATTATTAGAATACGATGATTGCTTGAGATGATAATGGAAAAGCTGAAAATGTGAATGAAAACTCATAATTTTCATTGATGTTCTTCCATATGTACATGTACATATATTATAAAACATTGAATAAAATTTTGCCACTATTTATCTATTTATTTTTATTATAAGCACTAAGAAGAAACATTTCAATGAAAAGATTTTCCTGTACATTAAAATATTTACTGAAAATTCAATTCTGTTTTCACTTCTGTCGGCACTCCCGGAGTGCTTCTTTTTTTTTTGTAATTCATGATTGTATTTCGAACCAAAAAATAGCATTTGAAATGAACAAATTATTTAGACTAAGAAAATATTCCGCTCGAAATAAAAAAATGGGCACGACTGGGTCGCACGAACTTGCGATTGTATTCCAAATACGATATCAAAATCTAAAGGCTGAGTTAAAGGTTTTGGTATTAGCTCTTCATAATATATTTTGTGGTAGAGGATTGCCAACTACACATTAATTATGAAAATTGAATTAAATCACGCAAAATAATGAAAAAATTAAATTAAATATTCCAATGGTTTCAAGCAAAAATCTAAAAACGAAATGCTTTTGCAATCGCTAATACATATGAATGATGAAAATTTAATCAAAATCGTTGGAGCAGTTTTTCCAAAAAACGGTTTTTTATTTTTCACTTTTTTTTTAAAACTGATTTTTAAAAGTCGAGTATGCAAATCTTTAGATCTTAATAAGGGTTATTTTGACAAAAAAATTTGAAAAAAATCAGAGTTATAGTTTCGAAGTTATTTCTAAAAATCAAAATTTTTTAAAAAAATTTATAAATATTTCCAAAACTAAATTTTTTTAAATATTGATATGCAGTCTTTTTGTTACAGTTTAAGACTTCTTAAATCCAAAATTTCGCCAAGATCGTGTAAGCCATTAACGAGAAAGTCGGTTTTGAAAAAAAAGTTACTATGGGAGGTACCGTTTTTAGCCTTTTTCCAAATTTTATTTTTACATCATAAGAAAAACAATCCAAAATTAATCCATCACACAAAATTTTATCGAAATCGTTGGAGCCGTTTTCGAGAAAAATAAGTATTATCATATTGGTTGTATGGCAGGTACCGTTATTTCAAGACCTAGAGACTCAATTCCAAAAATCCCTCTGTAGGCTGCCCCACAGACCCTAACTGCAAATTTTGAAGAAAATCGGTCTATTAGTTCAGGCTGTAGATCCATATGCAGACAGACAGACAGACAGAATTGCAGGACCCACTTTTTTCGTATTCTCTATCATCGTAACGTTATATTTAATTGTTATCTCAAAATTTTTTTTCTGCACGATTGCAAGACTTGCCTTATAGTACCTATAATCGCAAGTAAAAAGTAACAAATTCATATCACAATTAAGTAAGTAAGCAGCTAAAGAAAAAGTTGAATTCATGTAACATTTACATCCGTTGAGTACTTTGTTGGGTACCACTTGGATTTATAACTGCCTTCATAAGTGAAAGCTTTGAGTTTACCAAATTTTTAGTGATATACTGACCAATTTAGACCATTCCTCATATAGAACCCTTTTAAAATCGTCTTTCGTCGTAATCGCGTGTTTTCCGGAATGCGACAGAGGTAAAATTATGAGCAAAAGTCCATCTACCATACACAAAATAATAACCAAACATAATACCACTAGAATTTACTCAAAAGGAATGCCGTATTATTGAAAGAAAAGTGAAAAGAACCATGAAAATAAATGCGCTAAAGATTACAACTGATATATCCAATTAAACAGGTAAGCTATGCAACCCCCTAACGATTCTTCGAGCGCTCCACCAGCCCCGTTACCACGGTTGGAATATTAGAAAGAAAACTTTCATAAGCAAATTAAATCGCCAAAAGCGTCTTCTATTTGCAAAAACTTATGAATTCAAAGAAACTGATTTTTGGGATAATGTAAATTTTTCCGATGAACGTTAGTTCAATATCTATGAGTTTGACGAACGTGAAAAAATATTTAAATTTAAGGCTGCTTACTTACTTTTGTGATTGACTGTATTAACCTATTGAACATTCATATCCCAAACTTAAAGCAAACATCCACTATGAAATCCAAAAACGGGATCTGACATGCATTCAAAATGAAGGAGGGCACCTTGAGCACTTGTTATAATTGTATTTGTATACAATACATAAAAAACTACTAAAAGCGCCCATATTGTTTCATTCAAGCAAACCTCAAGGCTAAAAATCTTTTCTTTTTTTTTTAATTTTACCCGTTTTGTATTTTTTCAAGTATCATAAAATGTATGGGTTTTTGAGTGCACTTATTTATGAGTTTTTTTTTTTTTATTATTGTTTTGTTCATCTGTTAAAAATAAAGAAACTCTATGTTTAAAGGCATTTTCTGACAAAAAATTACCTCAAAGTCAAAACTTTGCTTGGCGAAGAAAATTTTAACACCATTTAAAATTACATCTAAAATTAGGTTTCTAAGATCAGTATTGACAGAGAAATCGAATTTAACACAGGTACACCAATAGCCTTTTTTTTTAAATTGTCGAAAAGTGATGTCAAAGTTGAGAAACGGAATTTACTGTAAAACAATTTTTTTCTTAGAATATGACCAAGAGTCACATCCCAAAGCATGTAACACTAATTACGGAACACCCTGTGTAACAATATTTGTTTATTTTGAAGTTAAAAGTTATTATTATAGCATTATTATTTCGAGTTGTTTCAACAACTTTTGACTTCTTTTCCTTAAATTTACAGAAGGATAGACGCCTTTTTCCCCAAAAAGGCCACTTTTGACAACTGTAGGTAAAATATCACGTAAACTTATGAAAACGAAATGATAAATGGAATAGGGAATTTCGTTAGTCAATCTACAATTTTCAATTCACATCGATAAATAGGGTTTTTTACAGAAAAATTGTTTAACAGAACGAAAAGGTTCTTTAACTTACGAGTATATCTTTCGTAGACTTATGAACATATTTATGAATGGTACAAATAAATTCATATGCCTACGATATATTATTTATTAAAAAAGTTGTAAGCTGACGATGTATCTTTCATCAATTTATTAAAAAAAAATTCGTTATCTCTATCAGCGAAAATATCATGAACTAATAATAATTTCTTCAACGTCAATCAATTTAAATTATGCCCTTAGAGTTACGGTCACCGACTCCGAATTTCAGTAGGAAAGTTTTATAACAGACGTTGCCATTCGTGTATTTTACCATGAAAAAAGTTTTGGTTTTATAGTGAATAAATTGACAAAAACAGTTAGATAACTAGTGAAGGGATGCGTTCACCAGCTAAATTCAAAGTTGTCAAGTCCCTCTTGGAAATTCCTTTATTTTACGATATCACGTTCTCTTTCAGATATAATAGGACCTTGTTGGTCGCCGGAATTTCTGCTTAAACCACGCTATAGTTGATAGAAAGACGAAACGAGAGACTAGTATTTAGTTTGGCTGAGTGTAATCCACACCTCGAGCCATTATCCGGTGAGCAAGTGAGTGAATCATCTATTTGGAAGTTCTTGTAGTCCCATGTGGATCTTGGTGGGATGGCAAATTGTAAACAATTTTCAAAAACTGGCTTAGGAGTGTTATATTCGAATTGACCTGGGATTGATCCGAGTATTTTCAGCCCAATAATTTCTTGAAAAATAAAAAACCAATTGTTCAAATTTATGTTTCCATTATGCATCGTTTTTCTAACCCGTATCGTTTTTGTTTTGAATGAAATGGTGAAAAGTGCGTAGATGGAAGCAACATAAGTTGCAAATCAATCACACAATCAAAATCGTTTAACTTTTCGTCATTGAAATTACCTTCCAAACCACAATCCACAATGCAATCAACTTTTCTTTCCTGCGATTTCAATCAGTTTAAATTGCACAACAGGCCATTTAATGTCTGTGTGTATGGGAAGTGTATAGTTATTTTTAAACGATGATAAATTACTGTATTCGATGCAATTGATTAAAAGGGTTTTATCAACAATGAAATTCATACGTCATACTCCACTTTAAGGAAGTTCAATTCATTTAAGTGGAAAAAAGTTATGAATTTAAGGATCAAATACAATCAACTTTCTTCTTCCTGCAATGCTACAAGTGGCGGACTTATGTACATACTTCCATGGACTCTATTTGGTAGTGTTACATCAAACAAAGGCACACCATATCAATGAACTAATATTGACTTTCATCTTCCATAGCATTTCAACCGGCTTTGGCTAGGCTATTTACAGGCAAACACATCAAGCAAAGCATAAACTCAAATACCATGGAAAATTATATCGTGTGTCTTAGCTCTTAATTGCTTAGATGAAACAATGTTTTGCCAATCAACGTTGAAAGGGAAATGGACACCTGATGGCTGTTTGTTTATTGGGTTAATGGGGGCAGGTGAATGTTCGATTTGTTCTTCGGATTGTCCAAAGGGTTGGTGCTTGAGGAGTCAAATAATGACGACAAATTCTGAAGAAGATTGAGCTGAATAAGCGAAAGCTGAGCTGAGCAAAGAAAGATTGAGATGAACAATCAAAGACTGAATTACATTATATCAAATGGAGTTTAATTTTGAGATGAAATATTGAAGAATGAGCTAAATAAGCGATGATTGAGCTGAATAATTGAACATTCGGCCAATGTAGCAAAACCTTAACTGAATTAGAGCTTGAAATTGAACAAAAATTTGACCGAATACGTAAAGATTGAGTTGGCTCTGAATATACAAAGATTAAGCTAAATAAGCGAACATTGCGAGTGGAATAAGCGAAGATTGAGCTAAATAAACTGAGCTTGAGTTGATTTAGCAAAGCTTGAGCCAAATAAGTTAAGGTTGAGCTGAATAAGCGAAGACTCATCTAAATAAGCGAAGGTTGACCAAAATAACCGAAGGTTGAGCGAAATGAGTTTTAGCTGAATATGCTAAGTTTGGGGGTAAATTTGCCAAAGTAAATACAAAGCGTTGGGCCTGAATCACTGAAGATTGAGCAAAAGAAGCTAAGTTTGAGTTCATAAAGCAAAGCCTGAGCTAAATGAGTTAAGGTTGAGCTGAAGAAGCGATGTTTAAGCTGAATGAGGTGAGATTCAGCTGAATTAGCGATTCTTGAGCTAAATAAGGGAAGATTGAGCTAAATAAGTGAAGGTGGAGCAAAATTTGCGAACTAAGATCAATTTTTTTTTTTGATTAAATCAATACTCTTGCTAGCATCTTGCTCAAGGAGCACTTCCAGAAACTTGAAAAAATGTTCCCTTTTTGTCAGCTTCCAGGACAAAATGCTATTGAATCCTTCCAAAGAGCTTGTTGTTCGGTTCATTGTTATATAGCAGGATATTCCTATTTGATAGTTAAAAACAGTAATAAATCAATTGCAGCGGTAAGGACAAGTTAAAGCTCATTGAAATGTATAAATACGAACGCATGTCATTGCCAATAATTCTTTCTTCTCTATCCAACGGATTTCGACTTTATTTATCAAATTTTGTCATTCTTATTTTTGTCAAATATTTTTGTTTTTTCTTTTCGACATTATTACATTTTCAATAGGAAATAAGGTGGAAAAATATTTTTGTTGTTATTTCCGGCCTTATTTCCCAAAAAAGGTAATAAGGCCGATTCGACCTTATTGCCTTCGACCTTATTTCAAGGCACCTGCTGATCCTTTATAGCTAAGAAGATTGCGAACCGAGTATAAGTAGTTAAACCTTCTGCAGCTGTAGTATAACAGACTCAAAAGACGCAAAAACTGGCACTTCCGTATTAGATTTCAATTTAAAGAGGTATGAAATTTTTGTGTACCTACAGTCGTTACACGTGCAGCAGGAAAACACAATCTTTTTTGACAATTTGGTGTCTGTCAGACCACCACAAACGTTTTTGAGGGTTATCAAATCAAGTTAAAAATAAATAATTAGGGCAGCGTTTTTCTCACAGCCATGGCTTGTAAGCGAATGGAGGGGATCTACAATTTCCTGCCAGTTCCGAACAGCTAATCGAGAAAGCGCTTTTGTTGGCAATTAATTTATCATCGGAGGACTTGCCAATTCCTCGCGAAAGGTAATACCCGAGGAAAATCCATTTGTGCTTCTGTTGGGATTCGAACCTGCAACCTCCCGGTAAAAAGGCAGACATGCTAACCATCACGTCACGGGTACCCCAGCAAATCAAGATGGTCCTCGTTATCTAAAATCAATTTACGATATGTATGTACTAAAACCATACAAGCAACTTTCATAAGACTTGCAAGTGGTGCTGAAAGTGAAAAAACTTATGTGAAACATCCGTTTCAGATAGACGAATAATGAGTTCGACCCCTGATTCAACTTTATCTTCTTTAGTTTAATTGACTGTGACCATAATGTCTGGAATTCTTAGTAAGAAAAAAGGAGAAAAATTTTCACAATTTCAAGCAAAAAATTACTAAAAATTGGATGCAGTTCTGCGGTTCATTACAAGAAATTGTAACAACTTGTCCATGTAATTGTGCAACACTGGTTCTATTATTCTTGGCTTTGTGGAGGCTGGAGAGTCTCGATCCATCTTTATGTAAGTCAATCCCACTGCATTATTATATTTGCATTAAAATGAGGTGACTCAATAAACTGCCCTCCACAAGAAGGGTTCTATTTTATTTAACGTGTGAACACTGCAGGCTTTTTTAGTGGCGACACTTTTTTCCGAATCATTCCAATTGTTTTCAACGTAACGTGTTAGTGTTAAACAAGCCGATTAACGAAAATTCTGAAGACTGATTAATTACAAGTATGTACATACCGAAAGATAGAGGCCATATCCTTGCTCCAAGACAGCCTGTTTACTACAGTTTTCCTTTCGAACGAATAAATCAAAGGTCTTTAAATCAAATGTGGCACGTTAGAAATACTCTACAAGGAAGCGTGAATGTCAGTCGCAATGCAAAACTTAACCATAAGAATTACTTCAGAATTGAGGCACCGGTTGCCGTGGCAAAGTAAAGCATTTATAGTAAAACCTCCCATCTCTGTGGATTCTGGATTTTTCATTGGTAATTCAAAAATATCTCAAAACATGAAATATAGATTTTAATAGGTTTCCTTACTTTTTTTTAAACAAAATAGCCATTAACACAGTGAAACAAATTACAAAATTTGTCAAATAAATGTCACCTTGACGTTTAAATTATTTACATGAACTCGCAGAAACAAAAACCTAGGGCGGCTTTAGGGTAAGTTCAGGACAAACCCAGAGCTAAAAAAACACTCAGTTTGGCATTCAGGTCAAGCCTAGGTTTCTCAAAAAATGAAGACCACAAAGACCACAGGGCCTTAAGGCACTTAGTATGGGACACCATAACAACACAAAACAATTCCAGATTTTTTTTTTTTTTAAATCAAGAAGAAAAATATTTAATACCTTCAGAGCTATGGTTTTCGTGGCTGAAGTGCCCCGCTAAAAAATAACTGCAAGAATGACACACTTAAAGTTTAATCAAGGAATACTTAATTGATCAATTTAGGGTTATAGTTAAAATTATAACATTTAATTAGCATTCAAAAATAATTGATTAATTCAATTTACCTTAATACTTTATTGAATATGAAACGATTTATTGTAATTAGTTTCGACCTAATTTTAGGTATTTATACCCTTATTCTATTTTAATTGAAACCAAAATAGAGGTATATCACTGTTAATGATAAAAATGAATAATTTATTCCAATTAAAGAAATATGTAGATCAAATAAAAGCTGCTAACTTTTTATTTTAATGGTTTAATTCCATTTAAATTTCTTATTTATATAGTTTAAATAAAAACATTTCATTTTCATTGTAAAAATAAAATATTTATTTTTATAAATTACTAAATTCAATTATACAATTATTTAAAAATTAATAAATCTCCCTAACATCTTCACGGCTGTTTCTGATTTGAAAAAGTGTGTTCTTATGTTCGAACGGATTTGATGATGGAGAAACTTTGGAACTGGATTATAGTAATTTGTTGCACTTTAAAGAACGGCTCTACAAAATAATCCAAACTCAGGAAGATGTAGTAAGGATTGAATTCATTAAAGAAGCTCAAAAGTCATAAAGCAGAATTCTTTTTTTCTCAATTGAAACTGAACTTAATGGAAGCAAGTTATTTTAACGATGCGGACACTTATAATGAAATATCTCTGATTTTCAAGACAAGATGTGAAGTCCTTGGACTTAATGGAACACCATATAACAACAGCTTCCATCATCATAGTAAATCCTTTTTTATTAATCTGCCAACTGAGCTGACGGCAAAGCTAAGGCTTTAAATTCATTATAAATATTTTGAAATGATGTATTAATATACCTATAAAATGAATACTTTACTTTACTTACTTACTTAGTACATGAAAATGTTAATATAGTTCATCATTTGTCATGTTTTGCAATAAATAGTGTTTTTCATAATTCATCAACCGAATTCAATTCCGTTAACAAAGCGATAAGTGAATTGAAAACGTACGAATTCGGAACTGAGAACTGCAAAAATTGTAAAACGGGAGGATATGGCAACCGAACGAAAATCAGATCAGAGGCCAATATCGCTGAAATAAGTCTGAAACCGACAACGGCCTTGTCAACCGAAAAGAGTCGGTTCCCATTAGAACACCGTAATTAAATCGGAATGAGCGCTGTTAGTGACAAGATGGGGGACCGTCCTGAACTACTGCGCGCTGTTGTCATGTGTTATTTGTTCTATGCAGTATTTGTGTAGTTAGTCTTGTGGTGTATCAGCCAAATGGTCTTTGTCGCCCGGCTGCAACCCCCCCTACTCCACTGATTTATGTGTGGAGTAGGTTTCATGTAAATGTAAATGTAAATGTAAGTCTGAAGCCTTTGCCGATCACCCTCAAAATTTGAGACATCTGTTGATCAAAGTTAAAAATGAATAGCTCTTAAAATAGTCTTTAATAGGTTTTGAAAAAAACAACAAAGGTTAAAGATGTCTGAAAGAGTTGTTGTTAATATATTTTTATAAAAATCACTTCTTTAGAGCGAAGAAATACGAAATGCTGCTTAACTTTTCTTTGCGATGTAAATCAGATTTTAAAGTATGTGCAGACCAAAAGAAACATTGCGAAAACATTTCTTTACACATTTGAGAAACTGAATTGGTTTGTTTGTTTTGTTGCTGACAATGAAATAGTGCTGGTACCTCCTAGAGTTTACAATTTGAATGCCCACGTAATCTAACAAGCTACTTCCTTTGTGCGTTACAAAAAATTTTACAACTGATCCTTTTATTAATAACTAAAGGGTGTTTTTTAGGCATGTGTTTTCAATCTGGTAAATCTATTTTCAAAGTTGGTCATTTTGACATCTGTTACTTGGTCTATGCACAGTTTGGTTTGCCATTTTATCGTTTGGTAAATTGTCTCGAAACGAAACGCTGTTGACATAGATTTTTACATAATTTCAAGTTTTGAGCCTGTGAGTTGCATCCAATGTCGGGCGATTTAACGCCGCTGGACTATTTTTTGTGAGGTTTTGAGTCGCTTTTCAACGCTGATAAGCACGAAATGACTGACGATTTAAAAGAATGTTCGGTGCTTTATTGCTGACATTCGCCATCAAATCCTGCATAAAGTGGTCCAAATTGGGCCTCACGGTTAGAGCTTAGTCGAGCCAGCCGCGGGCGCTGCGACTTACTCGAAATCATTTTTTAAACATAATGGCAAATCCCTATCTTTATAATAAAGCTGTATACTTGTCTATAACATTAAATTAAATGGGTTTTATTTCCTCTTCAAAACCAGACGAGTAATAAGAAACACCCTCCACTTTGTGTATCACAAAAAAATTTTCTACTAATGCTTTTAATAATAACTACAATTAGCTATTTACAAAGATTCAACAACCCGGACAGGAACCTTTAAACGAAATTGCTGGTCAATTAAAATTCAGTAAAAGAAGAACTCTTCGAAAAAGTGGGGAAGCTCGATTTCTATGAAGTGTCTAAGCTCTTTTTTAACACAAAAACTTTAGAAAAACAGAATTAATTGAATATTTTTTTGTTTGTCCAAAAAACCACCTAAAAAATTTGCAGCAACGCTCAACTTATCGTCGAAACACAAAAAATTTAAAATTTATTTAAAATCATTTGGGTACTTATCGACAAAAAGTGCCTTGAGTAGATATCCTTTAAATTAATTTTATTTTCCAAACCATCCGATGACCATTAACCAAATATCCACACTCACAAAACTTCAAATAAATTCAAATTACCAAATTTGCAACGGTTTTTCAACTGCCAAACCACAAGAACAATAAACTTTCAGTTATAATTTCTTTTCAATCACTTCTTAAATTTCTTTTTTCAATTTCTTTTATTTATTTTTTTTTTTTTTTTCTAAAACTGGAACACGGCTAAGAAAAGCAAAAACTATTTTTGTAACAAGACTTAATTCAATTGGATCAAGAGGAGAAAACGGAAATGGAACTTCGTTGCCGGAACAATAATTCTCTGGTTAACCGTAAAATGTAATCGTATTTTTATCACAACCCCGTTTCAACCTCCCGCAGTGAGGCAACAAAATCAACTAAAACTCAAAATCCGTTCACTGTTTTGTAATTGAGAGTGAGGTAAGACTCTCTAGTTAACGGCCGTGAGTCGGTCGTCTGGTGGACGTACTTTAATCGAATACGGAATCTATTTCTAGACGAAAACACCGAAAGGGATATCCTTCTGCTATTTTCTACACTCGTAAGCTACTCGATTATAATTCTTGCAACAAAAAATATTATTTAATACGATGGATGCGGGATATTCTGTCTTGCTGCTGCTAATGGGAACGCAACAGGCTAACGACTTGTGTACAACTCTGGATTGAAGAGGATCTACAGTTGTTTTTATGGAAATCCTAGTGTTGTTGGGAGCATGCGTCTGAAGAAAAAAAAAAAGACAAACAAACAGAATGTTGCGGAGGATGTTTGCATGGAGTTCATGTGTCCAGCAACATGTACACATTTTAGGTGCTGCGAGGATAATTGATGAGTGTCATTTCTTGGAGTAAAACCACAAAAAAAAGAACTGTGTGTGTGCACTTGCAAATCGAAGAGACACTTTCGATTAAACGCCCCTCAGGTGTAATAATGAGATTTTTGTTTCTCGCATGTAAATCCTAGTGCTATATCTTTATTCGTGTTCAATGTTAAATTGAGTGGAAATGTGTTGTGTAGTGTCCTTCAGTCGAATTTCGTAATCCTTCTTTGTGTTATCAGCTCTGCGATGATTAATTACATTTACTCTAAAAAGGATGTTTCCTTATCACACAGGACTTTTGCAATTAAAGTCGCTCATTTGAATATAAACGTTTTAGAATTAAACGTTTGGAGGATGAACTGAAGAACATCAATCGAGCAATGAGCAGAGAGCCTTCATTTTAGCCCGACATTGAAGTGATGGGACAGGGACACCAACATGTCGGACTGTGTAGGTGTATATAAATCCAACTCAAGATAATTTGCACGACACTTTCTTTATCTCGCAGCAATTAGTTTTGAATATTAAAGCAATTTTCGATTTTAATTACTGTTAATTGTGTTCACCCTTTCCTTTCGCCACCTTTTAATCTCTTTGTCTTGTTGACTGAATGTCCTTTCGTTTTGCGTAGGTTCCATAAAACATTGTGGATTTTGTTTTACTCACTTTGGTTCATCTTTTTTCCTGGGAAAAATCTTTTTTTTCGCATTTATTATCAGATGATGTCAAAAGTTTTGGGGATTTACGTCGAACTTTCGGAGATGTTAATAAATCCTCGATAGGTATAAGATGTAAAGAGGTGTGAAATAAAAAATATGCTGGACAAGGAGAGTTCTCTGTCTGGTCTTGTTGTTGTTGCCAGCAGTTTAGGTGATAGTGATTTGTTTTAGTAAGTAATTCTTGAATGAAGACAACCGAGAATGAGAGTAGGGAGGTCGGTACACGTGGCTGCAGTTGGCATCTAAAAATTTACTTATTTATTTATTTATTTATTTATCTAGCTTATTTCAAGTGCATATAATAACAACAATAATACTAATAACAAAAATAATAAATAATAAAATTAACTTGAAAAACAAAAATGCATGTACATATTTACAAATGTGCAATACTTAATCCTAATTTAAAATTAAGGCCCCCCCCCCCTGTGGGTGAAAGAAGGGGATCCAAAACAGGTTCAAGGGTTAGATAGAGGAAGCGTATATAATTTTTCTGAGGGATGAGGAGCTTTTTGAGAAATCGAAAGTGATTCCTGCTGTATTAGCTAAGCGAAGCATCCTGCAAATTGGGTTAAAGTGGGCGTAATTGGTACGAAGAGTTGGTAGGTGGAAGAAGGGGACGGAACGTAGGTTGCGGGGATTAGTATTCATATAAATCATCTCAAGTAGAGCAGGGGAGTCAATGGTACCAGTCATAATCTGATGGACAAAAACAATGTCAGCGATACGACGACGTTTAGAGAGGGTCGGTATGTCAATGAGTAGCAATCGGTTTTCATAGGGGGGTAAAATTAAAGGGTCAGACCAAGGTAAGCTACGAAGAGCGAATCTTAAAAATCTACGTTGGACAGCTTCAATTCTGCGAGATTCAGTTATTTGGTAGGGAGACCAGACCTGACTAGCATATTCAAGTATAGGCCTGACAAAGGTGGTGAATAAAGATTAAGTGACGTGTGGGTTGGAAAACTCTTTAGACCAGCGTTTGATAAACCCCAAGGAAGAGTTTGCTTTCGCAATAATATAGTTAATGTGAGAGTGGAAATTAAGCTCTTTGTCACAAATAATTCCAAGATCGCGAATAGACGAAACTTTAGGGACGGGCATGTTGTGGAAGTAATAAATTCGGGGACTGGAAGGTAGACGCTTACGTGAGAAAGTCATACTTTGGCATTTTTTGACATTTAGTTCAAGAAAATTTTTTTTACACCAAATAAAGAAAGTGTTTAGGTCTTGTTGGAGGAGGAGAGAATCCTGAACAGATGAAATAACTTTTACTATTTTAATGTCGTCTGCATAAATAGAGAGGTCTGAGAATGACACTGTACCGCCGACATCATTAATGGCAAGCACAAACAGAAGTGGACCGAGATGGCTGCCCTGGGGAACTCGAAGAGAAGAGGCAAATATTGGATCGGAGAAAGCTTTTCTGAAGGCAACCCTATAAATTCGGTTCTCGAGGTATGATTTGATCCATTCGATAACTTGTGTTGGGAAACCGAAGGCTTTGAGTTTGAGGTAGATAATTTGATGACTGATTTTGTCGAATGCTTTACTAAAATCAGTAGTAATAACATCAACCTCATTGCCTTTTTCTAGAGCCAACAGAGTCATTGAAACGAATTGGGTAAGGTTGGTCGTAGTAGACCTTCCCTTCAAGAAACCGTGTTGAAGTGGGGAAACAATTGATTTGCAGTGAAAAGACAAAGTGTTGTACACAATGCTTTCGAAAAGCTTGGGGATAGCAGAAAGCTTAGCTATCGGTCGATAATAATTAGAGACCTCGTTTTTACCGCCCTTTGAAAAAGAGAAGTAAGGGGTTCGAAAAGTGCGGTAGCGGATTTTCTAAGAAAAATAGCTGGAATGCCATCGGGGCCAGGGGAGAAATCATCATCCAGCAAGTTTAATTTGTCTCGAACAGTCTGAGGACAAATAATTACAGAAACTAGAGATGTATGCGGGCTATTTAACAGAAACCTTTTATGATATTCAAGGTCAGGATCATTCGGGTTATTGCTATATGACTGACCAAAAAAGGTAGCAAAAAAATTAACTATTACTTTGGCGTCAGAGGAGGAATTGCCTAGAAAATTAAACGTTGAAGGAAGACCGTCAGATTTCCTTTTTACATTAATAAATTGGTAGAAACGTTTTGGTTCTGAAATTAGAGAGGTTTGCATTTTATCAAGGTAATTTTGGTAGAGAGTGTGACAAAGAGACGAAAAGTTAGAGGAAGCTAGTAGGTAGTTGCAATGGTTAGAAGGTGTCGGACAGTTTAAGTAGGTTTTCCATAACTTATTTCTAACGGTGCGGATGGTTTTTAATTCTTTTGTATACCAGGGTGGAGAAGAAACACAGGATTTTTGAAGCGTATAAGGAACACATTGGATCAAACATGCAAAAATAGAGGAATAAAAGAAGGAAAGAGCTATGTCGATGGGAGTAGACAGGTTGATGAATAGATTGAAGGTTGATGAGAAGATTACAAAGCATGTTAAAGTCGGCTTTGCGAAAGTTGAAACTAGGGGAGTTTACAGGTTCCATAGTTGGAACGCTATCATCAATACGGAAAATGAAGGATAGAGGGGGATGATAGTGATCTAGAGTAGAGAGAAGATGGGTGCTTTTAAAAACAGAGGAGTTGAAAGGATCAGAGGAAAAGGTGAGATCAAGCTGTCTCTGAAGATTGTTAAGGATACCACTGATTTGAAACAAGCCAGACTGGAGAAAGCAATCAGTGAAAATAATTTCTTTTTCGGAGGAAGGATTAGAGAGAACAAAACACGTTTCATCTTCGGATGGAATCCATTTCAGGTCGGGCAAATTAAAGTCACCCACGATAATGAAGTCATCGTTTGAATCTGCGGCATCGATTAGGGAACTTAATGAGGCCACAAATTGTTGATAAACATGACAGGGTTGTAAGGGACAATTTAATACAAACATATTCAAACAAAGGTGATTTAGAAGTTTCTATCAGAGATGCATTGAGACGATTATGGACAGCGAAAAGAACACCCCGCCCAGTAGGAGCTATGTCACTAATCTGTCCATCAGCACGGAAAACAGCAAAAATTTCGCTGTCTTGAAATTCGGAGCAAAGATTAGTTTCCGTGAGAGCAAAAATATCATATGGAAAGCATTGGGAGTTCAGATACACGGTAGACGTCTTAGTGCGAAGGCCTCTAACGTTCTGATAGTAAAGAGATATAACAGTTGGTGATACATGCCGAGAAGATAAATTGAGGTTAAAGATTCAAATTGCGGTTATGACGAAGGAAAGGTAAACGTTTTAAACTAATATGGGAAGCATAAGTGGAAAGGTCTTTTGAAACAGTAGAAGAGGGAATATTTAAGGATTCATGGAAGCGCATATAAATTTTGCTAAGAGCAACAGGATCCGTTGGAAGACCTTCCTTTTGGATTGAAACTAAAACGTTCGTCTTCGTCTTGCTGTTGATACAAACATTTTCAGATTTGTTATACAGATAGGAAAGATAAAGACGAACGTTTTCGTACAGTTTGCTGTCGCGTAACCTGGCCATTAAATAACGACCATCAAAATTATCACTGGTAGTCAATAGTCATTGAAGCTGCGATTTTGGATGTTAGCTTGGCGATCGGTGAGAACATTGGGTCGAAAACTGGAGGAGGACAGTGACTGAGCACAGCATTAGTAGTGTTGGGAGCTTTTGTGGAAAAAGAGTGGGTGGGTGATTGAGGAGACGGGTTAATGGTATGGGATTGGATAAAATTGCGATAGGGTTTACTAGAAACAGTTTTGATGGAGACTTGTTTACGATGGGAGATGAGAGGATTGTTTCTGACTATAGAGGTTGGTGAGTTTAGGGATTGGCTAGAGTGGGAATTGGAAGAGTAAGACTTAGAGCTAGTTACATTATTTTTGAATTTATTAATGGATGCTACTTTTTTTTATTAATTTTAGGGCGTTCTTTAAATTCTTTACTTAACATTTCAGAAATTTTAATACTGTCCTTTAAAAATATAGGTTTGCGACTAGACTATGATTTTTTTGGTCGTGTACCGATAGTGAAATTTTGTCTGGCCGCTGAAGAAATCAAAAGTGCTACTTTACGGATGAAAATGATAATGTCGACCAATTAATAAAATATATTTTTAAACTACAGCTAATTTGACGCCAATTTCAAAAAGAGGACACTTAAAAGTACCATGGATCTTAATTTTTATTTAAATGGTGTGAATATGTCTGGTGCATATAATGGCATGCAAGCTAAAATCCAAAGCCAAGCACGTTTTCGTTCCTTGCGCTGCCCACTCTTTCAACTTAAGGGCAACTGCGAGTGCTGAATCCTGCACATGTTTTCTTTTTCAGTTCAACTCAATGCTGGAAAAAATTATTGGCTGAAATTGGAGACGGAAAGACGCTGAAGACAGTAAACCTTATACGTTGGTCTGCTAGAGAGGATGCATGTACGAGTTTGAGAGATTCTTGGGCTGAAAATCGCAAAATTTTGTAAACATTCAAAAGTGATAGTAGTAGCGAAAAACCTGTCACACGAAACGAAGCAGCTGGTATTCTTTTGAAAAATGGGAAACGGTACTGATGGTTGTTATTAGGGATATTGTTTTGGAAAGAATAAACAAGGTTAATATTCAAATTCAGCTCTCTACTGTCGATCTGATCACCGTAGCTGATCTTTATAAATCTCTTAGTAAGTTAAATTAAGAGAAAATTTCATATAATTTGTATGAAAAGGCGATTGAATTAAGCGTATCGAAGCAGTATGCAAAAAACATGGGGAAAAGACAACCGAAAAGAAAAAAAATGGATGACGAAACACTGGACGAAGTCATCAGAATGACCGCGAGTGATATTTTCCGGGTCAACACTTTTTTGTTGTTGTCATTGACAGACTTACATCTGAGTTAAAACGAAGACAAAAGGAATCCAAACTTGGATATAGCTCTTCGCATGGCATTATGTACTAAAGGGACAAATTGTTCCGGTGAAAGAAGATTTTCTCTTCTAAAAAGACTCAAAATTTATATAAGGTCATCCCTAAGTCAAAAAAAATAATTGCTTCAGCTCTTTTGTGCATAGAGTCAGAACTAATGAACACGAAGACATACGACGACATCATTGATAATTTCACCAACAAAAAAGCACGCAGGAAATTTCTGTAAAAAACTTTTAGAATTTTATAAAAATTTTTATTTTGTCATTTGTTTATGGGTAGTAAAGATTATTTCAGTTCATTAATTATTTTCATATATTCCTTAATCCAACTGTCTTTATTTAGTAATCTTATACAATTTTTACTTCTACGTTATTACGCTTGGTTTCGCTTCTAAAAGCACCCGAAAAATTCCCATTTTTTCTAAACGAAGTTGTCAAATGATAGTCCGGCAAGGAAAACTATTTTTTGCACTAATTGCAAACAAAAATGTAGAAAAAACTTTCTGCCTCACAATACAGGGTTTGTAATCACTTAAATATTAAAATATAATCATTGGTCTTTAAAAACTATTGATTTTTAGAGGTAAGGGCGGCAAACATTGATAGGCCTATACCTAGGTTAGGTTGAATTGGGGGTGCAGCCACAAGTGGCAACACCTCACTCGGATCTCAAGGATCCATTGTGCTCCCCGGGAAATCAGAGGATGAGGAAATGGGAGGATTGGAAAGGTAAATGGTTATTGTGGTAGGGAACTCCCACTGAAACATTTGGAGCCCTGAGTAAATTTCAGGACGTTGCTCAGTGGGAGATTTGAGATGTCGCCCAGTTCGTCGAAAAAGTATTCTCCGAGGGTTTTTTTCCGAGTGTGGGCCAAGCTAGGACACTCACATAGGAAGTGGAATGATCCCTCCTCTGCCTCCTCATCTTGGCATCCTCTACATAAGTCGGACGCTAATGCCCATTATCATTATGTGGGTACCCAACGAGTTGTGTCCCGTGAGAATGCCAATCAACAGAGAGAGCCGAGGTCTGCTTAGCTGGAGTAGAAATTCTGTTTTTTTCTTGGAAATATCTGGCCAAAGGTTTCTAGAGACTCGGCATGTTTCTAAAGATGACCACCTGTCATTGGCGGTTTTTAGAAAATTGTGTTTGATTCTGTTTTTTTCTTGCTCAAGTGGCCTTAGAACTGAGGTGTTCGTTTCGCTGGATTCGAGTGCTAACCCGATTTTAGCCAGCTTATCCGCCATTTCATTACCAATTATGTCACGATGTCCTGGAACCCAGGTTAAACTAACTGTGTTTGTTTCGCTGAGCAGTCTTAGGTTACTGCGACAGCTGTCTACTAGTCTGGATTTTGTGATAATGGATGAGATAGCTTTAATGGCCGCTTGGCTGTCTATAAAGAAGTCAATATTTTTGTTGATCAGGTTTTGCGTAGCTAAGTGCTTCGCGGCTTCGCACACTGCAAGTAGGTACTTCTGCCTGAAAGACACTGCAGAAGTGTCTTTCCAGAGCTGCAGTTGGTGTTGTTCTCATGGCACTAGTTGAGCCAATGCATGCAAGCCTTTGGATTTTGGTCATGGTCTTAAGGTTTGAAGCCTTCTCTAATGATGGCCACCAGACTAGACAGGCATATGTGAGGATTGGTCTTATTATGGATGTATACATCCAGTGAATGGTTTTGGGACCAGGTCCCCATTTTTTCCCAAAAATTCTACTACAAGTATAGAAAGCGATTTGAGCTTTCCTTTCTCTTTCTTTTAAATTTTCTTTCCAGTTAAGAGTACGATCAAGGACAATTCCGAGATATTTTGCCGTACCAGATAAGTTTATTGGTATACCATTAATGGAGGGAGGAAGTATAACTGGAATGTTACGTTTTCTCGTAAACAGAACAAGTTCTATTTTAGTAGGGTTGACGTTTAGCCCACAGTTTTTTGCCCAGCTGGTGAGCTTGTTTAGAGCTGTCTGGAGAAGTTCACAAAGGGTGGTTGTGAATTTTCCCGAAGTCATGATGACGATGTCATCGTCATAGGCTACTGCTTTTATTCCGCTCCTGTCAAGTTTAACCAGGATTTGGTTAACTACTAGGAGCCAGAGTAGCGGGGATAACACTCCTCCTTGAGGTGTACCTCTACAAGTTTTGACTTTTAGGGTACTTGCACCCATTACTGCTTTTACTGTTCTCGTTTGGAGCATGGAGTCGATCCAGTTTGATAGCCTTGGCTCGATATTTATGGAACTTAATGCCATGCGAATAGCACGGTATTCAACGTTGTTGAATGCCCCTTCTATATCGAGGAATGCAGCCAACGTATATTCTTTTTATTGGATTGACTGTTCAATTGTTCCGACTACTTCATGAAGTGCAGTCTCCACTGATTTGCCATTTATATATGCATGTTGGGCTGTGGAGATCACATTGTTATTCAGTTTTGTTCGGACATGCGTTTCTATAAGTCTTTCTAGAGTCTTAAGTAGAAAGGAGGATTCGTAAGAAGAGCTCAATTGTTTCCTTCTTCAAGCGCAGTCCAGGAATGTTTATTCGGACTTTGGGTCTGGTGGGGAGGTCTTTCTTTAATGCAACTTTCAATGTTGCACCTTCTATAAAGTCCGCCATTTCGGATATCTTATTTTTTAGCCAGTTTAGGGTTCGTCATTACAGGTGAGAACTTTGAAACCCTTCAACGTCGAAATGGGTCCGAAATCAGGCACCGCACCCGAGGACGTGGGAAGCTCGTCAGTCATGCACTCGAGTAGCCTTATTTCCACTGGAGTCCAGTCTTCTTCGCTTAGCCTTTTTTCTAGACTCTCCTCATTGATAATGGCCACCTGAAGGCTCTCTTTTATCAATTCCGGTACAGTACTTTTTTTGTCAGTTGCACTGGCCGTCTTGGACTTTTTGTTCACGGACATTGGAGGGGGGGTCGAGGTGTTGTGTCTGGCTCTCTTTCTTTGACTGCTTTCTTTGGGCTTTTTAAACCTTTCGGTTTTAGGACCATCCAGTGGTGGTCTCCCGGGTGTTTTTTTGGACACCGCAGTCTTTGTCCATATTGTTTTCTTTTTATTTTCATCATTAGTGACTCTACCTCTGGGTTCTGCCAAGGGCAAGGTCTTGGCTTCCATTTTCTTGATGAATTTCCGAGCCCAGCTTAGGCGTTTCCAATCACGGAAACACAGCGTTGAGGTGAACCATTGCCGAATCTTCGTACGGTCCTTCTGGCATTCTCGAGCCTCTTTTGACCTGGGTCTTGGACATCTTTCCTATTCTGTACCCTCGGATTAGCGTCTTTACTTTTAGCCGGCTCTGATGAGCGATGGCTTTTGGTAGGGGCTTTATCCCCACAGACTTTAGGATGTGTACTTTTTTCTGGACCCTTGTTAGGAGTTGAGGTCACTTTGGCCGAAATTTCATTTTTTCGCCAGGAATTCGCCTCTTTTGGCCTCTGGCCGCCTTGGGTCAGGATTTTCGGCCGCCGTGACGTCCACGATAGAGTCGTCAGAACTGGCGAAAGATTGATAATCGTCTTCCTCAAGGATGCGATGTTCCTCTTCCCACGTTATCTCTCGTCCACCTGTTCCTCCTTCTCCATCATCGGAGTCAGTGAAATCCATGAGGTTCTCCGGGAGTCCCTCATTGGTTTCAGCGGCTTTCCTGCTGCAGCCAGGAATGCAATCTTCTGCATTGTCTATCTCTAATTTTCTTGTCACTGGCGACTTATCTTCTTTCGAAGCCAAGCCATCGCCGACAGCCGTGACTACAGCCGACTTTTGAGCGTATATCCCCGCTCGAGTTTTCTCTTCTTCGTTTACTTTTTCCATGTTTTTTTTTTTAGATAGACATCTCTGTTTGAGGTTTACTTGGTTGTTTGACCCTGCAACTGGATTGCTGGAGTGTCGAAACGTAAGCTCCCCCACCACGTCAAGGTGAAACCTCGTGGGAGAGTTACTATACCTACTACAAAAATGTGTAAATCCGACTCAAGGATGACATTATCAAGCAAAATCCGCTTGATGAGCGTATAGTGACCATTAAAATACGGGCTAAAATCACCAGCATTAGCCTAACGTGCTCCTCAAAGAAACGTTATGAGCCCTAGGAAAACGTAACGTTCGCCGTTCATAAAAAAATGGTACTGCAGTATTTCTCTCGACTATTTTTTTTTAAATCGATGTCATGATAAAAGTCATTCATCCTAACTAGTCCTAATCCTAACTAATATTATAAATGTGAAAGTCACTCTGTCTGTCCGGCTTTCTATGTTACCATCTCCCGCCCAAACTACTGAACCGATTTAAATAAAATTTGATACAGAGATAGTCTAAGACTTGAGGAAGGACATAGGCTATATATTTTATTCCTAAATTCCCACGGGAACCGGAACGTATAATTTAGAAACTACAACACCGATTTCAAAAATGTTTCCACCGATAGAATGCTTCACTACCCCAGAGTAACATAAACTTTAATTCATCCCCATATTCCAACGGGAACGGGAGTCCTTATTAATATAATAAGTGTGAAAGAAGCTCTGTCTGTCCGTCGTTCTATGTTACCATCTCACGCCCAAACTAATAAACCGATTTGAATGAAATTTAGTACAAAGATTGTTTCTGAACTTAAGGAAGAACATAGGCTGTATTTTATTCGAATATTCCTACGGGAACAGGTCCTCACTATTATTATAAATGCAAAAGTAGCTCAGTCTGTTCACCTTTCTATGTTACCATCTCCCGCCCAAACTAATAAACCGATTTAAATGAAATTTTGTACAAAGATTCAGAACCTGAGGAAGGACATAGGCTATATATTTTCTCCCTATATTCCCACGGGAACAGGAACGTATACGGGAACTTTGACAATACAGCACCGATTTCAAAAATTCTTTCACCGTTGGAATGCTAAATAATCCCGGAGTAACATTAACTTCAACTCATCCACATATTCCCACGAAATCTGTCACCATATTGACATATTCCTACGGGAAAGGGAGTCCTTACTGATATAATAAGTGCGAAAGTAGCTCTGTCTGTTCGCCTTTCTATGTTACCATATCCCGCCCAAACTAATGAATAGATTAAAATGAAATTTTGTACAAAGATAGTCTAGAGCCTGAGGAAGGACATAGGTTATATATTTTATCCCTATATTCCCACGGGAATGGGAACGTATACGGGAACTTAGAAGCTACAGCACCGATTTCAAAAAATCTTCCACCGTTAGAATGCTACACTATCCCTGAGTAACATTAACTGTAAGCCATCCCCATTATTCCTACGGGAAAGGGAGTCCTTACTGATATAATAAGTGCGAAAGTAGCTCTTTCTGTTCGCCTTTCTATGTTACCATATCCCGCCCAAACTAATGAATAGATTAAAATGAAATTTTGTACAAAGATAGTCTAGAGCCTGAGGAAGGACATAGGTTATATATTTTATCCCTATATTCCCACGGGAATGGGAACGTATACGGGAACTAAGAAGCTACAGCACCGATTTCAAAAAATCTTCCACCGTTAGAATGCTACACTATCCCTGAGTAACATAAACTGTAAGCCATCCCCATTATTCCTACGGGAACGGTCACCCTATTCCCATGGGAATGGGAGTTTTCATTAATATCATAAGTCTGAAATGAAATCTATCTGTCTATTTTTATTTGTTATCAAAAACCGCCCAAACTATTAAACCTATTTATATGAATTTTGGTACAGAGATATAGTCTTGAGCCTGAAGATGGACATAGGCTATGTATGTTATCCCTGTATTTCCACAAGAATGCAAACGTAAACGGGAACCTAGAAACTGCTCAACTGATTTCAAGAAGTATTTCCCCGTTAGAGAGCTACACTATCTCAAAGTAACATTAACTTTAATTTATCCTCATATTCCCATGGGAACGGAAGTACTTACTAACACTATAGATCCGAAATCAACTCCGTCTGTCTGTTTTGTTTTGTTACCATCTACCGCCCAAACTATTGAACTTATTTGTATGAATTTTGGTGCCGAGATAGTCTTGACTTGAGCCTGAAGAAGGACAGCGTCTGTATTTGTTTTCCCAATATTCCTGGCGGGAACGGCAACGTAAACGGGAACCTTGAAGCTACTGGACCGATTTCAAAAGTTCTTTCATCATGAGGTGATTTCTGTCAAATTGTCTATTACACAGTTGACCTGAGAAGAAATGTCTATCCTGATCTTCAAATAAATATTGGCAATCAGTAATGCCTGTGTGAAAAGTCGATTTCGGCCCCGACTAATGAGATAGTTTACCATATAAACTAATAAATTATGTTTGACGTATTGGGGGATGTTGTCGAATGTCTATCAGTAGATAATATTATGGACACTGAGAATGTCACATCACACCCTATAGAGTTTCTCAATGCCTTTGAATTATCAGGAGTGACTGCAAGTTGGAGTTCCAGTGCCAATAATGAGTAATCTAGAACTGTACACAGCTACAAATTACACATCTGGGATGCGGCATTATAAAAGTTTTAATGATGACTGGAACAGTGAAATAAGAAAACTATTGATTCCAGGTATTTCTTTAGTTCCCACTGATTAATCATTTTAATTTAAAAGAGTGTTTTAAACTCGCAAAACTTTTTTATTTGACAAAAGATGGGAAAAGTAAGAACGTCGTGTGCAAAAATGTACTTAAATAAAATATAACAATAGTTTACTAAAACGCATGAATGTGTCTTATTTGCAAAATAAGTAGCCTAAAAAATTAAAAATGCTGCCGAAAGTTTCTATTCCACGTGAACGAAGTCGCGGGCACAGCTAGTTCTACTATAATTCTTTTACCTTTTTTATTATTTTCAAAGGTCTATATTGTATCTCAGTTTTTAACTTTAGTTAGATTGATGACTTTCCGATCTGACCGACCGAACATGAACAAGACTTACATATTTTTCAAAAATTTCATTTTATGTTTATACATTGCAAAAAAGTGTGTCAAAATACTTCATTGCATGATTCTAAACATTGTTTTCTTCATTTAATATAGGCGTGATTTTTTTTAATTCACTAGCTAGTACATAAAGTATTCGAGTTAAAAAAAACGGTCTATCTACAGCATTTTCCATTTTGTTTCGAAGTTGGTACCTGTAGTGTTCAACGTCAAAACTTGCTGTAACTTTTCAAAGGTATCTGTGAAATCCAAAAAATAATCTATGGTAGATTCATGCCTTTTTGTATCGTTATTCGTTTAATCAAATGAATAACGATACAAATCAGGTATGAATTTGTATTTTTTCCTTAATCTGTACCTATAAATCAGATTCTTTGTTGTAGCTCTTCTCACAATTTTTGGAATCATCGTACAAAATTGAAGAAAGCTCTATGTCAGGTCAGCTAGTTCGGGGACTATGTTAAAAGATTAAAAACTAATCTTTGATGAGATTTACCATTGGCAAGCATAATCAATTTATTTTTATCCAAATCTATGAAAAAGCTATTTTTACACTGTTTAGTATTCACCCGTCTTTTCGATAGATTTGGATCGAAAATAAATTGATTATGCTTGCCAATAAACTGTGAAATTGAGTTATGTTACCGCGTAAATAAATACACACCCAAAATTAATTAAGTGGAAATACGTACCTTGATTTGAAATATGAGTTTTTATGGCTGAATGTTTGATTTTCCTTTATATTTCATTCACCTTGGATCATTTTTACTGGATTTAATTCAATTAGTAATTAATTAGCAATTAGTCAAAAAATCAGTTTAGATTTAAAAAACGGGGGTAAGCTGGCTATGTAAACTTTTTTAACAAATCACAGCAATTGTCACTTTGTATTTCAAATATTTAGTTTATTTTATGTTTGTATTGGCCGACTTTTTTTTCAGTTGAATAATTCCATGTGGAAAGCTTTTGACTCATCAAAAGAGAGTTGGTACATAATCCGATGTTGAATGTTTACAAGCAAGTGAAAAACAGAACAAGAACTCAGTTTTTTTTATTTCCTTAGAGAAAAATTCCTATCTAAACTTCACATCTTCTACGAACATATCCTTGTGAAAAAGTTCTGTCCGAAAAAGTTCTGTCCGCTCTGACAAAAAAAAAAAAGAAAAAACAGAAAGCAACTGTGGTGCCATCTTCACTTCAGAACTTTAAACTTTTTATATAGAGCTGTTTTTGCTGTGCAAATAACGACAATGTGATTGTTATTGCTCCACAAGGGAAATTTTTGCTGTACTATCAGGCACGTTTTCTTAAGCCCGTAGATAGTAGAGTAAAACTTTCCCTTGAGGAACAACAACAAAGAATTTTACTGTCGTAATTTAACACAGTAAAAATAGTGATGACATTCCTGTGAATAAACAGTTTCTAGTTCTTGAATGAAGACGCCTCCACCGTTGATTTTTGAGCAGTGGAAACATTGTCTACTTTTCGAAAAACGAGTGCACAAGAAATGTGATATTTAGTATTTACAAAGAAATTTTTTCTCTCGATTGTAAACTTTAATTAATTAGTCTAATTAATTTTATCAATTAAAGAAATAAGAATTAGATTCATTTTGAATTTATATAATATACCACTGGATTTTGCACTAATTCCTTTTTCCTGACGTTAACAGCAATTTAACTTCAACTTTAACTTTAACTTTAACTTTAACTTTAACTTTAACTTTAACTTTAACTTTAACTTCAACTTCAACTTCAACTTTAACTTTAACTTTAACTTTAACTTTAACTTTAACTTTAACTTTAACTTTAACTTTAACTTTAACTTTAACTTTAACTTTAACTTTAACTTTAACTTTAACTTTAACTTTAACTTTAACTTTAACTTTAACTTTAACTTTAACTTTAACTTTAACTTTAACTTTAACTTTAACTTTAACTTTAACTTTAACTTTAACTTTAACTTTAACTTTAACTTTAACTTTAACTTTAACTTTAACTTTAACTTTAACTTTAACTTTAACTTTAACTTTAACTTTAACTTTAACTTTAACTTTAACTTTAACTTTAACTTTAACTTTAACTTTAACTTTAACTTTAACTTTAACTTTAACTTTAACTTTAACTTTAACTTTAACTTTAACTTTAACTTTAACTTTAACTTTAACTTTAACTTTAACTTTAACTTTAACTTTAACTTTAACTTTAACTTTAACTTTAACTTTAACTTTAACTTTAACTTTAACTTTAACTTTAACTTTAACTTTAACTTTAACTTTAACTTTAACTTTAACTTTAACTTTAACTTTAACTTTAACTTTAACTTTAACTTTAACTTTAACTTTAACTTTAACTTTAACTTTAACTTTAACTTTAACTTTAACTTTAACTTTAACTTTAACTTTAACTTTAACTTTAACTTTAACTTTAACTTTAACTTTAACTTTAACTTTAACTTTAACTTTAACTTTAACTTTAACTTTAACTTTAACTTTAACTTTAACTTTAACTTTAACTTTAACTTTAACTTTAACTTTAACTTTAACTTTAACTTTAACTTTAACTTTAACTTTAACTTTAACTTTAACTTTAACTTTAACTTTAACTTTAACTTTAACTTTAACTTTAACTTTAACTTTAACTTTAACTTTAACTTTAACTTTAACTTTAACTTTAACTTTAACTTTAACTTTAACTTTAACTTTAACTTTAACTTTAACTTTAACTTTAACTTTAACTTTAACTTTAACTTTAACTTTAACTTTAACTTTAACTTTAACTTTAACTTTAACTTTAACTTTAACTTTAACTTTAACTTTAACTTTAACTTTAACTTTAACTTTAACTTTAACTTTAACTTTAACTTTAACTTTAACTTTAACTTTAACTTTAACTTTAACTTTAACTTTAACTTTAACTTTAACTTTAACTTTAACTTTAACTTTAACTTTAACTTTAACTTTAACTTTAACTTTAACTTTAACTTTAACTTTAACTTTAACTTTAACTTTAACTTTAACTTTAACTTTAACTTTAACTTTAACTTTAACTTTAACTTTAACTTTAACTTTAACTTTAACTTTAACTTTAACTTTAACTTTAACTTTAACTTTAACTTTAACTTTAACTTTAACTTTAACTTTAACTTTAACTTTAACTTTAACTTTAACTTTAACTTTAACTTTAACTTTAACTTTAACTTTAGCTTTAACTTTAACTTTAACTTTAACTTTAACTTTAACTTTAACTTTAACTTTAACTTTAACTTTAACTTTAACTTAAAATTGGTTTTGACATCAAATGTCACTTGAAGTTAAACTGGGTTTCATTCCATAATGGTTTGAATTTTTTGGGGACATTGTAATGTCCCAATATGAAAAAAAGTTTGAGTTGATGCTTTTGTCTTAAGTTAAAAAGAGACAGACAGAGTGTGAGCAGATCGTCACCGCTGAACAAGTTTAAGTGCCAGGTGGGGACATACGACATAGCTTAAAACACGAATGGTCCGTATTGTCATTCTTAGACACATATTAAAAACTTTAAGGTTATCTCGGCAAAAAATTTAAGAAAGAAAAGTCCTTTGTCCATCAGGAATGAAATGTAGATTGATCATGTTCACTGGTTCGTTTGTGAATATACAGAATATCTATCCATATATTTCCCTGCCCAAAGGCCAAAAAAACCGTGATTGTAAAATTTAACATCCGGCAGGAGAATTTACATAACCCACAGCTTCTATAAGGTCATATACTCGAATGGGGGCGTAATATTTTACGTTGAGTTTAAGAAAACGCTGAGTATTATCGAAACTGTTTCCTCATCGAACAACAAAGTTCGGTTTATTCTCTGTCATGAAAACAGTTTATCCACAAAACTTTGTCTACGTCCTTGGGAATCGAACAATAAAACGAGTTGGTGATTAAAATTCAAACTCTACTTTACTAACCTCAACAATAATGTTTATACGCACAACTTTATCGAACTCGAGTAATTTTATCGATTGCTTAGCTCCCCAAACTCCGCTCCACCAAATAGGACATCCCACTATTAGAAAGCAACATATTAACCACGGCAAACAAGTATACATGTGTAAGATTGGGGAGTACATTACCGTATGTCTCATAGCTTTTATTACTTCGAACAACATCAAATAAAGCCAATTCCTGACACTAAGATGGGCCAGCGAAATAAACTTTTTCCACAACAACCCACGTGGTGTCCTTCTCACAGTGCAGAGAGCGATAATTCATGGCCAATAAACGAATATTTGTTTTTCTCATCTTTGTTGAAAGCATTCCTCATTGCCCCCAATGCAATGGATCCCACCAACACAACCAATAACCAAAAAGGAAGCATTGTTGTTTAAAGTGTCCCAAGAAATTTCATCTTCTTTCAGGTTTTATGAGCCGAGCTGTCATTTTGAGACGCCGGCCGGCCGATAGTGAATAAAGTGTTAATAGTTATCCTGTTCATGGACGAAAGAAGCACTGATGCTTTCATTTTACTCACACTCACATCATCGAAAGTGATGAAGTGCTTTAAAAATGAGCAGCAAAAATAAAATATAAAAAAATTGATAAAGGGGGTTTGCTCGTGCCTTCCACGGCTTTGGATAAGTGTTATGCTCTGTAATTCAAGCAGATGCTGAATGAATTGACATGACAAATTAAATTTTAAATTCCACTCCGACTGAAGATGAAATGGTAGCAAACAAGCAAAACCCTTCCCTTCGTGTGTAGGTTTTGTAGGCAGTCTCTGATGGATAACTTCCAAGGACTAAAACTTGCTTGTTTAAAGTTTTAATTCTGTTTTATTTTCTCTGCTGAAATTCACAAACATCATTGTCGGTACTTGTGTAGTCTTAATTGAAACCTATTGTTGAAAAATTCATTGATTGCGAGTTGAGGAAACGTGTTAACCATTGGCATAGCAAAACAGCCTTTCGCGTCTATCGCATTCATTTGGTTTATTATATTCCACTGTCTGAATTCGAAATTTAAATTAGGGATAATGGTGTTCAACTGATGTATTTAACATGGTTTCTTTGATCATTAACGAGGGGATTGAATTAATTTACAGTCAATCGCTGTGATGTCTGATTAGGAGGTCATTGAGATTAGGAGGACTAGGCGAAGATATTTAAATACCTATTTCGATTTTTTGTTAGGGAAAAAATAAAAGTTTATGCGTTGGGTTTTAGATGGAAGCAGAGGATTTATTGACTGGCCCAATTTCTGTGGAAATGAAAATATTAGTCTGAAGTGTGAAAAGAAAATCAATACTGGTTGTTATACACAACAAAGCGGGGAGCAACAGAGCCTAACGCATTTCTCACAACCATGCCTTGTGAAGGATAGAGGGGACATACCTATTTCCGGTTCCGAACGACTAATAGAGGAAGCGCTTTTCATTACAATGAATCTACTATCGGAAGACTTGCCAATTCTTCGCGATAGTTTACGACGTAACGTAATGATGTCGTTTGACATATTATGCAAATTTGAGTAATCTCATTTGAAAATCTAGCATCAATAAAAGTTTTCAAGTAACGTATATAATTTAACGTAACGGAACTGTGGCGTGACGTAATCAGTCAAAAATAAAATAAATAAATAGGGTGGCGCTACAGAGCGAGGAGCCCCTGGGCCTAGCGCATTTCTCACAACCATGCCTTGTGAGGGAATGGAGGGGACCTACAATTTTATGCCGGATACGAACGGCTAATTGAGAAAGCGCTTTTCATGGCATGAATTTACTAACGAATTCTCTTGTCAATTCCTCGCGAAAGGCGATACCCGGGAAAAAGCATTTTTGCGCCTCTGCTGGGATTCGAACCTCGAACCTCTGGGTTAGCAGGTGGACATGCTAACCATCGCACCACGGGTACCACGACGTAATCAGTCGATTGAGCCTTAATTCATCCTCTGATGATAAGTAGCACCGCATATTGATTTTCTGTTGTTTTTTTTTTTAAGGGTGAAAATCTCAGTCCTTAGTAAAGTGATGCAATGGACCGTGATTAGCTGAAGGAATTTTTCTTAAGTGTTGGAAAAAGCAACGGCTTGTACTTATCAGTAAAAGTATCTGAAACGCGGACTCTCCATCCGCATGCAGGCCTCTGTGCATGCCGGACACAGCAGGCGTAGTTGGATATTGCAACTACGTCTAATAGCCGCTATACAAAGAATGGGAGACTTGTCTGAAAGACAATATGGCTGCAGGAAGAGGCGCTCCACAATAGTGCAATAGAAGATGTAGTAAGGGTTGTCAAAAATGCTCAACAAGGGTAAGCTGGTAACGCTTGGTGTCCACAGACGGAACAGCACAGGGATCTATCATTGGGTCAGACCTCTGGAGCTTCTCTTAAGACGACATTCTCTGTATGGAGATGGCCGAATTCTGCTTTCTAGTTGGATACGCTGATGACTTTGCTATGGTGATAACCGCAAGGGAAACCGAAAGTGCATAGAAAAAGTTGGACCAAATGATGTGGGGGACAAATTCCTGGATGGAGGAACATGGGCTGTCCCTGGCTACTGAGGAGACTGACTTAGTACTTCTCAATAAAAAAGGAGTTCCTACGATTATCGACTTCCACATCGAAACCAAATTATAGAAAGCAAAAACGTGGTAAAATATCTGGGAATAGCTCAGCATGAAACTGAGCTGGGATCAGATAGCTGCTGAACGCCCTTCCAAGGTTACGAGCCACCTATCTAGGCTGATGGCAAATGTAGGTGGACTGTGAGCAAACGGAGACTTCTTTCGGCAACAACACACTCAATTCTGCTGTACGGAAGCGAGATTTGGGCTGAAGCACCAAAACAGGAAAAGTAGCGGAAACACATAGCATCGATACAGAGGTGCGGTGTATCGCAAATAGCGATTGAGTACCGCACTGTGTCTGAGCTAGCAGTTCTTGTAGTTGCAGGTATCGAACCAATTGACCCCCTCGAAACACAAAGAAGATGCATATGTGAAAAAAAAGCAGAAATCGTCATGGATGCGGCGATCATGAAGGCGAAAACGATCACACAGCAGAAGTGGAAGAATGATGGGAGTTAGAGGGCCCTGGATCTGGACTGCTAGGCTAATAGGAGGGCTAAGCGAATGGAGTAACCGGAAACAATGTTAAGTAAACTACTACGTCACACAGTTAATCACCCTAAACGAGTGTCTTAACGCTTTCCTGTACAAGATTGAAAAAAGGAGAACCCCTTTGTGCTTATACAGATATTCGCTGACAGACGGCATTTATCATACGGTGTTCGAGTGCAGTAAATAGAAATATCTCCGTCAGGAAATAAACAGAATTATCGGTGAGTTCAGACCAAATAATATCATCCAGAAAAAACAAGAAGAGGTAGTTGAGGGACTAGAACCCGCCACCAAAACACAAGGATCAGCGAAAAAATATGGAGTTTTAGCCGGTATACCTAGCTTAGTACTCCTTGGAGAGTCCGGCACACGGGGAAGTATTTATACTGTAAAGCATTTGTCTAAAAGTAAATTTAAAAAAAGTGTAACGTTATTGCAACGTAACCTGTGATTGGACATATGCAAATTAGAGACATGTCATTAGAAAATCTAGTGTCTCAAAAAATCAAGATCAAAAGTGAGCATGTAAGGTAATATAATTTTACGGATTGTAACTCTGTAACGTAACATATTCATTGGAGTTATCCCTAATCCACCTTCTGATGATTAATAGTAGCGAAAAATGATTTTCAGTTTTTTTTTATTTTTGTATTTTAATCGTCCAAATCTGAGAGTCTATAGTATAGCAGTAGTGAGCCAGTTTTGCAATGTAACGTCATTGCGACGTAACGTAATCATGTGAATTGAAGTAGGAAAATGATAGAAATCTCATTAGTAAATCTAGTGTCTTGCAGTTACGTAACGTAATGTAACTAATGTTGCTGCAGTTTAGCGACAGCAGAAACTTTTTGACAACTCTCTTTTTTCTTAAACCCGCAGAGAGTTCCAAAATCCTTTATTGTAAGAAATTAATCATTAATACAATTCAACTATAACAAACAATAAAGATACTTACAATAGTTTCTTAGTTCAAGTGGTATTTCTATGTCTTTTCTCGTTCGCATATCAGAGGCAAAAGAAAGAATGGCAGAAGGCCGGAAGCATGTGTGTAAATTTAGTGGAAAAACAAGTGAAGTTTGGCCTAGTTTAAGAATTTATTTAAAGAACAAGTGAAGTTTGCTTTACTTCTAGAAAATTTAGTTAAAGAACAAGTGAAGTTTGCTTTAGTTCGAGAAGCGAACCTTACAAGCTTTTCTTAGAGCGCAATCACATTTGTTTTGGCGTTCTATTGCTCGATGAGCAATTTACAACTAACGTAATGTAACTGTGACGTAAGCTAATCATTTGATCTAATAGAGTCGCACCTGCCTATTATATGAGTTCTGTAAGCTATGCGTTATCACGAAAAAGTTGTCTCCGTTGTCTGGGGATGCGGTTGCATACCACGGCAGTTATTATTTCCTGTGTTCGGCGGCGGCGAACTCCTATCTAGATCTGCGTTAGGCAGGGCGCTCTATCGGCAGCAGCGGATTTCGTAGCAAAGGTCTGCGTTGCGTGAAAGGCAGAGCAATTTATCGGTGGCGGCGGACTACGTAGAAAGTGCCTGCGTTGTATCAAACGGCAGTTTACTAGGGGCAGAACGCTCTGTCGGCGGTGGCGGATTTTGTAGAAAAGGTCTGCGATTACGTACCACGATGAAACTCCCTTTACGGAGACACAATGTCGAACCAAAGAAAATCTAAATGCCCTGCTAGAAATAAGCCACAACGATAAAATTTCTTCTACGGAGGCGCAAAACCGGCAAAGACCGGGCAAGGAAAGTCCAAACGCCCGGCTCGAAACAAGCCACAACGATTAAACTTCCTACATGGACTTTACGGCGACGCAGTGTCAAAGAAAACTATCTAAAGAGAATTCAAACGCCCGGCTGGAAACAAGCCACAACGATTAAACTTCCTGCACGGACTTTAAGGCGATGCAGCGTCTATCTAACCAAGGATAATTCAAACGCCGCCCAGCTGGAAACAAGCAACAACGAATAAATTTCCTTCACGGAAACGCAACGTCTAAAAATAAAGAGAAACCAAACGTCCGACTGAGAACAAGCCACAAAGCTTAAATTTCCTTCACGGAAACGCAACGTCTAAAAGTAAGGAGAATCCAAACGCTCGGCTGAAAACAAGCCACAACGATTAAATCTCCTTTACGGTGAAGAAAAAGTATCAAACAGTTAAATTCAATTCGTCCGGCTGAGAACAAGCCACAACACTCAGAAACCTATAATTCTTTTTCTGATTTTTGGTGATTAATTCACCTCTACTTATTAACTTTGTCACTGAAACCGAATGTGAACTGTAACCGGTCAGTGACAATTTTGCATGAAAAAATTGGATGGGTATTGCCAATGTATTTCCTATTAAGGGAATGCACAAGAAGTGATAAGGCACAGAGAAGTAAGCAATGTTTGGCCTTGGAGTAGGCATTTACTTTGTAATTTAATTACGTGCGGGGGATTTCAATAGAAATGAATACTGCACTGTTTTGGTGCGGCCTTTTGGGAGGAGGTAGGGAAAAGAAATTGTGACGCTTCGTCACAGTTCCCGATACAAACAAATGCATCAACATCAGAATTTGGTTGGCTTTAGACAGCGAACGATCCGAAATCGGCAAAACATAAGGATGTTTTTCGAAATCCATTCGTCTACCCCACACACCACTTGGATCAGTAAAGCCATATTTTTCTTTTTTAGCCGTTACGAGCATCGTGATTTTGAAGGAATCACATCTCTTAAATGTATCTGCTTCACACATACGGTACGCTCTCAAAATTTCGCTAAACGTTTTTTCATTTGTCTCCACTTTTTTAGTTCAGTCTCTCTTTCACCTTATCGATGATCGCCAGCCGCGTAAGCTAAGGGATATTCATGTATATTTGCTTGAAAGTTGTAATGTTTTACGAGTGGCACTAGAGACTAGAACCACTTTGATGTGATCACTCCCAAAGTCAATTTTTATGTCGAGCGTGGAGACGCTGCGGTGATATACTGGGCCTATACTAAGCTAAGCTAACTGGTGGATCGCTAGTGTATAGCAGATAAGTGAAAGAGTTGTTATCCTTTAGAAATAACGATGCTTCTGGCACCGTAAAAGAAGAAGATAGAGAAAATAGCGACGGCTTTTGAACCTCGGTTTTACGAACCAAGCCACTGCAAGTGCTCTCCGTTAAAATTGCTGACTACGACGTTTTGATTTCTGTTTGGCAAATTGCTACGGCCTCAACTTTGTCACTAATTGTGATGCAACAATGCACTGGGAACGAGCTTTCGTTAAAGAGACATGAAAATTCAGGTGGATGCTCATTTGGGCCATTATATTAAGACAGGATGAGGTTTTTTCGTATGATTGTTTGATTTGAAGCATTGCTTGAAAAATCGTATGCTCCAAGTCTTTTTAAACACCTTCTTCAAGCTGCTCAACGGTTACCGATCTAGTAGTCTTTGTTGCATTCCAATGCAAGTGACAGTCACTAGCACCTTTTCCAATGAACCCGTTAGTGTACCTAGTGATCGCAGATCTGACAGTACTGTTATGAGTGATTTAATACATTAAATCACCACTTGGTAGGTCTTGATGGTTTTCGTTCCGTAAGGTACTGTTCCCCTTTTGCTTTGGTTTTTGTCTGTCTAGTCCTCAAATTGTTACGTGTTACGTTTCGTTACGTTAGTTTCGCAAAGGTTTGCTATGTCACGTGAGTGATTCCTTGGAGTAAAGGTGGAATGCAATCTTTTTTTCAATGTTTTTGTACTGTTCGAAAATATAGTAAGCCAAGGTCACGGATCTCTTTACCTGGCTTAACAAAATCTGCATTGGCTTTCTGACCAGCGACTCTAGAAAGTCGCTACTTGCATTGCAACACAGTCTTTCGTGCGATATATAGTTCCGTGAATAGCGTGGATGTGTCACTCATCAGAGCGTAGGATTAGTCACCACATTATTGGCATTGTTCTTAAAACTGTGAAACCAAATCTTAAATGTTTTTCAAATAAACCGGACCGTTTTCAAACCTTACGTTCATCGGTGAGCCAGCCTCAGTTTAATACTGTCAACAGCGAGAATCCAATCTTACACCTATGTGACCTATTTTAACGGTGACCTATCCACAGTTTCGAAACAAGCTTCGATAATACGCAGACGCACTATAAGAAGCATACAAATCACTTATTCACTCAAATGATTTAATGCTTTATTAGAACTTCAGTTATAAAGCGTCTCATCAGTTTAATCGCAGCAGGTCTTTTCTTAGCTTAATGACATGCTTCTAAAAGGTGTGCACCTCACGGACTCTCAAATTTCGTTCACGTGACTTTAATGATCTCGTAATCTCGTAACTGGTGTGCTGCAAGGTCTTACGACCCACAATAGGCCATTTATTGAAAAAGAATCTATCTGTCCTGAATTTCGTTATTATAAACAGTCTTTAAAATCAGTGATGTTGCGGAACCCAGTTGCCCACAGGACTTCAAAAACCTCAGCGGTAGCGGTAGGTAAATGCTCATGAAGTTTACAAAGCCTACAGAAAGTCGCCAGCAAGTGGTTATAGAAAGTTACAATTTTGTTCTACAACATGCCCATCTATACCCACCATAGACACTATATCCACACTACGTATCCACCAAGTATGTCCAAGTATGTGAAATGACTCTTGGAAAGAATTAATGAACGTTTTCAATCATATAAAAGTTATCTTAATAAATCTCACTAAACGACGCCTACTTCGCGTCAAATATACCTTCCTCGTGTCCTTTTCCATCCACCTTGACCATGCCCTCAAAAGAAACCTCAGGGTTCAATGTCAAAGTTTGTATCTACTTTAGGGATTATAAGTGTTTGGCAAGACCAAAGGGAACTTTAGAAGAGATTATAACTTTTCCCAGTTCCCACCAAAGTACAAAATAAGCCAAAGAGATTAATGTTTGTCTTTTTAATCAACTTACTTACCTAAAATACAAATCTTCATCAATCATCAGCCAACTTTAACTTCTGCTCACAAAAAAAAAAACAACTGTAATGCCTAATCAAAGAATACTTTGGGGGTTCGTTTTGAATCGTCAACAAACCCAAACAACTTGTCCCTTGTGGTCAATAGTAAATGTCTTTCTGATTGGCAGGTAGGTAGGTACAACATTCTTAATTACACATTTCTGTTCCTATCCACCGACTGGGGTGATGTCATGTTTCCACTCAAAAAGAGCAAAAAGTTGAGTTTCCATATAATTGACGCTTTAGGGTGCAGGCAGAGTGGGAGAGCTCATCATTTTTCTATAGTGAAAAGTAGGTTCTAGGGCTACTCACCGAAGCAAAGTTCAATTATGTAGTTCTTTTTTTCTCCTATTCAATTCCTCATGGCCTAGGACGGGATATTTTCAACAAAATACACATGACCAAATGAAATCGAAATGTCTTCCTGCATTATGTCTACCTTGACCTTGTTGAGGGCGCTCGCTCTGCTGGTTGATTTTATTTCATGATACAAAAAGACAAATCTGATAAGGGTAGGTTTTTATTAATGTGTTTGATGGCTTACATTGGTCTTCTTTAACGAGGTCCTTGTAATAAAAATAAGCGATGCCAGAAACGATTCATGTTCGGAATTCGAAATTAAATGTGATTGAAATAAAATCACAAAAATGTTGGATGGTTTGAGTCTTAAGGTATACCGATTGTCTATAATGGGTCGACCTTAGAATGTGGCATAAAAAGTTTAGTTTTAAGGATCACCTAAACCGAAGTGTTTTTGTAGTTGCTGCAACGTCAAATTAAGCTGTCAAATTATTTTTACATAGCGACATTTGAGAGTACCAACACTAAAGCTACAAGAACGATAGTGCGTTTTTTCATACCCTGCCAGCAGCGTTTTCGCCGCTGTCTGCGGCAACTGCAAAATTGTTTTGGTTTGAGATAGACATTATTTCTTAGGCTGAGAAAAACTGGTCGGGTAAATGGCTTGAGTAAAAAAACTCTTACTCGACTATTTTCGGCGAAGTCGTATTTATTTATTAAATAACCCTTCAATGTCTTCCTTAGTGACAAGTTACGATTCATGTTGTCCTTTAAAAGAGCTATATAATAACCTCCACACATTAATTAAGCAAGCAGATGGGGATGGTAATGAATATATGCTTGCGTTGACGATTCGGCAGGGCTGTGATTATAGTCAACTTTTCTGCATCAAATGTTAAAACTTGCGGAACACGTCAATTGTGCTAACTAAACATCCTCGCGGGTACTGGTTTCATGCAACCAGAGGTGACCCGCCTAACAAGTTAGTGCGTGTGTTAAAAAATGGAACGAATACCAATAGAGCAACACTGTAGTGTTTTCCGAGAAATGATTGACTGCCCGAATCTCAATGGTCTGCCAGAACTTTATAAAGTTCTATAGAACTTAAGAACTTTTCAAAAGAAACTGGACTCTAAGTTGGGGGCTGTGCGTGAAGTGAACCCAACCAAGGGGTCGTTCAACTATTACGTAAGCACTACAGGGGGCGGGAGGGTCTTGGCTTTGCTTATTTTGGATGACATAAGGGGTAGGGGGGTCTAGATGATGATTACGTCATCGGCGGTTTTTTATTTAAGACTGTAAATCGCTTTCAAAATCCAAACGTCTGGCTGACGTGCCTTAAGGTGAATTTTGTTTAAAGTCAGTGGTGGAAATTGTACTCAAGGTGGTAGTAGTGAGATTTTGTGTAAAGACAATGGTGAAAGCTGTACCTAAAGTAGTAGACTTAAATTTCGATTGACGTATGCAAAAGTTTGCCCTCTATTTATTTTCTCCTCTGAGCGCTCGCTTAAGAACCGAGAAGACGAATTCCCGCGATCTTTTCACTTGTCTAAATTTGCTCTTTCAGTATACTGTCTTGTTTGGATACTATAGCGGGTAGACGTATTGTAAGCATCGCAAAGCAAGTAAACATTTATGTAACCGTTTATTCTACTAGCCAAAGTTTAGTGTTCAAGATGTCGTTTCAAATAGACAAATCAAAGTTGAATCAAAAATTGTTTGAAAAATTTAAAAAATCTCATACAAGTATGAAAGTACAAAATGTACAAAAGTTAGTAAATGAAGTGTGGCGGAATTATAAATTACAAGCAAAGTCCGACAAGGAACTATATGATATTGTTACTAATAGAATTAGAGAAGAATAGCAAGCGGCGCCGGCGGCTAAAAATAGATCCAATCTCCTAAATTTTCATTCCAAAGTAAGTGACGAAATGATTTTAGGTACTAGAAATATTAGACATCGCCAAAAAGTTTGTCTTTACATTTTGCACCAATAATTTAGAAGTACAATGATTAGAACATGTTATGGTCCATCTCAAGGTACAGCGGTAATAATCATTTTATAGACTTATTTGTTGTGATGAACTCCATCAATTGGTATTTTGTGAACATGGTGTTCCTTCTGATGGGTTCGATTCCCGGCGTTAAAATTTACTTAAAGCCACAGGGCTTTCAATAATCTTTAAATGCATGCCTTGTATTCATGTAGCTTTATAAGAGAATCTTAATAGCAGAACCCATAAAAAGTTCTTATTTTTAGGTGACGACTACCTGCAAACCTTCAGAAAAAAACACATTTTATACAGCCAGCTTCAAATATCAAGAAACAGGAAGAAGATAAAATAAAACCTGGAAGTGAATCACAAAAGCAATACGAAAATTATGAAAATGCAGATAAACAGCGAGCAAAACAGTCTCCAAACAGGAAGGTTCAAAACGCAGTTGCCCAGAAGAAACACAGGGATGATATGAAAAGAAAGTTAGAAGATTTTTGCCACGAAAATCTAGAAATAAAAAAAAGACTATCTCTGAGGGGATTCAGTAGGACGCGCGACGTACTAAACGTGAAAGCAATCAATTGCGGACATAGCTTTATTTGGGAGTGCAGCAGATTATAGAAGACGAACGGAATCTATTCGCAGTATAAAAATTCTTGATGAGCTCACACAAGAATCACGTAAAATAGGATTTGACATTAGTCGCAGTGGGACATAAATCTTCGTTTGATTCCCAAAAAATCTTATTCTGCAGAGGGACGAAGACATGTATCGACAGTCCCAGTTAAGCTCATTCGGGTTCAAACTGATCATTATAAGAGCCACTTAGATAGCAAGTTCGCTAAAACATCAATCCATTATTTAGAGAACATAGCATCCATACTTGGGCCAGATCAAGTATTTTTTATATCTCAAGATGATAAAGCTCGAGTCCCTATTGGCGTAACTGCGGCAAATAAGCAAGCACCTCTTCTAATGCACATGGAATATAGAATTAAATTGCCTGATCAGGAGTGGGTAATCGCTGAGCGTTATAAATTAATACCATCTGTTTATGCAGGTATCAAAATAACCTCCAATATGCCAGGACAATTACCGCACGCCATTGGATCATGCTCAGAACTTCGAGACGCTTCTCGAACTTGAAGAGTTTCGATCATTAGCTAAAATTGAGCTTGGACTAGTAAAACCAGTTGTTATCATGACGGTTGATGGAGGACCAGATGAAAATCCGCGTTATCAAAAAATCATAGTATTTGCTATACAGCACTTTAAGCGTGTTTGACAACAAGACGAAAACAACGAAAACTTCTAATTGAAAGTTAATAAAAACGCACAATTTAACATATAATGGAAGGTCTTTATTTAAAATATATGCACATCTTGCTTCGACTGTGCTGCTCGAGCTCTCATAGTGGACTGCGCACTGTGCACCGCTCAAAAGTTCTTAGTAGACTGTGCACCGCTCTGCTGATGTTAGTGGACTGTGTTCTTGTCAATGCTCATCTCGCCATATATAGGTTGTTGCTGCTGCACTAGCCTGCTTACCCTTATCGATATTGAGCACCGCTACTTCACATATTTGGCATGATGAATCTGCACTTGGGTTTTTTCCATTGCGACCCTTCGGTCGCAACCACCGTTGTCTGGTACGTCTGCCACGTAAGATCTCGATGAATATTTGCTATTTCTCGGTCGGAACCACCGTTATCTGGCACACGATAACACAGTGACTCTTAACCGAAAAGCTTCTTCTTTGGTTGCCTGCACCGAATCATGTTGATTCTATTTCTCGGTCGCAACCACCGCTATTTGCACATTGTTTGTTGTCTTGTAGGACATCTGTGTTGTGGGAACAATTCTTCTTCTTGCTGTAATTAGCGACCGTGAGGTCACTATGGAAAGGGGTGTGGCCTATGCACGTGCCACATGATGATTTCGCTTTCTCTAACATTCCTCCCCCCAAATTGAAGGCTCGTCTTCAATTTCGCCTGTTGGCTCTTCAAGAGGTAGAACGCATAACTTCTGTATTGCTCGCACCAAGGTTTTATGCTCCAAGCACTGAAAAGCTGCCAACAATGCAGCGCTCTTTAGGTTGCTCACCAGCTCTAGGTGTATGGGCTTCCTCACCATGCACACAAACACTGCAATGTAGCCCTTCTCTATTATCTTTGATCGCCCTGATCTCCTTTTTATTTGCACCGGTCCAGCATAGTCTACTCCGCTATGCTTGAACGCTCTCGTGGGCTGGACACGTTCTTTGGGAAGACTGCCCATCAGCTGTTCGGACGTTGTTTTGCTCTGCCGAAAACATGTTATGCACCTTGAGATGTGGGTCTTCACTGCTCGCCGCAGGGAAGGGATCCAAAACCTTTGCCTTATGTACTGCATGCACAGCTGTACGCCTCCGTGTAGTGTCCTCAGATGCGCTTCTCTAAAAAACAGATTGAGTGAAAGTATGCTGCTCAAACTTACCAATGAAGATTTCTCCAGGAGTTGTTTGACTTCCATTTGATACGCACAAAGTTGTTCTATCCTTGCCCATTAGGATAATGCTCGATCTCGCTCTTCCAGTGACACTGGCCCGGTCAGGATTGTTTGACGGTTCTTCCTACACGCTCTCGTAAACATCGCCGCTCACCTGCCGCATCAGTTTGCACAAAAGCACGGCTGCACATAGCTCAAGTGGGTACTGAGATGGTTTTGACTGGTGCCACTCTGGACTTCGAAGCTATAATTCTGCACGTTGTTTTCCCAGTGATTGAAGTCACTCGCATGTAAACAACTGCGGCGTAAGCTCTAATTGAAGCATCTGCAAATACATGGAGCTCCAGTTTGTGTTGCTCCGTGCTTTTCAGCCACCTCGGAACCCTTATCGCCTCCACGTGTGTCAGTTGCTCGCGGTATTTTTTCCATACCGGTAAGATGGATGTGGGTATTTGCTCATCCCACTCAACTCCGCACCGCCATAGGTCCTGTATTAGGATTTTTGCACTAATTATTACTGGTGCCAGGTAGCCATTTGGGTCGTACAATCTCGCGATGGCACTGACAACTGCTCTTTTGGTGGTAGACACACTGCCATCGCTCGTTCGCACCTTAAACGAGATTTCATCTCTTTCGCAGTCCCATACGAGACCCAACATTGAAGCACTATGATCTTCTGGAAATGTTAGCGCGGTTTGCTCATTCTCTAATCGCTCAATGTTGATGCCGTTGTCGCTCTTGAAACTTCTTTGAATTTGTGCTCAGTCTCTTCTCTAACTGGTGGAATTGCCTCACTGCAATCGCCCTGGAACTTGTGCCCGTGAGTTGATGGTAATAGTGACCACATATCGCTCTGATGTGTCACGCCAATGTGTGCTCTGAAAGTTTTGCTCTACCCATTCATCCTCTGCAGACATGGGAGTCGGTAAATGTAGGTCCTCCGCTTCCCAAAATTTTCTCAACAGCTCATTGAGATGCTCATCCGGTGATTCCGTCGTCATTATATCATGGTCATTAGTGTCGCTGTAGCTGGATTCGGATTTGCTCGCATCTGTCCGCTGCATCTCATCACAAACGTAGGCTCTATTCATGACAGCAAGGTGGCGTGAATCGTACCTTTGTGCTTGCTCCCAGCCCTTGCGCTTGAGTATCACATTTGTTCTTTCTCAGCCCCATTCTTTGCACGCATTGCTCTGTTATGATGTTGACTTGACTTCCCGAACCTAGTGTTCTTGCCCTCATGCCCTGCCCTGTTTTGCTCATGATTTTAATGCATGCCGTTGCTAGTAGTGCATGATCTGCATTTGCTCTGCTCTGTTCCACCTCGTTATGTTTGGTTACATCTCTATTGTAGTTGTTTTGATTGCTCGTATCGAGGTGGTGTGACTGGATCACATGCTCGATGGGTTGCTCTCGATGTGATTGCTGCATTAATTGCTAGTTGTCTGGTTGACATTTTGACGCTCTTGAAGTGGTTGGCAGGCTGTGCTCTGACCGCGCTATCACTGATAACCCAGTTACCGGATTGCACTGCTCTGGGCAAAGGATGCTATTGTGTCCCTTGTTACTTCTCCGGCAAGCTCCGGCAGGACATGCCTGCGCAACGTGTCCGCTCTTCAGACAATTAGGATACAGCTTCCAGCTGCGAACCTTGTCGCTCCTACCTTGAATGGAGAGAGAGAGAAAATCTGCACAACGATATAGTGGATGTGGTGACTTACACAGCGGACATTTTAATGCCGTGGTCGTCTTTAGTGCGCTCGAACCAGCCACATTCCTTTGTACCCCTCTCTGCATCTTCGTGTCTGACCTTTCTGCACACTGCTCTATATCGAAAAATTCTGGAATCCAGAGCACTGGCTCTGCGCTCCAGGAATTCAAAGAACTCCTCCAATGTGGCAATTTGACGGACATCGGCCCTTGCAATTTGCCATGCGTGGTTCGTCTCCTGATCCAGTATATTGCGCAACTTGCTTTAGCTTGAATTAAAAGCGCACTTCCCGTAAGACCGTACAAGACCGCAGCGACCCAGGTCGACCCTTCGAAAATCACTTCAGTCCGAACGGAATCAATGCACTTTTTTGGATATCTCAAATTTATTTGCGCTCTGCAAAATAACCTTTGTCCGGTTGCGCTGCACAGTTAACGATCACTTCAGTCAATTCGCACTTCCTAGATTGATGAATTCGCACAAGTTCTTATATTTTTCTTCTCGTTAAGTAGGGATATCTTGTGAAAAAGGTTTTTCTTTCGAAAATATTTGCATTCGATTACCCACATATAGGTATACATAAATATATTTTTGATAAGCACTTTTAATTTATCTTTAGATAGGTCGCTTGCACAATTTATTCGGCTCGATTAGGACCAGAATGTTTGACAACAAGACGAAAACAACGAAAACTTCTAATTGAAAGTTAATAAAAACGCACAATTTAACATATAATGGAAGGTCTTTATTTAAAATATATGCACATCTTGCTTCGACTGTGCTGCTCGAGCTCTCATAGTGGACTGCGCACTGTGCACCGCTCAAAAGTTCTTAGTAGACTGTGCACCGCTCTGCTGATGTTAGTGGACTGTGTTCTTGTCAATGCTCATCTCGCCATATATAGGTTGTTGCTGCTGCACTAGCCTGCTTACCCTTATCGATATTGAGCACCGCTACTTCACATATTTGGCATGATGAATCTGCACTTGGGTTTTTTCCATTGCGACCCTTCGGTCGCAACCACCGTTGTCTGGTACGTCTGCCACGTAAGATCTCGATGAATATTTGCTATTTCTCGGTCGGAACCACCGTTATCTGGCACACGATAACACAGTGACTCTTAACCGAAAAGCTTCTTCTTTGGTTGCCTGCACCGAATCATGTTGATTCTATTTCTCGGTCGCAACCACCGCTATTTGCACATTGTTTGTTGTCTTGTAGGACATCTGTGTTGTGGGAACAATTCTTCTTCTTGCTGTAATTAGCGACCGTGAGGTCACTATGGAAAGGGGTGTGGCCTATGCACGTGCCACATGATGATTTCGCTTTCTCTAACAAAGCGACATGATCTCGATGCAATGTTTATAGCTACCAATGCTCCTGGAAGAAGTGCTTATAACAGAGTAGAATGGCTCCTATAATAGTCGGGAACTAGCTGGTTTAATATTGCCTCATGATCATTTTGGGTCTCATTTGGATGAACGTGGTGTTACAATTGATGAACATTTAGAAAGATCTAATTTCAAATTTGCAGGAAATGTATTGGCTGAAGTGTGGAGTCCAATGCAAATTGATGGCTATAATGTTACTGCGAAATATGTTGGAGCAGGTAAACAAGATCTTCCTGACTTTCCAGACATTAAATGGTATTCTGAACATGTGCGTGAAAGCCACTACTTGCTTCAAATTGTAAAATGTAGAAATACAGAATGCTTTCGTCCAAGAAGTTTCTTATTTAGATTACTAGACAACAGGTTTCTTCCACCACCTGTAAAAGTAAAAAATTTAGATTAAGTTTAAGGATTGAGGAGGTCAGTTTCTGCATCTTCCAGTTAATACGCTTAAGTGATTCACTCAAAGATTTCCCGCAAATGCCCCACGATTATTTTTGTCCGAAGGTAAAATTGAGGTTATCTAGTCGAACATGCAAAACGTGTGGTCTTTACTATGCTTCCGTCAAGTCACTGAATCGTCATATCGAGAAGCTCCATAAAAAGTAAACACGCACATTGAAAGGAAAGTTAGACCTGTAAAAGTTGCTGCTCGTCGTGCTGATGAGCTGATACATAATGCGTTATTCAAAATTTAGACCACCACGATGTTAGATGGCTCGATGAGAACGATGTAGACATTCCAAAATCGGACGAAAGTGTGCAGGCTCACAACACTGAGCAGCAATCCAAACAATCCAATGTCATCGAAAATTTAGAGTCATGGATTCGGGTTTCATGAACTGAAGACTGTTAATTTGAATTTAATATGAATGTATATCAAAAATTTAAAAAAAATTTGATATGTTCGAAAGATTATTATATTTTCTTTCCCTTACTCTATGTTGAATACCGTATCAATAAAATCAAATTTCTATATTAAATCTGTTTACTTAGTTTGAAAACTATAACCATTATATAATATTAAAAAAAAAAACACATCAATTGAAAAATGTTTACGTAAGTATGGGGGGAGTGGGTATGTTCTTTGCTTACTTTTACTGACAAGGGGGATGGGGGGTAAATAATTGTAGTAAATCTGCTTACGTAATACTAGAACGACCCCCAAGTAAAAAATCTATAGTTTCAAAACATAACCAACACGACCCTAGCAACCGAAAAACACAAGGCAAGTACTTCCACACTTACACGTGGAACGTAAGATAGGTAAGCGCACTACATACAACCTATGCATTATAAATCTCTGAAAATGGGCTCAAGTTTATCGATTTTTCTGTCTAGTCCAGCACAGTTTATCTCATCTAAAAGTTCATTATAAGGTACATGACGATCGCCAGATTGCTCAACCGTCAACCAAATTGACCATGTTGCCATCGACACGATGCTCGAACTTTCCGAGTCGCCAACTTTCACTAGGACCACTGCCTCTTTGTCAGGGCCGGATTTCATTTAAATGCCGCCCTGTGCACCTTAAAAAATGCCGACTTTATTATTGATTTATAAATAATTGAAATGTTAGTGAGATCGTTAACTGTATAATCAACGAATGAAATGACTCAAAAATGTAAGGTTTGAATTCATTTATTGTTTCATAATAAAAGAATAATCACATAAGGCTTTTTTATAAGAAAATAAAACTCAAAGTTGAAACACAAGATAATTACGGATGCTTATAATCGTTTTCGTTTTCAAATGCAAACACGCCTTACTTTCTTTAACGTGAACTGATCTATTAGTTCTTCACAATTCAAGCGTTCAAGCAAATCCGACTCGATGCACAGAATCGCTAGACTATTTAGCCGACTGCCCGTCATAGTTGAACGAAAATAGTTTTTGGCTCTTTTCAAACATGAAATTGAACGTTCTGCGCTGCAATTCGTCACTGCTAACGTCATAAATATACGATATGCTATTTCAACGTTTGGGAACTCGGTATATAAGTCGTTCGTTTTCAAGAATTTTAATAGCTTGGATGGTGAATCACGTTCTTATTTTTCTCGGAGCAATACGCGTGGAAGTGCACCAATTCGTCATCCAATGAAGGTTCGAGGTCCGAGGTATAAATTGTCCTTAGATGTTCCGACTTCTTACGAATTTCGCAGGAATTCAAATCTCCAAATTCAGTGATAACTGAAAACTTTCCATGAATTTCTTCATATGCTTTGCATCTTCTTCGCAATTCAGAATCAAGATTGTCAAGAATTACGTTGAAAGTGTTGACTCGAAAATTATCCCTTCCTGACAATTGAACATCTCCATCTCGTGATTCATCAGCCTGCAACTTTCTCCTTCTTCTTCTAGAAACACTTGTCTGGTACTCTTGAATTTCTGAGATTTCTAACGCTTTCTGCGCATAAAATTCGAATTCCATTCGTGCATCAGCTACTACTTTGATCAGTCCACGACAGTCATCAATCACATCAGTTATGCTGATATCAACCTTTTGCAACCTTTGGCTGACAGCATCGAATCTTGAAAGTAAAAAATGCCAAAGAATCTGCATGAATGTTGTTTCCAGTCGTTCAAGTTGAATGCGAAGTCCTTTTGCTTCTTGCCTCGTGATCGCGTTCTCAGTGATATCTTCTTCAATGGTTATTAGAGTTTCAATTATCTCACCATAGAACTTGTTGAGCACTTTAACTGCTTCGTTGATCGATGTTTCGCACCATCAGGAGTTGAATCCACTATTATGGCGTAATACTTCGCTGCTTCGACTTCCTGAACGATGATCGATGATAATTTATCTGCCAAAAGTTGTATAAACTCTTCATAAATGGTTTTTGACAAATAGCTCGTACCCCCAGATCCTTTGTTGCCAAATCTTCGGATGCGTTCTTCTAAAAACGGATCAAATAATGCAAGAAATTCTATCAGCATCAAAAAATTTCCATTATTTGGAGACCCAAATTTCTCGTTACTTCCTCGAAATGGAAGACCACGTGACGCTAGAGCTTTCGTAGCAGAAACCACTCTTTTCAAAATGTTTTTCCAGTAAGAAATTTCTTTTTCGAATTGATCGATCAAATCGTTGTCTATTCTTGTTTTGATGTTCGATCTTTCCTTCAGGGCTAACATACTTTTCTTGTGACTTTTCGAGTTTTCATGCTCAGTTACACGAACACCATAAATACACGAAAAACATAAATACATACACTCGTCGCTACTACCACGAAGAAACAGCTGCCGCCCGTGCGGCAAGGATACTTGAAGACGAGTATCGTTGACGACGAGTGTATCAGGGAGTTTTATTCTTCGTATGCTAAGGCGCGTGATTTTAATTTTAATAAATACCCACTGTTAGACAATTACCGAGTTGAATTCGGGAAGATGTAGATAATTAACTGCAAATGAATAATAATAAGATAATCGGAATTTCGGAAATTTACAGTGATAATGTGATGCGTTTCAGGCGTATGTAACACCTTTGTCCCGAAAAATTCTTTTATGACTGAACGAATCTTTGACTTTCATTTCAAATTTTGCCGCCCCCATAGAATTTGCCGCAATGTGCCAAAGCACCGAGAGCACCTAGCGTAAATCCAGGGTTGCTCTTTGTAGCCAAAGCAGGAAGAATTTACTGTTCACGACCCGGCAAACCAACGGTGTAAAACGATTTGACGTCGGAAGAGATAACCAGGTCAGTAAAGAACTCACCAGATTTCTGATGTCGAAAATGGCCATTCATACGACGAAAGGTCAACATTTTTGTCAACTTTTTGACATTGTACTTGAAATGATTCAACAAAATTCAAACGTTAAAATCGCAGGCTTCATGGGGAGAAGTAAGAAGCGTCATGTCATAGGTGCTTCTACGAGCATTGCCGTCATCAAACAAGGACAGCAAGCATCGCCGAATCGGACAAAGCTTCACACAGCTTCGAGGTAGTACATAACTTCGTTTAACAACGATTCGGTATAGACACGGAAAATAGCATAGGATCAATTTCAAAAATTACTCTTACCAATTGCAGCTACTTTGAGTTGAGAAGGCAATAGAGAAAATAATAATTCTTTAGAACAACCAAAGCAATCCCTTATAAAACATTGGTCATGCTAGTCCTGCTGTGCGGTGCATGAATCTTATCAAAATCGTGTGAGGTTGTTTCGAAAGAAAAATACACCGAGTGCTTTTTGGTCACGTGACTGAAGAGGAAATTTAGAGAAGAATCAACGATTCGACATTTGTATATAGCTACAAGAGCATGGGCATAGCTTCTTCAAAGGCTAAGACATATTCAGCGGATGGACATTAACGCTACGGCTCTATGAGTTTTCGAAAATGCGTTGCGGAGAAAGCGCGGAAGAGGAAAATTTTGGCTTATGTTTTGCAATCAAAAGGGAAAAGACCTCGAACGAAATAAAGTATAAGGTTGGAGAGATGTCGGTTGAGCCTCAGATTCATCCCAAACTGTAATGCCTACCGAAGTTAATAATTACTGAATGATATATGTAACTTCATTGCATTTACTCATTTTTATTCATATTCCTACCCGGGATAACGGAGCATGAGAGTGTACGAAGAAGCAGGAATTTCGAAGTTTCGCGTTGATTGTATTATAGGGTTAAGGGCCGTGTGGGAAAACCTGGGCACTCACAGAGAAAATAGAATGATCTTTTCCTCTGCGTCCTCGTCGTGGCATCTTTTACATTAATCAGATGTGCGAATGCGCATTCTCATCACGTTCTTGATGAACACCGAATGAGCCTGTAACCCGTGAGAATGATTGTCAACGGCGAGAACCGAGGACTGATGCTAAGTTGCTTTAGATTAAATCTCGGAAATCTAAGACCGAAAGTTCTCATTTCTAAAGACGACCACCTGCCACTAGCAGTGCCAAGAAAGTGGTGATTTTCCTGCTCTAGTTTCTTGAATCCAGAGGTGTGGGGCTCGCTGGACTCGATTTTGAAAAGCCTATCCACCATATAATTGTCATCTATGTCACGGTGTAAGGGAACACAAAAAAAAGTTACAACGCTCTAACACTGACCAGTCTTAAATTAAATCTAGCACAAGACTACAAGTACTTCTAATGCAGCAAGTGAATTATGAGGAGTTTGTAAGAAATGCTGCAAGTTTGTTTCATCATATACAATGTAATGGACATAAATGGATCTTGACTTGTAGACTTCCAGCTTTGTGTTGCAAGCCCCTGCTATTGTCCGGAGCATATTCATCTTCATTCATTTCATATTTTTTGTACATTGTGCAACATTGTGAATCGTATGTGAGTGTTGGACGTAGAGTATTCCACCTATACGCTATAGGGAGCATTTTCCTGTCACAGGATGTGACCGAGCTTTCTCGCAACTTCAATCCCTTACTCCATGATTAATGCCATCATCACAAGCTTTTTTATTGATCATGGATCCTTCATATTTAAACTTAAGAAGCACCCATGGTTGGAATAGGCTTGTCTGGCTCAGAAAAGTAGCAACACTATTACTCTCTTTTTTCTACTACCACGCTACCCACTCCACTACCTTCTAACCCAAAGTCCTAATTGGCAGCCATCGCGCGACCGAACAACGAGCGACGGGCGCTGCATCGGACGATCAAAATGTCAAACAACAATAACACTATTGTGTCTTGTGTGTCCTTATTAACACAGGAAAGCGATAGCGCAATAGGGTAGCACGGTCGCAAATGTTTGTTTCATGATCGTTCAAGCTTTATCATTAAAGCTTTTCATATTCAAAGTATATACTCATGCGACTGCGCCGCTACGAAAAGTAGTCTGTGCCCCTGTTCTGTAACTATCGCCTCGATAAAAGCAGGCGATAAACGGTGGAAAACGGAACGAAATCCTACTAAATTCATAGAATTTTGTTCCATTTTCCACCGTTTATCGCCGAGGCGATAGTTACAGAACAGTGCCCCTGGTTGCTTCAAATCAACCAACTTGATTTTCGTCGCGTTGCTTTTAGCGAATAGCAAGTGAAAATGAAATTCGAAGACAATTTAACTAGTGAAATTTATGTGAATCCCATTTTATGTATGTATGTGTAATGGTAAAAAATATTTTGTTGGCTTTGCAGCTCTGGGTACAAGTGGTGGAACTTGCCAAATCTCAACCGGCTTTTATATATTTTATTTGACGTTTTTCTTTTTTTATAATTGAGAATATAGTGTCGCGATGCCAATTGTGCAGCCTCTTATGAGCATCTTGCGACTGGTATTAGGACACTCATTGTGGTAGCACTACCAACAAGCAACGCGACCGACCGAAGTTCATCGTTCAATCGCGCGATGCAACTCCAATAAGGACATAGCCTAAGAATATTTATACTGCCCATACGTTAAGGGACAGGTTGGAAGAGGTCTCACCCACCAACTCAGGATGTCTTTCCGAAACCGAAATCACGTCAACCTCTGCAAACACGTACAGGGTCAAAAGGAAGAAGGTTTCCGGAAGCTCTGTCAATCTTCCTGTTGGTCTAACTGGAAAGTCGGTTATTGAAACTGTAGGAACAAGTCGCAAGGCTTGCAAATTCGGTCCACGGACACTGGCTGGAAAGGACGAAGCCAGCATGGTAAAAACTCCTAGAGGTCCAACCAAAACTGCTAGTCAGTCTGGTCTACGGACACTGACCGGACGGGATAAGGCCTCGAAAGGAGCAAAATCCGTCACACAGCGAAATAAAAGACGGCTGCCCTATAAAAGAGTGGCTGTCTCGCATTTCAAAGTGCGTATCTGTAAGGCTGGCAATGACAACAGCATGACCATCACAGAGCGAAAGCACTGTGAAGATCATCTGTGGGAGCTGGCTATGGCTGAGAGTACACAAATTCAGTCTGAGGGATGTTGTTTGGAGTACGGATCCTTTTCGGTCGAGTGCTCTAATCAGCAGACCTCTGACTGGCTTCGTGCCTCTGTGCCTCAAATTCCCCTCCCCCCCCCCCCCCCCCTCTTCCAAAACTCCTCTTTTGAGATTTTCAGGGCGCCGGGGTGCCGGTTTTAACGAAAGCCATCTGCTTTATCCCGGGTCAACTCAGGAATAATGAAGATGTGCTTCAAAATTTCTGAGTAAAAACTCTTAAAAAACTTTGCTGGGGGAAGAAAATTTTAACACCAATTAAAATTGAAAGACTGACAACCCTAAGCCTATGGGAGCCCAGCAAAAATACAGTTTTAAAGATTATTTTTTTACAATAAGTCTTAAATTAGGTCTCTACCATCAGTATTGACAAAGGAATCGAATTTAACACAGGTCAGGATACATCAAACTTAGCCTTTTTTTAAATTGTCAAAAAGTGATGTCAAAGTTGAGCAACGTACTTTACTGTAAAACAACTTTTTTCATAGAATATGACCAAGAATCACATCACAAAGTATGTAACACGAATTACGGGACACCCTGTAGATATACACACCTCTTATTTTGTTATAATTGAAAAAACGTGTAAGAGCCAGTGGGAAAGAAAGCCATATAGTTTTAAAGATAATTCTCTAATAATATTATTACGAATATGATAAGACCTAAGTACGGATCAACAATTTTTCAGTCCAGTAACCCTCAAATACAAACTAAGCTATATCAAGTTTATTAAATTATCAAACCACAGTCTCACTTCAATAATGGACTTCGGACAGCAAATTTGCTACACGTACTCGTTTCTCATCATTTTATTGTTTATGAATACAACTTTTGGAAATGTGAGTTCTTTCGAAGTACAGGTACAAGAAAAATTAATTTTTATCATTTCAGCGAGACTACATTGCAGTTATTGAAAACTTTAAATGCATTTCAACTAGCAACTTCGTTAAAAAAATGTCGTGCACCGTTGACAAGTCAGTTGGTGCTAGCGCCCTAATGGAAATACAAAGAGCAATAGAAGATATTCGGATGGATACTTACTGTCTATTAACACTAAATAAAAATGATAAGCGAGTATTGTTCAACTACAAGGGAATAAAAACCTGTGAAATGTTTCACGAGCCTGTTTTAAATCCAACGGTGAAGATCATAAAACAAATGTTGAAACCGTATTGTAATTTGCCCGAAAGGTGTCCCGTTACATCAGTAAGTGAACATACATATATATGTACAGTTTAAATATATTTTCTATATATCTTTCCTCTCCGCAGAACTATGTGTTTAAACTGGCAAACTACAGTATAAATACAGAGTACTTACCTATCTATGCACCAGAGTGCAAATTTAACGTTCATATCAACTTGACAAGCGGATATAAATTGCTCTCAGTTATAGAAATCTCGGGCAGGGTTACACATAAGAGAGTCAATGCAAAGGGTCGTAGAACGTCTGAAAAGTCTTAATATCTATTTTTTTGTCTTTAAGCACTTCAAACCAAAATATAAATAAAATGTAAACTTTGTTTAACATGACTAAAATATAGTTTCTGGTTTTGATAAGATTAACTTGTAGGTAGTGTGTTGATGAAATCAAAATTCTTTTGTAATGTAAAGAAAAACAGCGTCCGGTAGAGCATTCCACAAACTAATATATGAATTTCTATATACTTGGCTGTAACTCCGAAGTTGGGCTCAAGGTAAAAATGACGAACACCCACAGCGAAGCGGATGCTACGGCTGAATTGTTTCAGGGGAGGAATGCAACTGACTATTTTGCTAGAGCACTGTTTGTAGAAAAAGATAAAATAGAGTAAAGCAAATAACATTACGACGATAATCAAAGGAATCAATTGATTCTTCGGTTGAACTACCACCTATCACCCTCAACGCTTTGTGGTGTACCCTATCGAGTAGGCGTAAGGAGAGCATGTATCATCTCAAGAAACCTTAACATTTAGTAGCATTTTTGGCAACTACAAACATGTGGTCATTCCGAAAAAGATCCCCGTTAACACAGACATGTTGATGGCAATTCCGAATTCTTTTCTTCAATTCCGAAATTTCGGGCCTCAGATATGTCCCAGGACTTTCTATACAGAATTTTTTGCATAAAATGTGACAAAAGCTCAGTACGGATAGATTGGGTCAAGACAAGAAAAAAATTTTACGGGAGGGACGATCTGTCTTCCTCCGCTTAGTCGGGATGGGCAATTTATAGAAAAATATTGGCTTATTATAAACAAAATCATTAAAAACCAACTAAGTCACTTACCACTACATACTATAGATTTTTAATAGTTGATTTAAATTAATTTATTGAATAGTTTTTGATCAAAGTTTTGAAAGTGTTGCAGTCTTCTTATTGACGTTGGGGAGCATACGTTTGGTCTACCTGCATCCAATGTCATCTACTGTTGTGCATTTGACAGATCCAATCGCTGATCGAAGCCCTCACTGAGGACCCTTACAGACCTAGCGAAGGTTCAGGTCCTGAAAAAGCTGTCTGAGATCCTTGCCTTGCAAGTTCATCGGCGATCTCATTTCCAGTTATGCCATGCTGGCCTGCAACCCAAACGAGACTCAAAGAATTAAGTCTTCCGACCGCATTCAGAGAGCTCTTGCATTCCTTGATCACTTTCGAAGTAGTTAGAGGGTTGAGAACGTTCTTAAGCACGGCCTGGTTGCCGCTGCAAACACAAATACTTCTTCCCGCCCAGCCGTTGTTCGTAACGTAATTTACAGCCATGCGTATGAGCCTATAGTCGTCGTATATCATGCAGTCGAATATCATCGCTCTGCACAAAGGCACCAGTGCCATCCTCCATAATTGGTTTCGGATTTAACTGTGAAGATTCATTAACAATCCTTTCCTGGTCTCTAGAGTGGACCAGTCCTGAACCAAAGAAAGTTGACTGTATATTTTTGAAGCAATTTGAGCATTGGGATCATCGTGTCAGATGGCATATCCTTATCCATTAAACGTGAGTCAAAAGATATGCTGCTTCCGAGTTAATCAACATTATAGCGCGAATTGTGCCAATGACCTCATCTCTTTAGACGAGAAATGCTTTTAAGAGTACACCTTATGATGTAGGTATCAAGGGGAGGAAGATTCAACAGTGCATCGAGAGCAGCACACGGAGTGCTGGGGAAGGCCCCAGTACAGCCAAAACAAATTGTTCTTTGAAGTTTGGCAAACGAGGCAATAACGTATTTACGCGAGAGCTTGTTCCACCAAACAACAGACCCTTAAAAGATGTTGGTCTTATCATAGACGTTTAGATACAAAGAACCCTTTTCGGTGAAAGATCCCATGTCTTTCCAAAGGCTCCCTTATATTACCAGAAGACTGACAGTGCTTAAGCGGTTTTTAAACAACTTAAAACCAAAGAAGCTTGGTATCTAGGATTACTCCAAGATGTTTGACTTCGTTTGAAATGGGGACTTTGACGCCTTTAAGTGTTAGTTGGGTCAGACCAGCCAATTTTCTGGGTCTCGTGAAGAGGACAACGTCAGTTTTAAGGGGATTGACGACCGTTCTTTGCATACCAGGTCCAGATGTCAATTAGACAAAGCGCAGCCTGTGCTCTTGAACAGACAGCTTGGGGCTGGAACCAAAATATAGAGCACGACGACGACGTCGCGTGGTCGCGTCGGCATATGCCTGAGCGTGTACATCAGCTCCATTGAGCAAGTAGAGAGTCGATCAGCATGCATCACAGAAGAAGAAATAGAATGACACCTTGCGGACAGCCCTTATTCAACATAAATTATCCACACTCCCCTTCAACGATCACTGTTCTTGTTCTATTAATAAGAACTGCGAAAGACTAATGATCCGTTCATACCATTTTCTCTGATTGCGTTGCACATACCGTCAAACCTAGCACTAGGAAAGGCACCATCTATGTCTATAAAAATGTCCATTGAATAACCTTTGCTGTCAAGCACGCATTTAATCCTGATACCAATATTTTGAAGTGCGCTCTCACAGGATTTTCCGCGGGAAGAATCTGAAACAAAGGGTGTATCTGGAGTGTTGTTTTGTGAAAACAAAATTTCAACCATACTCTAAAGCGTTTTAAGCAGGAAGGAGGTAAGCATGAATAGTCCAATTTTTAGTATGAAAGCGACTCTAACACTCTGCCACGGAGTTGGAATATACGCCAGTAAAAACATTTTGCCAATAAAAACATTTTTCAAAGTTTGTAGCAAAAGCTTTCCTGCAACATAGCTGGATAGTCACATTTAGCGCCAGCTGACTTGAAGCTGTCAAAAGATGCCATGGCATATTTGATTGCTTTGTCAATAGCAATTAACGATAAACGATGACGTGTACCAGCTACGCCGAGCGGATTTATGGGATTCACCCGATCTAAAGGAAATAGATTGTTGTGGTCCGATTGATACCTGGTCTCCTGGAAAATGAGTTTCCCGTATAAGACTAGGTGTCTCTGCTTTAGACTCTGTAAAGGAACCGTCTGATGTCCTAAGTGTTTCCAGCCTGTTAACCTTTTTAAGGGCTTTGGTAGGTCGGGTAGTTTCACTGAGTGTTTCTTTAAAAATAAATAAATAAATAGGGAGGCGCAACAGAGTGAGGAGCCCCCCAGGCCTAGCTCATCTCTCACAACTATGCCTTGTGAGGGACAGCCGGTTCTATTATAGGAAGACTTGAAAATTCCTCCCGAAAGGCGATACCCATTTTTGACCTTGTTGGGATTCGAACCTCTGGTTTAACAGGTAGACGTCACGCCACGGGTACCACGGGTTTCTAAGCTTAAACAAAAGTCTATGCAAGAGTCATTCTTTGATCTTCGATAGCGAACCTTTTAAAATTTTTCTGTTTACATCGGTACAGATTCCAGTCTTTCTCTGATCAGAGCCTGTTCAGAAGACCTCTGGTTTCCCTTCGAAGTTTCTGTAGTTCAGAGTTCCACCACGAAACCATAGATCTGCTAGAAGTTATTTTAGCTAGACATGCCAGCTCAAAGCTTCTTGTAAAGTACAATTTACTTCAAGAACTGCATCTTCCACTGTTCTGTTGTTGAGAGTTTAGGCAGAGTTGTGACGAAGTTACCAATCTCATCGTTGAAAAGTTTCCAGTTAGTTTTTTTTTGGGATTCCTTGTTACTAGGAAGGTACAACACACATTTGTTACATAGAATTGCATGTATCTCTGGTGCGATAGTGACACGTCCGGCAGAACTTTCCAGTTGGTAATTTCCATGACATATCTGTAAGATAATGTTAAGTGAATTACCTCCTGCTTTTCAGCCATAACTAAGGATGGTCTACTGCCAATATTGTTGATGTCTGAATCGGACGACAGAATGAAGCTAAGAAGATGGTTGCCTCTCATGTTGCATTTGGAAGCACCAAACTAAGTTTTGATCATTAGCATCGCAGCACATGACAAGCCCCAGCTCCTGGCTCTCACAGGACACCACCAGCTTCTGCAGACTGTCTAGTAGGAGAAGGCAAAATACAATTAAATTTAAGCTGACGCAACGAAGACACAACCAAGTCTTGACCGCAAAACCGATTGAGCTTATAGTTCCTGGAAAAGATCTCGATATGATAAGACAGATGTAGGGTAAGAAAACCGTTCACCATAGAGTATTTTATAACCACGTAGAAAACCAATAACTCAACCTTTGCAGGCCCATGGCTCCTGAATGGCTGTGATGTAAGCCTGGAGGCTAGAGGTTAGTTTTTAGGAAGTTTTGACCGTGATGGTTTTATTCCGTTTGACCATTGTCCGTGAACCAAATTTGCATTCCTTGCGACTTGCGGTTCCGGTTTCATTCACCAGTGTTTCGGTTGGGCCACCAGGAATTTCAGCAGAGCCTCGCAGAGAAGGGGAAACTTAGGTTACGAGAGAACGTCGTGAAGTGGAGGGTAAGACCTCTTCCGAAATTCGAACAAACTGTTCCATTTCGCCACCGCTTCCAAAGGATTGCAGTTAGACTCAGTGCTTTTAGCCACCCAAGTGCGGTGAGGGTTCACTGCAAGCCTTCTTTCCTTTCTCTACTGGCACTTGGACAGCAACGAGGATGCCAAGACTGGATCAAGGTAATCCTGATCAGCTTGTAGTGCTACTCTGATCAACAGCTGAAGCGTTGTATACACATGGAAAAGTGGGAGTTTGTGTGTTATGTAAGATGGGGCCTCGATTGTCACTTTGACGATTACCACCTCGAAAATAAATTTTCTTTCGATTTTATCTTCAATTGATCATTTTTTGGTTTTCCCACTCTGCAAAGACCATTCGGCATCGAAATCAGTGCAAATTAACTACTTAAGCTCCACACTGCGAAAAGTTGAATGATCGTCGAGATGGTTATACAAGAGCCTGACAGTGACAACAGTCAAACATAATCTACCTAGATTGAAGTCAAAACCATGATTTCGTCCGTGTGAGCACCGTGGGTGTGATTTCTAGACCCAATCCAATGTTGACTGCGATATAGAAACAACTCAATTTGTTTATATTAGACAAACGAGTGAAAGCCGGAAGGTAAGTAAGTCATTTGGTTTTAAATAGTTTTCTATCTAATTACTATTCTAATTATGATAAAACCTCATTTTGCATCATTAATTTTTCAATTCAGAAATCAAGAAATCAAAATTTTGCAAAATAACGAACCACACAGTCTCACTTCAATAATGGATTTCAAACGATCAATTCGCTGTAGTTACTCGTTTGCAATAATTTTATTGTTTATGCTGAATACAACTTTTGGAAGTGTGAGTTTTTTTTCGAAGTGAAGGTACAAGAAAACTAAACCTTATCATTTCAGCGAGATTACATTGCAGTTTTCGAAAACTTTAAATGCATTCCAACTAGCAACTTCATTAAAAAAATGTCATGCAATGTTGGCAAGTCAGGTGCTGCTAGCGCCATAATGGCAGTACAGAAAGAAGTAGCGGATCTTCGGATGGACACTTACTCGAACTTAGCGCTTAATAATAATGGTAACCGGGTATTGTTCAACTACAAGAGATTAAAAACCTGTGAATTGTTCAACGAGCCTGTTTTAAATCCCATGTTAAAGACCGTAAAGCAAATGATGAAGCCGTATTGTAATTTGCCCGAAAAGTGTCCCATTTCATCCGTAAGTGAAAACGTAGCTGCAAACGAATATACTTAATTTTTTTTTTTCACAGAACTTTGTGTTTAAAATGACAAACTACACTATGAATACAGAGTATCTACCCGCTTATTTCCCAGAGTGCAAATTTACGACCCATGTTAACTTGACAAACGGAAATACACTGCTCTCAAACTTAGAAATCTCAGGCAGGATTATACATAAGAGAAGAAACACAAAGGGTCGTAGGACTTCTAAAAAGTCTTAATGCATATTTTTGAGTTGTTGCTTTTGATCTCCAAGTACTTTAAATCCAAAAACAAAATAATAATAAAAAGCCTTAGTTAACAAAGATAAGACTTTTTTTTTTTTTTGATAAGTTTAACTGATACTGGCTTGATCACACTAGAAATCTTAAAAAAAGCTTCATGACATACAGAGGCCATGTGTTGTGTAGTAGTTTTCACCAAACATCCATCATTAGTGTTGAAATCAAAATGCTCATGACACTTCGCGCTGGCTGTGTAATGAATAAATGATTATCTGCTACAACTCTCACTCTTCCGATTTGTATAACTTTGATACCACACTACCATTGGTGGGGAAAAAGTAGTCTCAATATATGGCACTTCTAAGTAATATCTGAATCAGAAATTTTTAGATGGATCATTCAAGGCTGCTTGTCAATCGGCTACAGGGGCTTTCTATTTCATCATTCAAATTGGAATTGGGTTGCTTTGAAACAAGTTTCTTGGAACTTCATGTAATAAGAACATTCAAATTTTATTGCAAATAAAAAGTTTTATAATTTTAATAAGTAAAACGAAGAAACCTTTTTTAGTAGTTTTTGGGGTTTGATTTGAGCTACAATAAAAGTCTCGGTGAGTCCTGCGTAAAACCGACCATGGTAGTTGACCTCTACTGTTTGTCAAACTATATGCAAAATTGTAGCTGCAACAACTTGCAATCTTCGGAAATATTTCAACTTTTTTTTTTTTTTAAGAAAAAAGTCGTGTTCCCGGTGCTTTCGCTTTGGTATAATTTTCTTCAATGAATATTTCATTTATTTGTGAGGTAAAAGAGCTGAGACCGTGAAATTCGCTTCTGATATCAATTCAAAATAGTTTTGTTAATATTTTGGCCATTCAAAAATCCACCTACTTCCACGCCCCTTGTTATGTAATTACTTAATTTCTTAGGTGGGCATTGCAGTTCGGGGTGAACCTTTGCCTTAACCAACATCCTTCTGTAACGACTTCGATTTCGGGCGAGCTCTCTCCAGTTTCGCACTCCAAGTCGGTTGAAAAAGTCGAGAAAACCCGACGAGCCGGAGCGCTTGGGTCCATCCGCTCTCTCTGCGTACTCTTTTGGCTATGCCCATGTCGCGGTACAGCTCATACAGCGCGTTGTTGTATCTTCTTCTCGACACACTGTCTTCGCATACGAGACCAAAGATCATTGGGAAAATTTTTCTTTCGAAACGACCAAGGGTTTAATTATCCGCTTTGGATAAGGTCCATGCTTAGGCATCGTAAAGCAGGACTGGGATGTCTTATACAAGGTTACTTTGGTTTTCCTGGAGAGGGTTTTGTTTCGCAATTGCCTTCTTAACCCAAAGAAGCAACGGTTGCCAAGAGTTATTCTCCGTTTGATCTCCGCACTGATGTTGTTGTCCATGTCTACAGCGGATCCTAAGTAGACGAAGTCCTGTACTACCTCGAAGTTATGTCTGTCTATTGTGACTTTTTGTACAGTTCATCGATGTTCTGTGTTTTTGTGTGATGACAGTATATACTTCGTTTTGTCCTCATTAACCATCAAACTCATTTTGCCGCTTCTGTTTCAATACTCGCAAAAGCACCTATGACATCACGCTTATTTCTTCCCATTACGTCAATATCGTCTGCGTAGGCGAGTAACTGTACAGGCTTTTGAAAGATTGTTCTTCTGGTGTTGACGTTTGAGTTTCTTACAATCTTTTCAAGTATGATGTTGAAAAAATCGCATAACAGTTTGTCGCCTTGCTTAAAACCATTTTCGACATCAAAGGTGTCGGTGAGTTCTTTACCGACCTTGACGAAACAGCGTGAATTCTCCAAAGTCATCCTGCGTAGTCGTACGAGATTTTCAGGGATGCCGAAACTAGACATGGCTCTGTACAGCTCGTCTCTGTAAATACTGTCATACGCGGCCTTGAAATCGATAAAGAGATGGTGAATATCGGTATTATATTCTCGGGTTTTCTCCAAGATCTACCGTAATGTGAAAATTTGGTCTATTGTGGACTTCTCTGGTCTAAAACCACATTGATAAGGACCTATCAAGTTGTTGACGTTCGGTTTCAGACGTTCACATATTACAGCAGACAAATTCATAAGCGACGTTAAGGAGGCTTATCCCTCTGTAATTTGCGCAATTGTGAGGGTCTCCCTTCCATAGGATCGGGCATACGATACTGAGGTTCCATTCATGGGGCATGCTTTCTTCCGACCATATCATGCAGATCAGCTGGTGCATGCTCCTTTCCAACTGGTCTCCAGCTGCCTTGAAAAGTTTGGCATCAAGGCCATCTACACCTGCAGTCTTATTTGATTTACGTTTGCATATGGCAAGCTTAACTTCTTCTGGGTCGGGAGGACGGCATTCTTGATCATCGTCCAAGCTGAATTGGGCAATCTGCCTGACAGCGGAATTTGTGTCCTCATCGCCATTAAGCAGTCTGCAGAAGTGATCTTTCCAGATCCTCAGTAGCGACTGTGACTCTATAACTGTGTTTCCCTGCTGGTATTTACAGGCTTGAGTTCGGGGTTTGCCACCCTAGCAGGATCTTTTTACCTTTTGGTAAAACTTCCGAATCTCGTTCCTGTCGTGGCACCTCTCAATTTCCTCAAATGAGCGCTTCTCATGCTGCTTCTTTTGCTTTTTAAGAATTCGGTGTTCCTCCCTTCTTTTCTCCTTATAAATCTCGTTATACTGATCGGAAGCAGCCCTCGTTCGTTTTTGAATCAGAATTTGTCGTGCTTTTTGTTTGGCTGCACTTGCCTGCCTGCATTCTTCATCGAACCATGGGTTTCGTTTTGGTGGCCGAGTGAAACTCAGAACCTCAGAGGCAGCGGTTCTGATGGCTTCTTGGCATTGCTGCCACTGGTCTTCAATGCTTAGTGCTGGCAGCATAGGATTGCAAAAGTGGGAGTTTGTGTGTTATGTACGATGGGGCCTTGAGGACACTGCAAGTATTCTGTCGCTTTGCAGATTACCACCTCGAAAATAAATTTCCTTTCGATTATCTTCCATTGATCATTTCTTGGTTTTTGTTTATTTTTCCCACCCTGCGAAAACCATTCGGCATCGAGTTCAGTTCAATTTAACTACTTAAGCTCCACACTGAGCCTGACAGTGACAACAGTCAAACATAATCTACCTAGATTGAAATTAAAACCATGATTTCGTCAGTGTGAACACTGTGGCTGTGATTTCTAGACCCAATCCAATGTTGACTGCGATAGAGACCCCTCAAGAAAAAAGAGTGAAAGGCGGGAGGAAGGCAAGTCATTTGGGTTTAAAAATAGTTCTCTATCTAATTACTTTTCTAATTATGATAACCTCATTTTGCATCATTAATTTTTCAATCGAGAAATCAAGTTTAGCAAAATAACGAGCCACACAGTCTCACTTCAATAATGGATTTCAAACGATCAATTCGCTATACCTAGTTGCTCTTTTCTCATCATTTAATTTTTTATGCTGAATACAACTTTTGGCAATGTGAGTTTTTTTCGAAGTGAAGGTACAAGAAAACTAGATTCTATTATTTCAACGAGATTACATTGCAGTTTTCGGAAACTTTAAATGCATTTCAACTAGCAACTTTATTAAAAAAATGTCATGCAACGTTGGCAACTCAGGTGGTGTTAGCGCTCTCATTGAAATGCAGAAAGAAGTAGTGGATCTTCGGATGGACACTTACTCGAACTTAGCGCTTAATAATAATGGTAACCGGGTATTGTTTAACTACAAGAATTTGAAAGCCTGTGCAATGTTCAACGAACCTGTTTTAAATCCCATGCTAAGGATCATAAAGCAAATAATGAAGCCGTATTGTAATTTGCCCGAAAAGTGTCCCATTTCATCTGTAAGCAAAAATATATCTGGATATGAAAATACTTAAAACTTAATTTTTCTTTTTCACAGAGCCTTGTGTTTAAAATGACAAACTACACTATGAATACAGAGTATCTACCCGCTTATTTTCCAGAGTGCAAATTTACGGTCTATGTCAATTTGACAAGCGGAAATACACTGCTCTCAATCTTAGAAATCTCAGGCAGGATTATACATAAGAGAAAAAACTTAAAGGGTCGTAGGACTTCTAAAAAGTTATAATGCATATTTTTGAGTTGTTTCTTTTGATCTTCAAGTACTTTAAATCCAAAAATAAAATAATAATAAAAAGCTATAGCTAAGAAAGGTACGACATAGTTTTTTTTTCGATAAGTTTAACTGATACAATCTTGATCACGCTAGATTTCTTATAAAATCGCTTCATGACATACAGAGGCCATGTGTTGTGTAGTAGTTTTAACTGCAGTGATTGTAACCCTGTTGAAAGGAATTGAAAAACACCAAACATCCATCATTAGTGATAAAATCAAATTGCTCATGACACTGCGTGCCGTCTAATGAATAAAAGATTAACTGTTACAAGTTACAACCCCTTTCGATTTGTAAAAACTTTGATACTACACTACCATTGGTGGGGGATGCAGTCTTAATTTATGGCTATTCTGAGCAATATCTGATTTGATTCAATAAATAACAGATAAAAATCTGAAACACGATAACGTGCTACAAATATGAAATTTGCTAAATTAAAAAAAAAAAATCAAGCATGCAAGCCTTGAGATCGTTCCAGAAAATGTTATTAGAAAAAAATTTAAGAAACTGTTTTGAAAATATTCTAGAAACACGAAATATCTTTAAAAATTGTTCAAAATTTCAAAAACTAAAACTTCTTATTTGTTGATACGCAATCTTTCGGAAGCAACCTAGGACTTCTTTGACATAATATTTAGTAAAAAACGCGTGAGCCATTGACGAGAAGGTCGGTTTTGTAAAAAGTGTTTTTTTACATTAAACAACCAAAAGCTAATCCTTCACAGAAAATTCAATCAAAATAATCAATGCTATTTTCGAGAAAATATAAGTATCAACATTTCAAGACCCCAGAGACTCAATTTCAAAAACCCCTCTGCAGGCTGATTCACGGCAGTTCAGGGCGTCTCCTAATTTTACAGCAGCACGAAACTTTTATATCATAATTGTTAATTGTTAATTGGACCTTTCGGAATTAATTGGTTAACCTTTCGGAACCATGTAGCTTTTACGTGCTTAGGTAGCTTAACCAACACACAACCCCCAACTTGGATCCGGTTGGATTACCGAATTAACCGGTGTCAGTCAGCTAAGTTTGAAAGCTGCCGTTGACTTGCCAGGAGCTCATCCACTACCATCACTACTTCAATACCCTGTCCTTCTACAAAAGAGTAGCTTTTACTTTTTTGACTTCTGAAGTCCACCGCTGATTCTGTAAGTCAAATTCATCCGCAAAAGGGTGGCGCAACAATGCTGGGTGCTCTGGGGCATTTCTCACAACCATACCTTGTGAGGGAATGGAGGGGAGCTACAATTTTTTGCCGAATCTGAACAGCTAATCGAGAAGGCGCTTTACATGTCAATGAGTTAACTATCGGAGGGCTTGCCAATTCCTCGCGAAAGGTAAAAAAACATGTTTTATTTCTGTTGAGACTCGAACCATGAACTTCCCCGTAACGTGCAGACATGCTAACCATCACGCCACGGGTACCAGGTTCATCCGCTGTGACATTCCAAATAAGCTCTGGTAGTGGTAGAATATTGAGATTTGGTCAGTCAACCACTACTCGTAAATCATAAAAGCTTTGCGAAAATTTCTTTTTTCGTCCCTCTCTCAACATTCGCACTCACTACTTTGACAGGTCAACTCCGGGTGGAAGATCCCAGTTCCCAGTCGCTACCGCGTTTAGGTATTGTGACGATACGTCACACTTTTTCTCTGCCGCCCGCCGCCGAACCACCTACAGCTCACCCTATGATTTGCACCATCTACTCGTCTCAGTACGAGCAGTAACATGGGCACCGAGAAGTAACATACGCAGCCGCATAAAATACACACATCGCAGCAGCGACCGCCGAAAGCCAATCGTATGCGCTGACGCACTATCCAGTTTGTTCACATTATGACTCTGGCTCCATATAAAAATAAATTCAACCAAGGAGCGGCAGGTAAGCTGCCATCGACCTGTGAATTTATTTTTCTCATGTATGTATGCAAACACGAGAGGTGAGCGTGTACACGGGTGGAGTAATGTAATTTTTCACTCATCCAGTACACCTCACACTTGCTCCCAATTTGTGGGAAAATTCAGAGAAGAAATCTCCAGGAATATCAATTGTGGGAATACTACTTTGATATTGAGTTTTCACTTCTCCGCTTCCTCTTCGAACCTTGAATTGTTCGGACGGTGCTCCCAGTATCCCCCCCCCCCCGGTCAATTTCTAAAACCTTCATTCAATTATTCGGATGGTGCTCCTAGTGGACCCTCCGATAAATTCCCTTACATCTCATTGAATTACCCGGACGGTGCTCCCAGTGGGCCCCCCGGTCAATTCCTAAATACCGCGTCGAATTATCCGGACGGTGCTCGCAGAGGGCCCCCCGGTAAATTCCCGAATATTGCATTTGAATTATATAGGCAGTGCTCCCAGAGCCTAGATCGATTCACCATCTGTGGCTCTGCGATAGCCACTCCTCCCCATGTTGTTTAATGAAGCTTTGAGCCAGATTCTGGGCAACGTTCCTAATCTGATAGTTAACTTATTTACAGGAGCGCATCAAGTACTAGGCCCGCAGTAACAGGGCCAGCCAAATCCCCCCGCCGCCGCACCGCCCGAAGACGATAAAGCTAACCTCTATATTTCCAAAAACAAAGGAAACGTACCGATTGCATTCAACGCCCCGACCGTACCAGACCAGCTAGCCTGCCGTGTTCCAGTCGCTTGGCGATTATTTAAACTGAGTTGCAACCTACCTTTACACTGTTTGTAAAGATTGATCTCTCGTTTATTTCGTTTAAATAATAAAAATTATTGTAATTCGCATTTGCAGTGTCTCGCCTAGTTATTTCCAGAAGTTGGACTGCCGCTGCCCAAGTTTTCGAGCTTCCTTGGGAAAAACCTTGGACCCGCTGAGTTCTGCCCCAGCTGAAAATAAAGAAACCTCACAGTATAGTAAGCGCAGTTGACGTGTATTGTAAGTTGCAACATCGACGCCAAGTTGACACCAATCAGAGCTTTCCCGAATAGTACACGCCCAGCCACCACGTTGCATTGGTTTTTCCTTTTCCTACACACTTTTCAGTAGAAAAATCTACAAAGCTTAAATGTACAGGGTCTTCATTTCGTGGCTTCAAATTGTCGCGATTGTTCTTGACACCTGTCAGGCATATGTGTCATTCGACGCATCATAATGTTAGTTCCATGTCTGCCGTTTAAAATGATGGTTCAAAGTAGTCCTCCTCCTTCTTAAGTACCTTAAATTGGTGCCCAAAAATTTGTTAGCTTTTTAAACAACACCGAATTTCTATTTCAAATCATTGAAGTCGCTTGCTTCGTTATGGGTTGAAGTTGAAGATAATTACACAATTATTAAGATAAAACCGCAGAAGTAATTACGCCAAATCAGTTATTAAAATTGGAGACCTAAACTGAAATTGAATTAACCATATCCAAACGAACGTATGTATAACGAATCACAGTCTAATTTGAGTAATGGATCTCCGACAATCTATTTGCTCCAGTTACCTGAATTTCACATTTTTCGTGTTGATAAATTCGGCGTTTGGATATGTGAGTCGCTTGCAAACAAAACAAACAAAACCAGACGCTCAATAGCAAATCATTGTATTTTTAGCGAATATACACTGCAGTCACCGATGACTTTAAATGCATTTCCAGTGGCAATTTTATTAAAACAATATCTTGTAAAATTGACAAAGCAGGAGTCCAAAGCGCATATGCAGAAGTGCAAAAAGAAATAAACGATCTTAGGATGGACACGTCAGCGAGTATAGTAAAAAAGAATAAAGATACCAAGGAGTTGTACAACTACAAAGGATTAAACTTATGTCAAATTTTTGATGAATCCGTCTTTAATCCTGTTTGGATAATCACAAGGAACTTGTTGGAGAAATATTGTGTTTTGCCCGAAAAGTGTCCTATTCACTCAGTAAATATGTCAATCGATATATATCGCACCCTCAGTACAATAGAGCGCTTAGTTAAAAAATTACATTTTTGAGTTAATAATGCGGAAATGTTTCTTTTAAAATTGAGGGCGTTCATAAAAAGTGATTTTGTTGTGCGTGATTTTTATTGAAAAAATAGAATTAATTAATTCTAACTCCATTACTGATTGTTTTTTACGCTTATGAAATGTTTATCGCAGTAAAGTCAACAAGTTCATGAATTTTTTTGACATATGCAAATCAAAACCGTCGCGACTTACATATCTTTTTACCGTCCGTGCCGTGACATAACGCCATTTTTCGAAACGTGGTCTTATGACACTTTAGCAAAGTGTCGTAATTATGACACTTTAGCAAAGTATCATAAGGCCATATTCTCACATATGTCATTATATCGCTTTCTAAAGTGTCATAAAGACCATTATGGCTGGCTATATGTCGCTTTTAGTTACTATGCCGAACCTTTGCATTCCAATGATAAAATGGTGCCGTGACATTGTGCCAAGCGACATTATGCCAAATGCGAAGACAATGTGTGGAGAAGAAGATACAACAACGAGCTATATGAGCTGTACTGCGACATGGGCATAGCCAAAATAGTACGCATTGCGAGGCTGCGATGGTTGGGCCATGTAGAGTGGATGGACCCAAACGCTCCGGCTCGACGGTTTTTCGAAAGCACATTGCAGGGAAATCGCGGAAGGGGAAGACCTCGTCTTAGGTGGCGCAATCAAGTGAATGAAGACCTCAACCGACTTAGAGTGCAAAACTGGAGAGAGCTCGCCCGGAATAGAAGTCGTTACAGAATAATGTTGGTTGAGGCCCAGGTTCACCCCGAACTGTAAAGCCCGCCTATGAAGTAGAAGAAGTTTTCTCAAAATGGTACTTTTTGAGTTAGTTCTCTTTTGTACTGAGGGTGCGATATGTATGTACATATAATACATTTATTAATACATGTCCTGTTTATGTTTTTCAGGACTTTGTGTTCAGGATGTCAAATTATACTCTAAATACAGAGTACCTTCCTGCATATGCACCCGAATGTACATTCAAGGTTCGTTCTGTCTTCTATAGTGGAAAAACAAAATTCCTGACAACACAATCTACAGGTAGAGTTGTACATAAAAGAGTACAGACAAAAGGCCGCAGGACATCTAATAAGACTTAACACAAACCTTTCAGCTATGTAATTATTTCGTTTTTATATTCAAATAAACAAAGCGAACACATAAGAACTTATTACACACACTCGTTTTATTTCGATAAATAAATTTTGCCCTCATCGCGAAAATTTTGAGGTTCAAAACTAAAAAACATGTTCAAAATTTAAAAAAACACAGAATTTATGAGACGACAGGTAATAAAACAACTAAGCTATCGATCGATGAAAGTGAAGTTATATGAAACAACCGTTTGAAGATATAATCGACGATAGATGATAAATCATTATGAAAATTAAGCGATAGGGGACCAGAACCACCTGATCACACTAACAATTTAAAACCTTTCAATGCTATGTCTGGCGTGCCACAAGGAAGTCACCTTGGTCCCTTGCTTTTCATTGTTGTAATAAATGATGTAATTTCTTGCATCTCCTATAGCGACATTTGAATCTTTGCTGATGATATGAACATTTTTAAAATCATCAAAAATGCTTCAGATTACGACTTCTTACAAAAAGATATCGATAGTTTTGTTGTATGGTGTTCTAAAAACGGGCTTATTTTAAACACTTCCAAGTGCCAAAGTATTACCTTTTCCCGCAAAAGGTCTCCTAGTATTCTAGAATATTCCGTTTCGCAGCAATCGCTATTTCAAATATCTACATTCCTTGACCTCGGCGTTCTTTTTAGTACCAACCTCGAATTTAATGAACACATCAACCTCATTATTAACAAAGCAAACTCAATGCTTGGCTTTATTAAGCAATGGGCAGAGGAATTTAATGACCCTTATGTTACCCTCTCTTTATAAAACTCTTATGTCGTCCCCATCTAGTATGCGTCTCAGGTGTGGTCACCATTTTATGACATTCATAAATCTCGAATCGAAGCAATACAGCACAGATTCATACGCTTTGCTCCCAAAGGTCTTCCTTGGGAAGATCCTTTCAATCTCCCTCCTTATGAAAACTGTATTCGCTTATGAAATCTTCAAACCCTCTCACAGAGAAGAATCAACAATGATTTTGTATTTTTTCATCAATTGGTAACTGGTATAATTGATGCTCCGGACTTGATCTCCCACATAGGATACAACTATAGCGGAGGAATTCACCAACTACGTAATTTAGAGTTTATACATACATCGCTCCCACAACAGCATGAGCCACTAGCTCGCATGAGTAGGTTATTCAACTCTAACCCTTCTACTGCCGATTTCAACACCAGTAAAAATAGTTTAAAATTAATACTAAAAACTAGTATACCGTCAGCATGATTCATGTTTAGTAGATATTCTATTACTCTAAGTTAATTACATTTTTTATTTATAGATTTTCTTTAGTAATGTTTCACTAGTTTAGTTTGTTCTATTAATATTAATTTTAATTTAATTTAATTTGTTTCTTTGTTATATTTTGTAATGTCTATATGTTCTCTTTGTGCTTTTGTTGGCGTTATTTATTAGCCACTAACACTTGCATTTAAGATGAAGAGCGTAGAAAAGTGTGTACAAATGAGCTTGCTCTAAATTCAGTGCAGCTAGTCTCTTAGATGCAAAAACAAAAAAAGAATAAGAGAAAGGCTATTCGAAGCCTTTTTTTAAACACTTCTGTTATTGGGAGAACACATACTAAGAGCCGCAGCTGCAATACGCAGCTATAGTGTCAAAAATCTATTATAATGTTTCTTAAGCGCTTTTTCAAAACTGCCAACGATGTGCTGAACATTTTTTGACGTATATGTGTTTAGTGCTAATTGAGCAAGAATCTAAGCCGAACGACCATCAAGCCTATCGCCCGTTTTTTTTTTTGTTTTGGTTGAATGGGTCCGTTGATAAACAAAATTGTCGCATTTGGGGCCATTATAATCAGCAGCCATTGCTAAGACGACGCCGTTACATCCTCAAAAAGTGATTGTTTTCTGTGCTCTTTGGGCATAGGGAATCATTCATCCATATTTCTTCATAAATGAAGTCGGTCATAACGTTACAGTCAATAGCGGGGTTTACATGGTCCAACATGGTTGGACAACATGGTTGGATTAAGTTTTTTAAAAAAATGATTGATTTCTTTTTCGCGCCTGAATGGAGGTTGGTTAGCGACTTTTGGTTCCACGATACCAGACATCCAACGAAACAATCAATTAATTGAAGGAATCTTTCGTTGAGCGCATTATCCAGCGTCGCGTCGCGTCGTGCGCCTGTGGTGTGGCCTTCAAGATCGTGCGATTTAATACTCCTGGACTATTTTTTGTGGGGTTATGTGAAGCTGCTTGTCTACGCAGGGACGATTGACGTTTTGGAAGGTAGTATTTGGCACGTTTATTGCTGACATATATGGCTCCAAATGCTACTAAAAGAAGTTGATACTTTGCAGACTTTATTAAAAACCTCTTGAAGAAGATCTTGCTCAGGTCTGTCTTGAAAAAAGTTTGAAAGTGATTTTGAAAAGACTTAAAGGCTTTTGCTTATCTTTTCAATTTCCCTCGGATTATATCCCGCTAGCTTCAAGTATCGCAGATCAGTGGCAACTTTACCAAGAAGCCAGCAAAATCGCAGTCCCGATGTTTCGTTTTGGCTCTATCGCGAAGAACATACGCACAGCAAAACAAGGATATGCACGTTCGTTGTGAATTTGACCCATCCTATCCAAACATTGACTCTCCTTATCAACTTGAAAGGGAAGCAACACGCTTAAGCTCACAAATCAAAAGCGCATACGAGTCCAGCTGTCACATTATACAGACCAACTCAAATCGCGATGTTCCCTGGTGGAACAGTGAGTTGGAGAAGTTAAAAGAAAGCTTCGAAAGATGTTCAATAAAGCTAAACGAACCAATTCGTGGAGCGAATATCGAACAACTCTAACGACTTACAACTCGATGATAAGAAGGCAAAAACGACTTACCTGAAAAAACTTCTGTGAAAGTATCGATAACTTGCCTTCTTCAATTAGAGTTCAAAAAGCCTTAGCTAAAGATCATAACAACGGTATTGGTCTCTTAAAAAAAATCGGATGGTAGTTTTACCCAAAGTTACAGTGAAACTCTGAGCCTACTTTTGGCCACTCATTTTCCTGACTGTATACACACCACTGATCAATCTCTAACCACAAATGTGAGTTACACTACACCTAATAACACAACAAGAAGTCTAGCTAGAAAAATTTTTAACGAAGACTCCATCAAATGGGCAATATCCTCCCAACAGCCTTTCAAGGCGCCCGGGGAAGATGGTATCTTTCCTGCTCCCTTTCCCTTGCAGTATGGAATTGATACCATAATCTGCTCACTTATACTTATCTATATATCCAGTTTTGAATTAAGCTACATCCCTCAAACATGGAGAAAGGTGAGAGTAGTATTCATACCAAAAGCTGGCAATAGATCAAACTCAGACCCAAAATCCTTCAGACCAATCAGTCTCACATCCTTCTTTCTAAAGGTCATGGAAAAAGTAATTGATTTACACATTCGCAGTACGGCCTTAATAGCAAATCCTCTCAATGCAAACCAATTCGCTTACCAAACCGGTAAGTCCACAGTTACAGCTCTCCATCAGCTGGTCAGCAAAATTGAGAATGCGTTTGCTAAGAAAGACATCATACTCTGCTCTTTTCTTGATATTTCTGGCGCCTTTGACAATACTACGTAGGTACTTGTCAATTCAAACCGCTGCAACTGTCAAAGGAATTGACACACCAACCATTAAATGGATTGACTCTATGTTAAGTGGCAGAATCATCTCCACCACACTAGGTCAAACATCAATAACAGTTAATGCTGTTAAAGGCTGTCCCCAAGGGGGTGTTTTATCTCCCCTACTCTGGTCAATTGGACGACCTCAATAAGCTGGGCCTTGATACACAAGGCTAAGCTGATGACATAGTCATCTCTATTCAAGGCAATCAAGAAGCACAGGTTACAAACCGTATGCAAAGTGCCCTGAACAAAGTTAATGACTGGTGCAATAAAGAAGGGCTTAAGGTCCAACCCCACCAAAACAGTCATCATTCCATTCACCAGGAGACGTAAAATCGATCTCCAAACACTATCCCTAAATAGTGTTCAAATTAATTTTTCCAAAGAGGTCAAATATCTAGGAGTAACCCTGGATAATAAACTCAATTGGAAACCACATCTAGACAAAACTATAGCAAAAGCAACAAATGCTTTCTGGGCCTGTTCTAGACTCTTTGGTAAAAAGTGGGGACTTAGGCCAAAAATGATTTACTGGACTTACCTCACTATTATCACACCCATTATAACCTATGCTTCGCTGATCTGGTGGCAAAAAACAGAACAAGTTTATGCCCGCAAATCTTTGCAAAAGTTACAAAGACTAACCTGTGTAGGTATCACAGGTGCAATGCGCACCTGCCCAACTTTAGCGTTAGAAAGCTTATTAAATTTTCCTCCGCTACATCAAAGAGTAAAGAAGACTGCTGCACTAAGCGGACTAAAGCTTCATCTCACTAACTACTCGAGAAAGGAAAACTTACAAGGACATATGAGTATTCTGCAGGTGCTCCCAATACTGAAATCACCTGCAGCCCACTCCTCGGACTTTATGCCTAAACGCATAATGTTACACCACCCCTTTGAAGTAATCTTTCCAAACCGCTCAGCATGGAAGAACCCTGTAATTCTTACAAATAACTTCCAATACATCTGGTATACTGACGGTTCAAAAACAAACAACGGTGTAGGTGCAGGGATTTACGGTCCCAACTTTAAATCATCTACATCCCTTGGTAATACAACTACTATCTTTCAGGCAGAGGTAATGGCTATAGAATTCTGTATTAGGGAATGCATTAGAAGAAACCTCCGAAGATCAAGCATCCTAATCTGCTCTGACAGTCAGGAAGCACTAAAGGCTCTGTCCTCGACAAAAATCGAATCCAAACTAGTTTGGAACTGCCTGACATGTATAGTTCAATTAGCTACTCACAATAAAATAACTCTTTCATGGGTGCCTGGTCATGAAGGTGTACCGGGTAATGAAGAGGCTGACCGCCTTGCTAGGCTTGGCTCTCAGTCCCAATTCGAAGGCCCTGAACCCTACTGTGGTCTCCCAATCAGTAGCCTTAAAAACGAATTAACTACCTGGGAACGACAGAACATGATCAGCACCTGGAACAACTCAAATGGCCATCGTCAGTCAAAACTATTCATTGACTTATCCCACAAACGTATGAAAGAAATTCTTGACATGAGCAAACGTGACGCAAAGTTACTTACGGACTTCTTCACTGGACACTGCTCTCTCAAGTATCATCTTAAAAACATGGGCATCAGCCAAGATGACACCTGTCGTCTCTGTCTTGAAGACATAGAAACAGCTGAACACATTTTATGTGAATGCCCTGCCTTAGCTAGATCCAGGCTTAAGATATTCAATAAAAGGTTCCACTTTCCCCTTGATATCAGAAACACCTCTTCCTCGAAGATTCTTAGGTTCTTACATGACCTCAGCTTCGAATGAACAAACCTACACACTACGTGTTTTTAAACCTGAGGGAACAGCACAAAAGATCTTTCAGGTCGACGTGCTTGTAAAGCTAATTTTCACCTTCACCCTATATATGTAATTTAAAAAAAAAAAAAAAATATTATTATTTTAAAAATTCAAGAACTTTATTGATTATAAAAATATAATCGACATTCTTGAACGACTTGCTATTAGCCCTGTTCACACTGTACAATTAGTTGGACAGACTTCGTTTGATGGAAGTTGGATGGTCTGATGTAGTTTGCGTTCACACTTATCAAGGTTTTCGTCCAAATTTATGTCACATACCCTTCCACTCCATCCAACTTCTAGATTTTCAAAAATTTTTGAAAACCATCCAACAAGTTGGACATGCGGTCGTCTGAAGGGTTCACACTATCATTGCATTGGTCGTTCAAGCCAAAGTCTGTCCAACTAATTGTACAGTGTGAACAGGGCTATTGATGTTTGCATATGTGATTCGATCCGATAAAAGGGACTAACTAGGCAAAAATTCACAAAATATAAATTCAGAGAAACGATTTTTTGCATGGGTTTGAATGGTACATCAGCGCCTTCCAGAGCGTGCTGTGTAAGCTTTCACTTTTGCCTAGAAAGTGCCTTTTCTCGGATCGCGTTAAATATAAACTATTTAACATGTACATTTTTAATCGAAAGATAAATAAATAACGTTAAAAGTAGAATCTGCGTTTTCGCGTTTGAACGTAAATTCATTCAAAGCGTCATCTGCCAGCTTAGTAGCCTCACCCAGCTCTTGGATTTTAGATTGCAATTCCCGACTCAAAGGCAAAACAATCGAGTTAACTGATTCCATTATGTGACAGGCGATTTGGAATTCAACCGTCGAAATCGCTGTCAAAAGATGCAATGCATATTGCGAAGTATCTCGATCTTTCCACGTTTTGATTTCTTCCAAAGATTCAGTAACAGCCGGTTGCAGTTCAACGTACGTTCCAACTGCTTCATGATATTGAGCCCACCTGGTAGGACAAACAGACTTCAACTTTTGTTTGTCATTTTTGAAATTTCTTGGTGTAGAAAGTCTAGTCTTTTAGGCCAGAAAAAGTTCCTAACGCAATTTTGATTCCTGACACTTCGCATGCTGCATTGTGCATTGACTGCCAAACTAAAGATATGTGCAGCGCAATGTACAGAAATTGCCAGGGGGAAATACGATCTCAGATGAGCCTGTGCACCAATGAATTGGACACTCATTGCCTGAGCTCCGTCGAATCCTTGGCCATACATATATGAGCAATCGACGCCAACATCATGTAAATAATCTTTGATTGAATCTGCTAAACCTCCTATGTATAAATAAAATTTAGAGTAATAGACCCCCCCATGCCCAAATCCTGGATCCGCCACTGTGTCCAGTTGTCAATCAATTAGTGGACATCTGATGAAATTATAAAGATGATTAAAGTAAAAATAAACATTGGTTGGTAGGGCAGCATTTTTCAGTATTTGCCCGTCTAAAAAAAATTTAAGATCCGGGGCTGATTCTCATACATATCTCATTAACACAAAGAAGTATTATGATATGAGCCCTTTTGAGAAAATTGAGAGAGGACTAAAATGAGATTTGAAATATTCCCAAACCTGTAACTAAAGCCTGCCAAGTGCGAGAGGAAAGCATCAAAATGACAAGTCTTACTGAGGAATTGGAAAAGCTACTTCTGTGCACTGCTTAACTGTAAAGTTGACATAAATTTCGACTTGAGGTAAAAGGTTCTATTTAAAGTGGACGATGGTATAAGGAGTTCCGTTTCCCTGTTTGAAGTGTTGCCATATTCGAGTGAATACATTACGATTATGACGAGTGGTTTTTCAAGAGCTTTCGGAACTTAAAAAAAAACATAAAATTAAGAAAAATGCATGACACCATTATTTGAAAGTAAGGCCAATGTTATTTAATATTTGAAGAATATTTCATGCACATGTCGCCAGCGGGTGTGCCTCAACTTGGTGCAATTTTGGCATATTTCTTTTTTTTGGTCGGTATCTCGCGAACAGTGGCTTCAATGTCGACTCCGAGTAACGCAATAGAAGCGGCAAGTGGGCTTGTGTCTACAGATGCAATCTTTAACATTGCCCCACTAAAAAGTAAAGAAGCGTTAAATCACGCGATCTAGGAGGCCAATTGACAGGCCCCAAACGAGAAATAAACTATCTACCGAATTCGCCTCTTAATTGGTCGATTGTTAAGCGTGCTGCGTCCAGGCTGCGTGTCCAACAAAGTAATTTGATGCGAAATTTAGTCACAATAGCCTGAATAACCGCCTCAGTAGATCGATTAAACTGACCATTAAATAGAAGATAATAAAATTAAATAATTTGAAAACGTTGTTCGTTTGTAAGGCGGTTCATCAATTATAGACCAAAGTGACGATGTTTGTCAGTGACACAAAACACGAAACGCACGTGAGTTTTCAAAGCCAGTGCTGCCAAAAGGAAAATAGCAAAACAAATTCACCCTGCAAAATCAATCTGAACAAAACGTAGGTACGCTGTCAACTTTATTTGGTGTAGATGTTCTTCAAACAAAAATGGCTAGTTTGCAGTCCAGTTTTAGTTTTGAACGTTTTCTTGTTAAGGTTTAACTAAGAGTTTTGTTGTATTTCAGTGCATTCTGGCATTAAAAACTTTAAACAGAATTAATTTAACATATCAACAAAAGTGTAAAAGACGGTTCTAAAAACCTAAGATTATAACCAGTTCTAAAAAGCCATTAATGTTTTAAGTCCGAGGAGAGGGGATGAATAAATAAATAAATTGGTTGGCGCACAATGGCGAGGAGCTCCAGGGAATAGCACATTTCTTACAACCATGCCTCGTGAGGGAGGCCATCAAGCCACATGCAACACAAGAAGAGGGGATGAGCATTTAGAAAAAAAAAGCATTGAAATCTGAGCTTGTTGTCGTCGTCAAATGATCTAAACTCTAAACTATTAGAAGTATCATTTGTATTTATGAATATGAGGAAGAGTGTTGCAGACAAAATGGAATCCTGCGGTATACCAATACCTATTTTGTGAGCTTAAACTAGAAAACGTATGATATATGTCTATTCCTGTATACTGAAAAAGTTGCTCAAAGTCTAGGTATGAGCTCACATCAAATCTTTTGGAAGAAAAAGAACCAAAAGCTATTCATTCTATTCCAGCAGACGAACGTATTCGCTATCACCTTCTCTAACACCATATATTTTCACCTGGCACTTCAACAAGTTCAACTCAAAACTACACTAAACCTACATAAAAACCAAGCGGTTTGCCATACAAAATGTAATCTTTTCAGTTATTAGGTTTCAACGAAACTTACTCGAAATCTACTGACAATATATATCGCAATGTTTCCAATATTCCAGTAAATTTGACATTTGAGAGAGCGGAAGTAAACATAGAAAGAACGAAGTCTTGTTCTGCTTACATTTTAGGTCTATCTCTGTGTAACGACGAAACTATTAACTCACAACTTGTTTTTTTTTTTTTTTAGATGGAGACACAGCCAGGTTAACTCAAACCATCCTGGAATAAAACCTAGTTTAACTTCAGGTGGAGACTAAGACTATGCTTAAGATGAGGAATTTTCTGTTTGTTGTTTGATTATAAATTTGGAAAAACTAAATTTTTTAAAACATGAAAATGTCATCGGGGGTTGATGTTATTTTCATAACAGAGACGAGGCTGAAACGTCTACTTTCTGACAGTTTGTATCTGGTTCCAGGTTATAAGCTCTTATGCAATGATAGAGAGACCGATACTTTTGGGGGCGGCGGCGCGGCATTGCTGTCTACTACAAGACTGGTTTAAATGCTTAATCTATCCCCTTTCTGATAGCAGCGGCATAAAGTTTTTGAGGTTTATGATGGGAACATAAAATGCTTGTTAAGTGTTGCTTTAAATTCTAATCGAACTTTTTCACCCGAGCCTCTTTTTTCAACTTTTAGAGAGTTGGCGGCGGTTTATGAAAATATATTTGTCTGTGGTGATTTTAGGGCAGATTTATTTCTATCTGACTCTAGAGCCAACCCGTGGCGTGATGGATAGCATGTCCACCTGCTAACCCAGAGGTTCGAAATTCGAATCATAGCAGAGACAAAAAAGTCGGGTATCGCCTTTCGCGAGGAATTGGCAAGTCCTCCGTTAGTAAATTCATTGCCATGAAAAGCGCTTTCTCAATTAGCCGTTCGGAACCGGCAGAAAATTTTAGGTCCCCTCCATTCCCCTCACAAGGCATGGTTGTGAGAAATGCGCTAGGCCCAGGAGCTCCTCGCTCTGTTGACTTATTTTTATTTATCTATTTTAGAGCCAACCAACTCGAAGACGAAATTTCAGCTACTGAACTTTCTGTGGCTAACTCTTATGAGATACTCGTTTCGGACCTAATTCTAAACCCAGCCAACTTGATCTTATGATAGTGTGTAATGTACACCCAATATTTAATAAATGAAAAGATTAGTAAAGTTTTTAACAGTTAAAACACTTTTTATATTTCCTCAGATATACATTTCAGAAGCAATGCTTCCATCGTCAGTGAGATTTATAAATTAAATTAAATTAAGTTATTTGTCAAGAAACTAATAATAAACAAAAATGTTTCTAAACAAAATTACAATCTTTTCATTTATTAGATTAAAAAACACGTGGAATATCTCAACTAAAAAACTCATCAACATTTAATACTAATTTTCTAATCGAAAACGTTCAACCGAAAACACAAACGGCAACACTATATGTACATCTAATAGAAGACGTTATTTGTGAGTGTGTGTGTGTGTGTGTGCAGAAATACCGGGAGGGGAATGTGTCTAGACATCATGGTTCATAGCAAAACTACTAGAAAGCTCTCGATGTCTCACACTGCTATATAAAGAGGCCGATGATGCAACCTGAGGAGAGTCAGTTTTGATTTCAAAGTGATTGTGTGAAGATTGAGTAAACGTGATTATTAGTCGAGTTGTATATCAAAAGTAGATTTTGAATAAAAGTAGTAGAATAAAATGAAGAAAGGAAAAGTTTTATTATTGCGAACTAAGCGAGCGTTACAATAGTTTCAGACTCTTAAATAACGTTCATTTATTTGACCAGTTTTCTCTTGAAGGTTTATCCGACCATGATTTGGTGTTTTGTACGTATATAATATTTTTTTTAAATAATGTCTCGTCCCTGTCTTCTTTCGTGATGCCAAATCTGTGAACTATAGTGCGTTACAAGAAGACGTCTTCAATTGTCCGTTTACATTAATGAAAAATTTATTATATTTCAACAACTTTTGCTTGAGCTTAATCAAAAACATATTCCTTTGAAAACAATTATTATCATTTTATAGACCTGGGATCTCCAAATAATAGTATACGAGACGGCCACGTATTATATGTTTGTATAATACACTTTACATCACTTTCGCATTAAAGAAATTAATTTCGTTTAGTGTTAAACCGTTTGCTCACAACCGGTTCTCTTCTGATATGCTGGCTCTCTCCCGATAACTCCTCTGGTCACCTAGTGACATAGTGCTTAGATCTCCACAATCAGCAATATGAACCGCACATGGATCCCTACAGAAGTTCTTAATTCGATCAAACATCGACCCAAACTGTACTGTAAGTGGAAGCGCCACCCCACTTCTTCAAACTTTGAGAATTTTTGTCGAGCTTGTAATAAAGCCTCAATTATAACTCGAAGAAACAAGAAAAGATATTTTTTCTAGATTGAAGCCTGCTCAAAATTCTAGTAAGTTTTGGAATAATAAGCGTTCATTTGATATTGGCAAAAAAGTAATCGTTTAAGATTTTCCTATAATCCTAACGATCTCAATAAAGGATTTATTACCAGCAAACTATCCTCATCGAACTTCACAGTGAACAACTCTGCCCCCCGCAGAGTTCGACTTTGAAGTCATATCTGACACTTAAACAGTAGTTCAATGTTTGAAACGCGCTTATGTTATTCCTGTGGCTAAAAATAACAATCCCACTATCCCACTGGTGTTTCCGATTTTCGTCCTATTAGCTTGCTGCCATGCTTTTCGAAAATCTTTGAAAAAATCTTATCCAGCCACATGCGAATTCGTGCCCTGTTCTCTCTGGCAAAGTAGGTTTTTCGTGCAGCTGTTCTTCAGCCATGGTAAATTTCCTTGACGACATTTGCACTCTGTATGATCAAGAAAGCTTACGCTCCTATGCCTGTTCGATTTTAGTAAAACCTTTGACCGAGTTAATCTCAGCTTTCTATGTAAAAAGCTCAAATTGTATTGTGTCTAGATCAGTTCGCCTTATTCAAGACTACTTACATCATCGTACTCAAAAAGTAAAAGTTGGCAATACATTTCTGAATCAATCTGTTTGTTTAATGGCGTGCCGCAGGGTTCAATTTTGGATCCTATTTTGTTCTGCATGTTCATAAATGACTTTGGAAGAATGAAAATAAACTTCAAATTTACACCTTGCAACGGTTCAACTTATTAGAGAATTTAACGTGTATAAGGATTTGAATGAGTAACGACCTTGTGCCTAATCCAGCCAAATCACAGATATTTGCAATCTCCGAACGCAAATTCGATACAAAACAATCTACCACCTATCTTTTTATCTGAATTTGAACTTGAGTTCTCCATCTATTCTACTGCCAGAAATCTAGGCTTTAAAATAAATCGATGCCTTTCTGCCACTGATCATATCGTAACGTTCGCTAAGTTCGAAATAATAAAACTTTGTTTTCACTTTAAGTATACCACTTTTTCTCGATATCCACTTTTGTTCAATTTGCAATTCGATTAATAATCACACTAGTTAAATCTTTACAACACCACTTTATAATCAAAACTGACCCTCTGGTCACATCAGCAACCCCTTTACATAGTAAACCATGTCACATCGAGAGCTTTCCAGTAATTTCGGACATCGAGAGCTTTCCAGTAGTTTGCTATAAAGCATTCCCCTCCTGGTATATTTCTACATACACACACACACACTCACTCACGAGCAATGTTGCCACTTTACTGTAATTGCAGTAGATCTACTGCATTTTTTTCCTAAAATGATTCTACTGCCTTAAAAAAATATCTACTGCGCTTTTGGTTTTACGAATAAAAACTAAGCTTAAGTATTTACATAACTCATAAATAAATTTTTTGTTCATATACTGAATACAACCAATTTCCAAACGCACCCGTATTATAAATACACTCAGCTATTGGCTATAAAGAGAATTAGTTTTTTTTAAATTTATTTATTAATAATTTTTAAGTTTTGAAAAGAGATTGGTGTATTTATCTGTAAGTAAGTAAGTGAGTGATAGTGAGATTAATTACAAATGCTTATGGTTTGCAAGTTTAGTTTACAAATCTTTTACGACATGGCAAAAGCCGGCTCCCAGAATGACAAGTTTAAAATAAAACAAAATATTGAAACGGTGCACTAAGTTACGTATTTTTATAAATCAAAATGCTTTAGATATTTAATATTTGGTTTCGATATCGTAGCGCAGTTTTCATAAATTGATAAGAATAGGCCAGTCTCGACCGTTCAGTATTTAAAGAACTTCATCCGTTTCGTAGTTCGATTTTCCCAAGTGTAGTTTTCTTAGTTCTGTTAGTATTGGCCAGACTCCAATAAAATGCTTCATATCTTCACGATCTTTCAAAATGCACAAACTGCAGATTATGGCCATATTGGAGCGGTGGTATATGTAATTTAATGGCATCTAGCTTTAATATTGTTGAGATTTAGTCTGCATCCACATTATCTTCGAAGTAATCTATCATGCTAAGGTCATGCTCCAGTTTTGAGTAATATATTCTGCATATTGATGATTGTTTGATTGTGCTTGCTCAATAAAGGCATTATGCATTTTTTCATCCAGAGCCTGCAGTATATTAAAAACCTCTTCTTTGGTTTGTTTTAGACCAACTCCTGTAAGATTAAGAGGACATCCTACACTTTCCACTAGTTCCTTCCATTTTTCGAAGCGTGCTGTTTTTTTGACGCGAGCATGCATTGCTACTATTTTAGGTAAGCGAGCTTCTCCCATGCTAAACACTATAAGCACGTAATCAAAATGGAGCTTCAGCAGCCCTGTTTCGATGTGCAAAATATAAGAGGGCGTGGTCAAGGGAAGGTGCAATACTCTTTTCAGAAAGAATCTAAGCACACTCTCAAGTATCAAGTATCCCCAAACTTGGGCTGCGTTCAACATAACCGACCTCACTGTAGCATCGAAGATTTGGTATTTCGCTCGGAGTCCTATATTTTTATTCTTCATACATGCTGACCAGGTTGTGTTTATGGTATTATTCGCAGTTTTTAATTTTTCTGCTAAGTGAGGTTTCATATTATGTGGAGTTAGTATAACACCAAGATATTTATAATTATAGACTACTTCCACAACTTCCCTTTCCAGATGTAGTTCCCATTCATCTGTCCTTTCCTATACCGAAAATCATTATTTGGGACATACTTTGGCTTATTGTAAGGTTCCACAATTTGCAAAACTCATCTAACTTATTTATCAACATTTGAAGTTTTATAGGAGTATCAGCTAACAGAACTATGTCATCAGCGTAGATAAAAACTTTGATTTTAGTTCCACTTATTTCGATTTATGTAGATTGACAAAAGGAGAGTACTTAAGACGCAACCTTGCCTCAATCCTGATGTGGTTGGGAAACTTTCTGACATTTTGGTGCCATTCCAAACCTTTGCAGTGCAATTATGGTATATTTTCTTTTAAAATCTTTTCAGCATTTTAAAAGGAAGTCCCAATGCAGACAGTTTATAAAACATTAATTTTATTTGTTTTATAAAAGAGTTTCTTTGAAAAAAAATCTACTGCATAAAAATGGAATCTACTGCACTTATTTTGTAAATCTAATTCGGAAATTTTTTCAAACATTGGCAACGCTGCTCACGAGCAACTACTTAAATTAGATGTACATTATAGTGATGCCACTTTGTAGTTTCGCTTGAACGTTTTCGTTTAGGAAATTTGTCTTGAATGTTGGTTGTACATTGCAATATAAATCTATCTATGTTCGTATATATGGTGGCCTTCGTAAACTAATATATGTTTTCTTCTCTTATACCAACCACGAAACATCAAATCTTAATGCTAATGGCTTTCTTTAATTCTTTCACCTCCATATAACCTCGAATGCATCCAGGGCACTTGTTAATTTTAGAGGTACTAGAAGCGCTATATATCCAGCGATATTATGAATAATATCAAACACACATGTACTTTAGACGATTGCCCAGATCTTGGAAACTTTTGCTGCTTAAATTGAACCCATTTTTCTTAGAAGGTTTGGCTTCAAAAAATAAAACTTTTGAACATCAATTTTTTCAAATGTAGAACAAACCTTTTAAACCCTTTAATTACGTTTAATTTTATTGAACCTGAAATCGGATTGATTGATTGAAATAAGTTATTTTAGGGACATTTGTTCGAGTAAATAAGGCTGATAGTCTCTTAGTGTTTGAGGTCCTTCAGATTGAAAAGATGTACAAAATGTAAACATCTTAAGATTTTTTAGATGTTTTGCGGCCATTAGTTTTGACTTTTTTGTGAATTATCCTGCCCGAGACTTCTATCATCACCAGCTGTGTACGTCCATTTTTTAAGGTGAAGCGATCTGCAAACTTACATTCCGGCAAATAAACAGGGAGATATTCGGTATTAAATGTGAAGTTTGACAGCTTAAAAACAAAGTTCTGAAGAAACAAAAATAGACACTTAAATGAAGTTAGATGTCCGATGAAGCTTGTCTTTCAAAATACTCACCGGCGGAATTGGACACTTTTCTGGTAACTTACAAAATGTCTGAATCATATGCTTTGTAATTTTTAACATTGGATTTAAGACGGGCTCGTTAAACATTTCGCAATTATTTACATTCTTGTAGTTGTACAATGTCGTGGTTTCGTTGTTCTTGTGTATCATTTTACAAAGGGCGTCCATCCTAAGCTCGTCTACTTGTTTCTGCAATTCCACAACTGCATTTACAACACCCAATTTGTCAACGTTACATGACACTTTTTTTAAAAAGTTGCTTGTCGAAATGCACTTAAAGCCATCGATAATTGTCAAATAATTTCGCTATGGACATTTTTTTGACATTTAAGTTTTTCTGTGTTTAATTTTGGAGGAACTCACATATCCAAATGATGAATTTATCAACACGAAAATAGTGAAATACAAGTAACTGCAGCGAATATATCGTCGGAAATCCATAGCTAAAATGAGACTGTGCTTTGATGGTCGTTGAAATTTGATCGGTCAGTTTTATTTTTTGGTTTCTGCTTTGAATATAAAATTGATTTTACGCATGTGTAGTTATTGATCAAGTTTTATGATTATGATATTGTATAATAGACTTTTAAGTAGAACCACGTTTTTATCCCGCCGCCGCGTCGCGCCGTCGCGTCGGCGTCGCTTCGGTACTGCTAATCTAACAATTTGGGGAGACAAGCTATGCATAATTTGATTTCTTGATTGAAATATCAATGAGTTTACTGTCCCATGAAAACACCCCCCCGAGGACTTCACCTTGTCGAATGATGGGGGGGCTTACGTCTGGCTCGTTTTGAGTCAGATAAACTAAGAAAGTCCAAAGGGGCTGTTATGGTAGCTCTACGTAGCAACCCATAAAGTTGTTGTATAGATACCCTATCCCAGGGGCGCTGAAGCGTACTGGGCAACGGATTCTTGCAGCTTCATATATAGAGCGAGTTGTACGAAACAACATCGGTGACCTTTCTCACGTTTGGTGGTTGCCATAACAAAGGAAGTGGTGCTGGCTAGTATAGTACCTCGAAAAAGTAAGGGGATGCATTGGACTTGGCAATGCTCCCTACAACAATGATATGTCCGATCAATTCCAGAAAACTGGTAAAGTTTGGTTAGCCCCCCAAACGATCCCAGAAAACTGGGTCAACGTGAAGACACCATTGTTAACTGGTTGAAAGGTTGGTATATGGGTGCCAACTGATTCCAGATAAGTAGTGAAGAAAACACTCCAAGGAGAAGTTTTATAACTCAATACATGGTAGGTGCAGGTGATAGCACGTTAAAAAATCACAGAGGTCTCAGTGGATAACTGGGGAACCACTTGATATAAAAAATACCCCCTGGTGGTGCATGCCGGAAGTGGATGGAGAACCACAATAAAAAAGGCTCCTATGCGGTGTTTTGGGTTATGAAATACTTCGTGGGCTATTATAGTCCAAAATTGAGGTTAAAAGTGCTTGTCATGGACAAGATCGAGGTGAAAAGTATGATGTAAGATTGAACGATGAACAGTAGCAAAGATGATGATACGAGAAAATTTATGATTTGAAAAGATGCCAAGGTTGTGCGATCTCTCTTCTTTTCCTAAGGGGAGAGGAGAGGGAGTTGAATTGAAATGATGTAAGAGTGATGGATAAAGATGTATGATGTTTATGTTGATAATTGAAGTGAAAGTTGCAAAATCTCAAGTCTTGCGTTGGCGTGAGTCTTCGCTTGATGAGAGATAAATGATTGTTAAAATTGAGTTTGAAAGAGTTGTAAGAGAGATCTGGAGTCTGGCATTGACTCTCTAATGATTGATCCCTACTGTTGGTAACAGTAGTATGATCTTTCTGAGAGAATTTGCTGGATGAAAGATGTATGATGTTTATGTTGATATTTGAAGTAAAAGTGTAAAATCTCAAGTCTTGCGTTGGAAACTTCGCTTGATGAGAGATAAATGATTGTTAAAGAGAGTTTGAAAGAGTAAGTCTTGCATCGACTCCTTATGGGAGACTTTGCAAGATTGTATGTAAGTCGTTGAATGACTGGGTAGTATGTATGGGTAGTATGAGGTGTGCGTAGTTGGCTGCTGGTTTCTACCTTGACTAGTGGCTGGCTGCGTACATCTAAGGCTGACAGGCCTTGAGTATTGAGGTACTCATCTGTAAGTAACCTTCGGGTTGCGAGGCTTCACCAGAAGTTGAGCTCTGGTACCACGGGAGATAGTATGCCCCCTGGATGATGTTTGTGCGCCCGAGGTGCTGAATGTTGTTCAGGACTATCTATGAGGTAGGCCCCCTTTGTGGGAGTATCGTGGTGGCTGTGGTTACCCAAATGCGGGAACAACTGGCATTCAGTGAAATGCAAGAAGTGTAGGTCGGCTTCGCCCCTCAGCAAGGGGGTGGGCTTGCCTCAACGAGTTCACTTTTGCCACTGGGCAACTAGGGTGGTGGTTGACACTAAATTCAACTCCGTTATGTTGAGTAGGCTCGCCGTGAAATAAGCCATAATTGGCAGGTGTTCACGTTAAACAAGACTTCAACTGTCCCATGAAAACAAGGAAGTAAATAGGTACACATACCAAATTGGATCTACCGCCCTTTGTGACCGGTTGTAAAAGCAAAGTGCAACATTCGCTGCTTAAGTAATTTTTTTTTTTTTTCAAACCTAACGAATTATTTGGTGTATATACTTTGCTGACTTCTCTATTCCCTAGCGGTTGAGAAGGAGTGCGCTTTTTAATTTATTAGTTTTAATTTTCTTGATGCTGAAAAAATCCTGACTGGGTTTAAGTTCAGAGCCCCCACTGCAGAGTTCTAGTAGGCCTATAGTTTGATTCTGTTGAATGATGGCGCACACTCTGCACCAACAATAGTAGTGATAATGGCAGCTATCGTCGGTTCTGAGAATACATGAGAGCTGTTTCAACAAAACAAAACATGTTAAACCATTAATTTTGAAGCAGAGTATCTAAATAAGAGATCTTATTGATCAGCGATAGGTTGGGTTTGTCCGTTTTATTGCTAATGGAAAATCAAATAGGAGTTTGGACTATTAAATTCGACTGTGGCATTTCTTTATTGGAAATTTTATTCCCAGATGTTGCTTTGTCATTTCTTCATCATAAAAAACATGATATTGTAATGAACTGTAATGTACACCCAAAATTCAAGACAAATTCCCTAAACGAAACCCCCAACGTTCAACCGATTCAACAAAGTGGCATCATTATAATGTACATACATCTAATGGAAGGCGTTGCTTGTGAGTTAGTGTGTGTGCGCAGAAATATACCGGGAGGAGACAGTGCCTAGCCATATTATGGTTGGGGAATGGTTTATAGCAAGCTGCTATTAAAGCTCTATATACTGTTAGAAACTACTGGAATGCTCTCGATGGCATGCTTTTCTATATACTGTTTGAAACTGCTAGGAAGTTCTCGAAGTGATATGCTTTCTTAAAGAGGCCGTTGATGCAACCAGAGTGTAAGTTTTAATGGAAATTGATGGTGTAAGACCGAATTAGTGGGAATATTAATTGTATATCGCATAAAAGTGGTATAATTGTAGTGAAAGCAAAGTTTTATTTTCTTTGAACTCAGCGAATAATATTTAAAGGTATGATATGTAATACCATGATTTTACTCAGAATTCGTACGGTTTTAATTTTTAGTTTGGTTTGATGTTTGATTTAAGTGCCATAGATGAAAGTTTTATACTAGGCGTATTTTTTTAAGCCAATAACTAATACATCATTCGATTTTAAAAGCTTTTATTAGTTTTCTTTGTTTTTTTACAAAGTTTACTTTTGTAAGCAAAAAGCATGGCATTTTTACCGTCTGCCTAGTTGACAAAACATAAAAAATAGATCAATAAATATAAATAAGATTTTTCCTTTCAGTTAATTATCAAAGGTTTTAACACTTTAAGTGCCGTATCATACGTTTTCGTGCAACACCTCATAGTTCCTCAGAAGCCACCTCGCACATTTTCGTGCGACACCTAACAACTTTCGTACGTACTTTATTGTGCGACAGTATATTGGATTTTGTATGGGTTTCGGACTGTGTGGCTTCTGGTGAACATTTTGGTTTAGCTTACGTGGCCGTAGGATAATTTTACGTTTTCGTGCGACGCGACGTGGCTTCAACAAATATTTTCTTATTACAGAGCCACGCCGTACAAAAGCGTGCGACACACAAAAACCGTTAGAATTATACGGTTATGACGAAAAAGTGGGTATTGGTTGGAAACTGCTTTTTAGACACTTTGGAACAGAAAATTGGAAAAAAAAAAACTTTGGCCTGTCACAAACCAAAATGTTAAAATTCCTTGGCATTCAAAGTGTTGAAAGAATTTTCAGTTACAATATGTGACAAAGTTAACTTCTAAATAAACTACCAACTGTGTTTTTCATTTAAAAGGTTTCATTTTTAATACATTTTCTATAAAGACTGTAGAATTGGAATAACTTCTTTACATCCATGTCATTCAGCAAGCGTACGACTTGGTTTAGTGTTAGAATTTCGCTTCCAAAAAATCTCTTCTTATTTCTTTAAAAATCGGATATTTTCCTATAAAATGAGCAGCATCTTCTCTTTCGTTTAAGTTGCATAGCGAACATATGATGGGTAGATCTTCTCTATGCGGTATAAAGTTCAGTGGTAGGAGCTCTACTCGAAGTTTTACCATTGTTGATATTTCGGCAATACTATTCTTGTCATTGAAATAGTTTTTGTCCCCCAGATTGTTTTCTAATCTGCCGTAAATTTGCCTATGCATCATTCAAGAATTTTTTTCGTTGCCTAAGGTCTATTGCAGAAATGAGCTGGTAAAGTGACGTTTCTAGCTCTTTATTATTGGTATAATTTACGTTTGTATATCTATGCCACATTCTGCTGCTAGCTCTACCCAATCAGCGTACCAGCCTATTTTGCTCCTTATGGCTTGCAGAGCTGCTATCTTTGGAAGTCGATTACCATCCATCTTTAATGCCTTCAATATGTTATCCACTTGAATTTTCAAAGTTCGTATGAAAAGCGGGGATAACACAGTAGTTTCTAACATGATGACGTAGTTAGGTGTACTATTCGGTAATTGAAAAATTCCTTTGCAATAGTATCGCAGAAGCTTCTCGACTATATCATACATCTTCGTTCCCCAAGTTTGCGCCGCGGAAAAGAGTACTGATTCTCATACTGCTTCAAATATCTTGTACTTGCTGCTATGGGCTACATTTTTGTTACATAGAACCATCTATTCCAAATTTAGTTTATTGCACTTTTAGCCTTTATGAGTTTTTCTTTTAAATGTTTTTCCATATTCAAAGTTCTAGTGAAATTAACTCCTATATATTTAAATTCTGTAACGACATCGATGAGCTCACCATTGTAATTCCATTTTTCGTTTGCGCATTTGCGTCCTCCTCCACGTTTGAAAATCAAAACCTTGCATTTTTCCTGGTTGACAATTAAACTCCAAAGTTTACAATATTCTGATGATTCTGGTGAGGCTGCCAAAAGTACAATGTCATCCGCGAACATCAAAACTTTAATTATCATTTTAGTGTTCTCATACAGATTCTGTGAAGTTCTTCAAAACTTCCATGACATGCCGCTGTTGAAGAGCTTGTAGATAAGTGCTTTTCTGTCGATCAAATCAAATGCAGATTTGAAATCCACGAAAAAAGCTTGTACCATTTTAGATCCTTAGCCGGTATGCATCACATAGCTCGATAAGCTTAACTCCACTTGAATTAGTGATCTTGTCCTTTGAGTTGCGTTCTATTCCCATAATCACGTTTTCGTTTCCTAATAGGCTTCCCGTTCGGGCATTCATATCACATATCACCATAGTAAATTAGATGTTTTATCAATAGAGATTATTGCTTCCAGTTTTTCAAAATCGTTATTCCATTGATTACAATTGAGGTTGGTCGAAATGATGCGAAAACTTTTTTCCAAAATGCGGAGCTTAACATACGTTACGCTTTCATATGCTTCAAACTTGAAAACTGGTTTTTTAAAGTTTTCTTAAAACCAAAAAAAATCCACTACTACCTCTTCCTCTTGAATGTGTTCTTACTGCTGGTTTTGGTTTAAATTCAAAACTCTTAAATTTACATTGAATTCCTTTAGAAACGTTCTATCTGCAGTATTTTTTATTATATTTCAAAGTTGGTACCAGTAGTGTTTAACGTCATACCTAATTTGCTGCTAGTTTTCAAAGGTGTCTGTGAAACTTAAAAAAAATAAAAGGAAGCAAATTCATATCTGTTTGTATCGTTATTCATTTGATAAAACGAAGAACGAAACAAAGCAATCACGAATTTCCTTTTGTAATTTTTTGAATTTCACAGATATTTTTGAAAAGTGACTTTTAAATATAACAGAAAATACTCTGGATATAGCGTTTCCTTAAAACTCGAATGATGTACATACTAGATTTAGATTAGATTAAGATTTAGATTGACGGGTAAAGCTTGCTCAGCTCCGGGCACTGCGGTGTCTGAGTGAAACCTATTGTGCCAGCCCATGTGAGGTTTCAGGACAGTTCCTCTGCTTCTGAATTGAACCAGAAGTTAGCAATCTTCTGTGGGTGAATGAGTTTGAGTCTAGGGGGATAATCTCATAATCAAGTATTTGCTTTCTAAGGCGGAAAAGTGCTGGACATTCTGTAATGATGTGCAGAGATGTTTCTTCATTTTCGAGGCATAGTCTACAGATAGGGTCCGCTACCAGCCTCATTTGGTGAAGATGTTTCTTTAAAGAACAGTGACCGGTTAGTAGTCCTGTGCAAATTTTTAGGGTTTTCCTATTGAGGTTCAGTAGGAATTTTGATGTTTTTTCAATATATTCTGTCAAAAAGAGTTTTGAACAGATTTGACCAGATGAGTTAATCCAAGCTTTATTAGATTCCTCCAGTAGGATGTTCTTGGCAGTATGTTTGAAAGTGCTTTTACTTACACCGCAGAAGGGTTCAGGACCGACGAATGGTTTAGATGCGCCGTCTTTAGCTAAGATGTCTGCCTTCTCGTTACCATCATAGCCTTTTTGTGCTGGGATCCAATGGAGGATTACAGTGTTTTTCCTTGCTAGTTCAGAGAGCGACATGACTGTCTCTTGGACTAGTTTGGATCTTATGACAGGTGAGCTTAACGCCTTTAGTGCAGCTTGGCTGTCTGAAAAAATGAATATTGTTTTGTTTTTCATGTTCGATGAACATAATATTCTCGAACATTCGTTAATGGCAAAGACTTCAGCTTGGAAAATGGACGAGTGACTGCCCAGACTTACTGAGAAATTCGTTCTGGGACAGTCGCTGAAAATGCCGGAACCTGTACCAGTTTCCATTTTTGAGCCGTCCGTATACCAGACCATATCTTGCCTTGAAGGATGAGGTTTTGTGTTCTCCCAGTCTTCCCTAAGGGGGATGACAATGGAGAAGTTGACTTTGAAGTTGTACATGGGAATAATAGCATCCAAGCACATACTAAAGGTATTAAGTTTTTCTAGACTTTCCATTATCGACAGATGTCCTTTCGGGTATGGATGTGATTTTATGTGTCCTTGATGGAAAAGACGGTGTGTCGCCAGTCTTGCTTCCATTTTTATGAAAAGGTGGATTGAAGGTAGTGCTACAATGACGTTTAGAGCGTATGTTGGCGTTGTACGCATGCATCCAGTAATGCATGTTGTTGCCAATCTTTGAATCTTTTCAAGTTTTTGGACTGCCGTTATTTCTTTTATTTTTGTCCACCATACAACAGCTGCGTACGTTGTTGTTGGTCTGACTACCAGCGTATATAGATCGTACATCATTTTAGGTTTTAGACCCCAGTTTTTCCCGCATACGCTTCGACAAGTCCATAGGGACTTGGTTGCTCTGCTGGAAATGCGTTCTAGTTGAGGGTTCCATATGGCATTTTGCTGTCTAGGATGATCCCCAGTTATTTAGATTCCTTGGAAAATGGTATTGTTTCCCCATAGAGATTGGGGGGTATTAGAAGATTTAGTTTTCTTCTTTTTGTGAATGGGACAATAACTGTCTTACGGGGATTAACAGAGAGACCTTCATCTGAGCACCAGCTTTGTACTATGTTAAGAGCTGTCTGAAGTCTTCTTGATATTAGTGTTTCTGATGAGCCTTGTATGACAATTGCTAGATCATGTGCAAAGCCCACTGCATAGATGCCTTGGGTTGCAAATAATCTTAGTAGGCTGTCTACAACTATTGACCAGATAAGTGGTGAGAGAACTCCATCTTGTGGGCAGCCTCTTGTTGTTAGTGCTGAGATTTCCACTTCTTCGATATTGCTGTGGATAATTCTGCTGTTTAGCATGGACATTATCCATTTGCGAATAACTTGTGGAGCGTTGTGGTGCCTTAGAGCACGGTCTGTAAAAATCACAAAGGAAGTGTTATTGAAGGCTCCTTCTATGTCGAGAAATGCCACTACGCAAATTTCCTTTTTATCGATAGAAAGTTCGATCCTAGTAACTAGGTCATTCAACGCGGTTTCCGTTGATTTGCCTGGTTGATATGCGTATTGTGATGTGGATAGTGGATGGGTAGCTAATTGCTTATCCCGGATGTGTCTATCAATTACCTTCTCCATACATTTAAGGATGAATGACATTAGACTGATTGGCCGAAAGGATTTAGGGCTTGGATCCAGATTCCTTCCTGCTTTTGGCAAGTAGATAACTGTTACTCTACTACAGCTTTCTGGTATGTGACCAAAAGCTAGGCTGCAAGTGAACAGTTTTGATAAAATGGGAGCAATTATGGCAGCCCCGTTCTGCAGTAGGGCAGGGAAGATGCCGCCGTCTTCCCCAGGAGCCTTGAATGGTTTCAATGAGGAGATTGCCCATTTGATGATATTGGTGTTGCAGATTTGTCTGGCCGTTGTCCAGTCTTCCCTAGATGGAAACATATGCTGTTCCCTTTGGGATAATAGGTTTATTGTTGGGTCTATAATGATACATTGTGGAAAGTGGGTGTCTATTAGGAGTTGCAGAGTTTCGATTTTGTTCTTAGTCTGAGAGCCGTTTTCCTTGGTAAGGGTACCTAGGTTTGCCGGCTTGTCGGACGCGAGAACTTTGTGGAGTCTGCAACTAGAGGAGACATCAGAGATACTTTTTACAAATTATTTAAAAGAGGCCTTTTTGGCTTTCTTAATTTCATTATTGTATTTGGTGAGAGCAGTAGAGTAAGTTTGCCAGTCATCATTGCGTTTTGCTTTGTTGAAAAGTTTCCTTACTTTCGATCTCAATTTCTTAAGGTTGTTGTTCCACCAAGGGGTTTGCCTTTTAGTTGATATTGTTTTCAGAGGGCAGTTGTCCTCAAAAGTTATAATAGAGTTTTTCGCGTAGTCCGCAAAAAAATCTAATTTAGCTTTGCTATTAATGTTTTTGATTTTGTCTTTAAGAGAGTTTTCCAGATCTGTCTTTTACGAGACCCAGTCTGCTTTTCTCTTTTGACGATATGTTAAACAAGATATTATGTTTGTGTCTAGTTTAAAGCGTATGTGTCTATGATTTGAGCAGGATGGTTCGGAGGACACCCTCCAGTCAAAGACAAGGTTTTTAGAGAGAGATGAAGACAATGTAATGTCTAGGACCTCTCTTCTAGTTTTGGTGACAAAATGTACATACTAGCTGCTACTGGTTAAAAAAAAAACACGCCACTAATAGAAGTTATTTTTCTTAAAAATATAGCGCGAAAGTGGTCAAGATGTCAAACGAAAACCTGTAAAGATTTAGTTTAAATGGCTGAACAAATGTTTACTTAAATGAACCTCATTTTTCGAAGATTATTGTAGCCGGTTGCTAAAAATAGGTACGTTTTTGTCGCAATTCACTAATCCTATAACTAGCTCAGCAAATGGATCTTATCGCTAAACGAAAAAAAAAAACAAGTAAATACTGTGCACTTTTAGCTCAGTTTGCAGAGTTGCGACAAAACTTGCTTTATTCGTCACTCAAAAAGTCTATAATCAGCTCAGCAATGCTTAATATTGATTGATTTAGTGATTAAATTCATTGCTAATCACTGATTATTGAAATGCTGAGAAAACACACCTACAAAAACAAAATTTAATAAACAGTTAAAGTGTTCAATAAATGCATTGAATGCATGTAGAAGAAAATATCATTTTAGAGCTTGTTTTGAACTCAATGTTTAAAATGTTCGTTTCTGCTGCAAACGTGAGCCTGGGTTCTGTTAAAAAGTATATTAAAGGAACTGTATTAAGACTTCAATTTTACGGAATAATATTGAACTTTTCAAACTAACTTGTAAGGCGATTGTAATTATTATCCGTCAACCAAGAGAATAAACCGCAGCCTATACTTAATTCAGTTCATTTACTGTTATTAAATATAAATTCATAACGCACTTTACCCTTTTAATCGTCTGCAATTCACTGTAAACATTAAATCGCATTTCATTTACATAATCATATCTCCTTGCAATTGATTGCACACGACTTAAACATGTATTACGCAATAACACCGCCATCCGCACGCAGTGCCGTGCGGTTATTCAAATTAACCACAAATACTTAACCACATTTCGGAAGAGCGTATAGCATGGGTATAGGTACGCGGGAAAAGCCAGGACATAAGCTTATAAGCTAATTGACAACCTAGATAAAGGACAGAGTATTACGCCATTTATGTACGAGTATATCCAGGCAAAGCGATGAATGATATTCCTTTGGAATTAAGTTCCCACGCCTACGAATATCTATGAGCTATCATGTTATTAAGCGATAAATGTGGTGTGATGGGTGAATCTGATTTTCAGCTCTAATTCTACATAAGCCCATTGGGAATTTTCGCCGAATAACATGTTTCGACCGCAAAAACCTTTGTGTTTTGACGACAGGCTAAACATTCGTGTGTCTAACCCCAAAGTGTCATTTTTCGGTGCGGTTCGCTTGGTGTTGAAGTGGCAAATAATTTCACAATGTCGCTTTAATGAGATAATTCTGGGAACAGTTCCAATACGAATTGAATGTATAACTATAACTACATGTACATAATATGTTTTTTTGGTCGAAAGGTTACACAGTTTTAATTGCTTGCCTTTGGTCAATTGTCGTTGGAGTTAACTTAATAATTTGTGACCTATTTTCTCTGACGTAGGTAGGTAAACGATAATCATTTAACAGCTGGGCAGTCGGCAGAGTCATTGAAGCATAGTTTTGGTATTCTGAGGGAGAGATTCAGCAGTTTTAAAAGACTTGAAAATCCAAAAGAAAACCACGACAGTATCAAACTGATTCTTGCTTAAGCAAACTTTTAACTTTGCAAGTTATTAAAGAAAAAAATTTCACCACTGAAAGCGAGCTACTGGGAAATTGCAGAGAACGAAAATCTTGATAAACAAACATATGTCGCTTTCCATTGGTTTCACTCGGGGAAGCACTCATTTTAAAAACCAATGGAACACCCAAAATTGTTTCTATTCAGTTTAACGTAATTTCCTTTGTGTGAGTGAAACACCTATGGCTCTTAAAAAATATTCCTTGAAGAAACTTTACTTTTTTACATTTGAGTAACATGTGTTAGTGCTTCTGAGTCGATTCTCACTTCAAATCGAGAAGCGGCTGTCACTCCTCAGAATCTGAGAAGCGATCTTTTTGCACCAATGAAACGGCTTGAGAATGCTTCTGGACGCTCCTGAACGCTTCTTTTCGTCCAATGGAAAGTGACAATAGTTGATGTAGTGAGAAAGGTAGACAACGGTTTTAACCTTCAAATTTAGTAAGGGAATTCATGTACTGGCGTAAATACCGTGTTTCACGTGCATTCTATCCAAGCTTACCAGTACCAGTTAGTAAAAAAAAGCTGCCCAACATTTGTATGGAAAAATTTTAACGCAGATTTGGCAGGACTACGAGGCTAACTCGATGTATTGTGGTCAAAATCATCTTAATGTATTCCTCCTACAAATCTTTTTGTTCCTCTTCAAATTGTACCCATTATTTTTTGTCCACACCGTTTTGTCCTGTTGTTTGCTCTTAACAATGTTAATAACTAGATACATAAAGGAAATAACAAAAGCAAATACCTTCCATCGAAACAGCGGAAGGGGTGAGTCCGCTCACAGAAAGGTGTAAAAACTAAAAAACTTGCAAGCTTAAAATTTTTTCTAATTCGCGCGACTCAAAAATTTTTTTTGTTTGGTAAAATTTTTTTCGCTCACTGTACTTCGGGCAAAAAAGAGAAAACATCTCTCAAACAAAAATAACAAAATAAAAAACAAAAATATAAACTAATGTCGATTTCCTTTCAACCACTTGCCGGCGATACTAATTTCGATTCGTTTTTGGGTGAAAGGAATATAAAAACGTAGCGATTTTTTTTTGTAAATGTGTGCGTGCGTACCATCTGTCAATTCAACAGTATTTCATTTTCAGTAGTCTGGGGCTAGATTCCGCAAGTGTGAGTATAAAAAACTCACACTCACGGCCCTCTGAAAACTCACACTCTGAAAGACCGTGAGTAAATTTGAAAGATATTGTACACGTATTCTGTCAAAAAAACTCACCTTCACCCTTGCGGTATCCAAATTAAAGTGTGTGCACAATTTTTCGTGTACACATTTAAAATTCACTCTTGCGGAATCTAGCCCCTGGTGTCGGGTCTTTCGTCTAATGAAACAAAATAAATGAAAATGGAAGCTCATATCAATTTATGTGATTACGATGTTGTCCTGAATTCAACACAAAGTCAACACAAACCATTTATACACTGTTTTATTATAATATTAAATAATAAATTTTGAATTTATCAAATAATTGGGCGCGCTAGATTATTGTTTCGCAAAAGTTTCACAATAAATAATAACTTTATTTGACATATCCAAACTGTCAAGCTAGTTGTGTGTGTGATAATCTGTGTGAGAATCGGTGTAGATTCGTCTCAAAAAAAGAATCGCCGCCGAATCGATATTTCTCCAAAGGAACATTTTTAAGCAAAAAATATCGCCGCCGAATCGATGGCGAATCGATACTTTTGGTGAAAGGAATTCAACATAAAATATTTGAAGCAAATGCCAACAGTTGACTTTGACACTTTTCACGAATCTGCTCTGACTCAAAAGCAAATGCAGAAAATGTTGCTCTAAAGTGATCTAGGCAGGTCATTAAACACAAAAAATTCTTGCTCAGAGCAGAAAGATTGTCATTAAACACCAAAAAGCTGCTTTTTCTGCACAAGATCCATATAGAGCAGGTCATGAAACTTTTAGTCACCCAGGAAAGTGAGATTTCAGGAATGTTTTGATGGGATCGTATGAAGCGTCTCAAATGGATGGCCCCCTTCGAGCAAGCCCCTAAAAAATCGTTATTTTTCGTCTATCTCGCTTCGTTCTCGAGGTATGGAGCATTTTACATTTCGGTCACCCAGGAAAGTGAGATTTCAGGAATGTTTTGATGGGATCGTATTAAGCGTCTCAAATGGAGTTCCCCCATCGTACAACCCCCAAAAAATCGTTATTTTTCGTCTATCTCGCTTCGTTCTCGAGATATGGAGCTTTTTACATTTTGGTCGCCCAGGAAAGTGAGATTTCAGGAATGTTTTGATGGGATCGTATTAAGAGTCTCAAATAGAGTTCCCCCACCGTACAACCCCCAAAAAATCGTTATTTTTCGTCTATCTCGCTTCGTTCTCGAGATATGGAGCATTTTACATTTTGGTCGCCCAGGAAAGTGAGATTTCCCATCGTATAACCCCCAAAAAAATGTTATTTTTCGTCTATCTCGCTTCGTTCTCGAGATATGGAGCTTTTTACATTTTGGTCACCCAGGAAAGTGGGATTTCAGGAATGTTTTGATGGGATCGTATTAAGCGTCTCAAATGGAGTTCCCCCATCGTTCAACCTCCAAAAAATCGTTATTTTTCGTCTATCTCACTTCGTTCTCGAGATATGGAGCTTTTCACATTTTGGTCGCCCAGGAAAGTGAGATTTCAGGAATGTTTTGATGGGATCGTATTAAGCGACTCAAATGGAGTTTTCCCATCGTACAAACCCCAAAAAATCGTTATTTTTCGTCTATCTCGCTTCGTTCTCGAGATATGGAGCTTTTTACATTTTGGTCGCCCAGGAAAGTGAGATTTCAGGAATGTTTTGATGGGATCGTATTAAGCGACTCAAATGGAGTTTTCCCATCGTACAAACCCCAAAAAATCGTTATTTTTCGTCTATCTCGCTTCGTTCTCGAGATATGGAGCTTTTTACATTTTGGCCGCCCAGGAAAGTGAGATTTCAGGAATGTTTTGATGGGATCGTATTAAGTGTCTCAAATGGAGTTCCCCCATCGTACAACCCCCAAAAAATCGTTATTTTTCGTCTATCTCGCTTCGTTCTCGAGATATGGAGCTTTTTACATTTTGGTCGCCCAGGAAAGTGAGATTTCCCATCGTATAACCCCCAAAAAAATGTTATTTTTCGTCTATCTCGCTTCGTTCTCGAGATATGGAGCTTTTTACATTTTGGTCACCCAGGAAAGTGGGATTTCAGGAATGTTTTGATGGGATCGTATTAAGCGTCTCAAATGGAGTTCCCCCATCGTTCAACCTCCAAAAAATCGTTATTTTTCGTCTATCTCACTTCGTTCTCGAGATATGGAGCTTTTCACATTTTGGTCGCCCAGGAAAGTGAGATTTCAGGAATGTTTTGATGGGATCGTATTAAGAGTCTCAAATGGAGTTCCCCCATCGTACAACCCCCAAAAAATTGTTATTTTTCGTCTATCTCGCTTAGTTTTCGAGATATGGAGCTTTTTACATTTTAGTCACCCAGGAAAGTGAGATTTCAGGAATGTTCTGATGGGATCGTATGAAGCGTCTCAAATGGAGTATCCCCTTCGAACAACCCTTTTTGGCTACCGCTTTTATTTCAGTATTTTCCAATGGCACTAAGTACGCTCTCCGAGCTTTAGTAGACCCTGGATCGGAAATCACACTTATTTCAAAAGCTGCTCAGCAACGTTTAGGCCTACCATACACCCCAACAAATGCAACAGTGTCTGGTGTTAACGCTACTCTAGCAACAACCTCCAAAATGTTATGTCATTTTAAAATAAGTTCGGATTACTATCCAAATAGTGTTTCTGTTCAAGCGTTGGTGGTTGATAACCCCACAGGAAAACTTCCTTCGCAATCAATAGATTCTATTGATCTGTCAAAGTTTTCCGGAATTCGACTTGCTGACCCCCACTTTTATAAATCATTTCGAATAGATCTTCTTATAGGAGCTGATATTTATTCGTCTATCATTCTCGAAGGAGTTCAACGAAACATACTCGGTGGTGGCACAAAACTCAATTTTTGGCTGGATCATTTCTGGTCCCCTTCAAAAACCAAATGATTCCATGCCAACAAATTATGCTACGTTTTTTAACCAAGTTGCATTAGATGAAGAGGTTAAGCGGTTCTGGGAGTTCGAAGAAATTTCTACAAAAAGTCAAATGTCTGAAGAAGACCGTTATTGCGAAAAAGTATATTCCGAATCAACGTATCGACAACACGACGGTAGGTATGTTGTTAAATTACCTTTTAAAAAAGAGTTTTTGGGGAAATTGCAACTTGGTCGATCAAGAAATATTTGTGAAAACCGTTTTATTTCTTCTGAACGTCGCGTCGTCTCAAGAAGACACCTTTGCTAGAAGCGGAATATAACCAGGTTATACGAGAGTATTTAGAAGTTCAGCACATGAAACGAGTTCCTTCTCAAGAACTATCTCATGAAAATAAGATAATGTCGTACTATCTTCCACATCACGCGGTAGTGAAGCCAGAGAGCTTAACAACACGACTACGAGTAATCTTCAATGCTTCTAATCCATCCCAAAGTGGAAACAGTCTTAATGATGTTCTTCACATTGGCCCTTGCTTGCAACAAGATTTACTGTCGCTTATGCTACGTTGGCGAAAGTATAAATATGTATTCAATGCTGACATTGCCAAAATGTATAGGCAAATACGCATTGATTCATCTCAAACCTCGTTTCAGAGAATTCTGTTCAGAACTTCTCCTGAAAAACCAATAGAAGACTTTCAGCTGCAAACAGTCACATTTGGTGTCAACTGTGCACCTTATTTGGCCATCCGCACATTGCTGCAACTTGCGGATGACGAAGAATCGAAATATCCCTTAGGATCAAAAATGATCCGGAATGATTTTTATGTCGACGATTTGCTATCGGGCTCTGACTCCTTACTTACTTGGCTCAACTAGAGCGTGGTGCTCCTAGGCCTTATCCAATATGCCCCTCCAGCCGGCTCGATCTCTAGCCTGCCATCTCCAATTTTGCACTCCAAGTTGGCGGAGATCTCCTTCTACCTGGTCGCTCCATCGAAGATGAGGTCTACCTTGGCTTCTGACTCCCTCTGGTTTGGCGTTGAAGACTTTACGCGCTGGAGCCATCAGCCATCTTATTCGTTGGACTCTAATTTTTCTGGCTAAGCTTATGTCGCTGTTATAGTTCGTCGTTGTATCTTCTTCGCCAAACGTTGTCTTCTCGATTAACGCAAACAGGACCATAAATCGTACGCAGAACTTCTCTCTCGAAGACTCCAAGTGAATTTTCATCCGATTGGGAGAGGGTCCATGCTTCTGCACCATATAGCAGGGCCGGGATGATGAGTGTTTTGTATAGTGTCTCCTTGGTTCTTCTCGATAGGGCTTTATTCCTCAATTGCTTATTTAACCCAAAAAAACAGCGATTAACAAGAGTTAGTCTGCGTTTGATTTCAGCGCTGATGTTGTTGGCTGAGTTTACCGCAGTGCCCAGGTAGACAAATTCACTGACTAGCTCGAAGTTATACCTGTCAATGGTGACATTTTGACCAAGTCGGTGGTGGGATTGAACTTTTGTTGATGAGAGCATATACTTTGTCTTGTCCTCGTTTATTTTCAGCCCCATTTGGCTTGCTGCTGACTCCATAGTAGTGAATGCACCAGTTACTGCTCGCTTTGTTCTTCCTATCACGTCTATGTCATCTGCAAGCCCAAGTAATTGTGTTGATTTATTGAAAATGGTGCCCGATGTATGTACTGGCATGGGTGCTACACTGAAAAAAATATTGGTTGTCATATTGACAATCGGTGGTTGTTAACTGAAAATTGTCATATTGATGAAAAAAATAATCAATATGAAAACCAGTTTTTTGCATTTGATGATTGCAGTCATCAATTTCGTTTATCAATTTGCAATTGTCAATATGATGATCGTTATTTTCAATATGAAAACAAAGATTGTCAATATGATGATCGTTGATTTGCAATTGTCATATTGACAACAATTTATGATAATCGTCACTATGCGGTTGTGATATTGACAATCGTGGTTGTTAATATGATGATCACCTACATGTAGTTGTTGTTGCCAAAATAAAGCAAAAGACCGAAACAAAACGGTAAATCTAAAGACAAAAACTGTCTGCTTAAAAATTGTCATATTAACAACTTCGGTTGTCAATATGATGATCGTCGCTTTGCGGTTGTCATATTGACAATCGCGGTTGTTAATATGATGATCTCATTTTAGCAGTTTTCGCATTGAAAATTGCAATCATCAATATGAAAACCCAGACAAAAATACAACGGCAAAAAATGTTGTTTCAATCTATATTTTGAGTAAAGCGAGTCATTCGATTCGTAAAAGTTGAGGTAGTAGCGTCGCAATACCAATTTTGTGTGCACCGAATTAATTATTAACAACCACTATTGTGAAAAGTAAGTGAAGTGAAAAATTAGTGTCAGCATCAACTATATAATCTCTAAGAAGTTTACGGAAGATAAATTTGTGATTAATAATAAATGTAGATATAGTAATCGGGTGAGTAATAAGTCATTTCGTAATTCTTTTTCTTGAATGTGTGGTTAATTTAATATTATTTATCATATCAAGCATTTATTGTTCCCTGAAATGGAGTGCTTCATTTGTCATCATAACTTCAATGCCTTAAGTGAACTCATTAAACATTTAAAAAAAAACATGAATTATCCTCAAACAGCACACTCAAGTGCTTTGAAAGATCGTGCGCCCAGTGTTTCGAAAGCATTGATAGCTAGCTATAAGCACCTTATTTCAATCGAAACATCAGAGCAAGACAATAAGATGACATCGGATTGCGAAACCTTTTGAAAAGTTGGAATCAAGAGCATTGTTATGATATTTTGAAAAGTAAGTGGACCATTTTATTATACATTTACATTATTTTATACATTCTTTGTGCTTTTTTATCGATTCAATTGATTTTTAGATAAAATATGACTTCTTTAATTTCAAACATAGAATGTTCTATAAAATGCTTTCAAAAAAGTGTTCCAAAAATTTGTTTATGTTTCTATTTCTGAAAATAGCATATGGTTCAGACCGATCGAAAAAAAAACAATTTTACACATTTTTTTTTTTTTTTGATTTTCGGTAAAAACCAGCAAATAATTGTTTATAAAAAATAGAATTTAAAAAGAAGTCCTTCGATCAGGCACTAGCTTTTTATGTTTTCTAAAAGCTGTATAAGTTTCATTTCAACCTATCGAGCGGTTTTTGAGTTACAGTGGTCACCAGTTCAAAAAACATTTAAAGTTTTACAGTGCATAAAAGACCGCTCGAGAGCTTTTTATTTTTCGCTGAATAACTCGAATTTGTCGGATTCACTTCAAATAATTCAGAGAAATTCAGAGAATATTTTTAACAAACTATACTTTAAGAAAATACAATAAAAAAAAAATGATTTTTTACTGAGAATATTTTTACACATTATGACATGAATCCAAGATTATTCAAATAATTTGAAATTGATTATCTCTTATCTTTATTTTATTTTAAGATACAACTTACTTTATTTGTTTATGTTTTGTTTTTTGTATTATTTAAACAGAGGGAAAAATCACTATAGATCTCTTTAAAATCATTAAATGGTACCATATAAGGGATGCTTTAAAAGGTTTCTCAATTGGGGAACAAATAATTTTTGAAAAAAACATAGAAAAATGGAGAGCGGAGATAGGTGTTCTACTAACTAAAACTAAACTTCAAAAAACATTAATGATGCTGATTTCGAGAAAGGTAAATGTCAAAGTGATGCACACAATTTACATTTATAATTTTTTATATCTTTTTTCAAACTTTCAGATGACTTTGTATGCTGTGTCCTTAATAGTATGCATTACTATCTGGTGCCCTCCAAACACGTTCCAAAAACTAAAAAACCACGTTCCAACGACCAAAAGTATCACTTTTCGAGGCATACTATTAGAGATTCGCAAATCTTTTTTCTCTTCGAGGGAGAAAGTGTCCAACAATTGGAGGACCATATAAAGTTCTTGAAAGATAGTGGGGAAACCATTCAGCCTTTCGTCATACATCTGCGTGGGTCAAATGAGTTTGTATTCTATTTAGATGACTATAAATTTAAAATTAGTAATGCCTTACGTGCTGTAGACATCTGTTTTAAATGTTTTTTTTATTTTTAATATACATTACCCACCAGCTTGTGAGAACGTGTGGCAATTTATAAAAAAAAATTTTTATATGAAAAAAGCCAAAAAAGCTTTACCACAAAAATTGTACCCACTGCTTGATGCGCTAAATAATTAATTTTTTTCTAAATAAATAGATATCTAAACACATATAATGTTTAATGTATTTTTATAGTTAAATTCGGTTGCATTTCAGGAGGGAAGTTCATTAAATGGTTCAATTTAAGTGCTGAATAGTAAGTATTTGTTTGCTAAAAAATGAGGAGTGGAAAGTTTAACTCATTTCTTAGAGAATATTGTGGTTGTGAATATGATTACTGTGGTTGTCAATAAGATGATCGCAGTTTTCAATACGATTATTCCGATTCATCGATATGATGTTCGGAATAATCGTATTGAAAACTGCGATCATCCTATTGATAACCACAATAATCATATTGACAACTACAATCATCCTATTGACAACCACAATATACTCATTGACAACTGCGATCATCATATCGATGATCGGAATAATCGTATTGAAAACTGCGATCGTCCTATTGACAACCACAATAATCATATTGACAACTACAATCATCCTATTGACAACCATAATCATCATATTGACAATCTCGGTAGTCAATATGATGACCACAGGGTTCAGTATGATCATAATAGCAGTAGTCAATACGATGAACGCGGTTGTCAATGTGATGACAGCGGTTTTCCAAATCATCATATTGATGATCACGGTCGTTGGCTGAAAAATAACAACTTTTTTCATCAATATGATGAACAAATTCATCAATATGACAACCATTTTTGGTTCAGTGTACGTATTACATTTTCAAGCACAACGTTAAAACAGCTGCATGACAGTGCGTCGCCTTGTCTAAGCCCTCTGGTGGTTTCGAAGGTTTCAGTAGAGTCTCTACCAACTTTGACGGAACAGCTAGCGTTCTCCAACGTCATCCTGATAAGGCGTATCAGTTTAGCAGGGATTCTAAAGTTAGCCATAGCACGATACATTTCAACTCTGTTAACACTATCGTACGCTGCTTTAAAGTCGACGAACAGGTGGTGGGGGTCGATGTTGTACTCTTGGGTTTTCTCTAGGACTTGGCGCAATGTGAATATTTGGTCGGTGGTAGATTTTCCAGGTCTGAAGCCGCATTGATAAGGACCTATCAAATCATCAGCAAACGGCTTGAGACGTTCACATAATACGCTCGAAAGGATCTTATAGGCCATGTTTAGAAGACTAATGCCTCTATAGTTGGCGCAGAGTAGGCGGTCTCCTTTTTTGTGGATCGGGCAGATGGTACTGAGGTTCCACTCATCGGGCATACTTTCCTCCGACCATATTTTGCAGATGAGATGGTGTATGCTCCTGACCAGGTCATCTCCAGCGTGTTTAAAAAGCTCCACTTGTAGACCATCACATCCAGCTGCTTTGTTCATCTTTAGTCTGGTGATGGCTACTTTGATCTCATTTTGGTCGGGCGGCTGCAGTTCGTGGTCGTCATCTAGATTAACTGGTACAAGTTGATCTTGGGCGGGATTTTGGCTGTCATCGCCATTTAGCAACTGGTTAAAGTAGTCTCTCCAGATATTTAACATCGCCTGCGTTTCCACTATGGTGTTTCCATCCTGATCTTTGCAGGGTCCAGGGCGACTTGTGAAACCGGATGTTGATTGTCTCACTCTTCTATAGAAGTTTCGCACCTCTTTCCTACTAAAACATCTCTGCATCTCCTCGACTTCGCGTTTTTGGTATTCCTTTTTCTTCCTCCTGAGTAAGCGTTTTTCCTCTTTCCTTCGCTCAACGTAGAGATTTCTGGACGCTCTAGTATCTCTCTGGAGCCATGACTTATATGCCTCCGTTTTTGCTTTGTTTGCCTGAGCACATTCGGAGTCGAACCAGGGGTTGCTAGGGGGTGCCCCACAAATGTTCAAGCAGAGTTTTCGAAAGTGTAGTTCAATCCCGGATATGGTTCTTAGTTAGCTTTGTTAACACATTTTATGATAACAATATTAATTTGTTTTATTGCTTCTTGTGAGACTTTTGAATTGACTTTGATTGTCACTTTTTCTAAACAGCTGATTATACTCTACACAAATATTTTCCGCTGAGTGTTCGTTCACGATTTCGACGTGCTCGTGGAGATCAACGAAAAATTCCGTTTCGCATCAGCAGCGTACTAGGCTTTAGTAGTAAAAATTTTGTTTAAGTCGAGTCGACATAACGAAAATTATTGCAGGTGGAGACGGCCTGTTAAATAAACGCATTCAAAAATATTTTTGTCTAAAATAGTACCAAAATCACAGATTTCATGAACTGATTTGGTTTTCTAAATTCAGTAAAGCTTTTTTCAAACTTAAATAACTAATTTTATAATTTTGAAAAGTATAGAAAAAAAGTTATTGGTATTTAAGATGTAAAAATTCAACTTTCCATTAAAAAAAAGGTACAGCGGCTCACCAGTATTATGTTTCTTGCATTTTTTATCAAAACTATCGTTTTATAAATTCGGAAAAGTGTTTCCCAAATTTTCCCAAATTGTCCCCGATCGATTGACACCAAAATTTCTGAATTTCATTGCTAGCGCTGCCAAGTCTACCCCAAATTTTAAGTTGTTAACAACCTTTTTTCGGACTTTTCCAAATTGCGAAAGTTGTTTTTCAAATTTTTCCAAATGTTTTCCAAATTATTTGCACAAAAAAATCGAATTTCATGTCATAGCGCTGCCAAGTTGACGGAGGTATAAAACACGGCCATAGTAAGTTCAAAAGGCGATTTTAACAATCTTACGAACGAAGTACAGCGGTGGCTTAGCAATCGCTTTTACACTCGCAATAGTGAAACCAATAGCTTGGAACGGAGACTGCTAAGCTGGACCGGAGACAATAGGTTCACCAACAGTCCAAAAGCCTACATATTCCTACTATAGTTTATATACAATGACACTCCTCAGTTATACAGGGTGGGCAATTTAAAACTCCCCACTTTTAAACGCGTTGTATACAAAAACTATAATACCTAGAAAGACTATTCAAAAAAGGAAATAAAGTACACACTATGCGATTTAATATCCGCTTTATTTTTTAAAAATGATACCATTGAGATGGTGGCCACGGCAACGCTTGCACTCACGTAGACTTTTACAAAGATTCGTCATTACATTACTTAACATTTCTCTCTTAATTTCGTTGATGTGCCTCGTAATCGATGTTTTGAGGGCCTCCATGTCTCGCGGTATGTCCGCATAAAACTTATTTTTCAGGTGACCCCATAAAAAAATCGAGTGGAGTTAAATCCGCACTTTTCTTAGAGTTGAACGCGGAATGTTTAACGCGACGGACTGTTTACGCACTGAACGCGCAGGACTTCTCAACACAGCGCTACGAACTCGTTCAACAGTTTCAGGGGTTCTCACCGACCTACGACGTTTCCGAGTGCTCGAAGTTGCCTTGGCCGAATTTCGAAAGTTTTTAACCCATAACAAAATTGTTTTGTGGTCGGGAGGGTTTTCATGACGCTTTAACTTGAACTCTCTTTTAAACGCGCGACGAACTAGGACCATTTTTTCACCATACCGAAAATACGCTTCCACGCAGAAAGCGCGGTGCTTCGCGTTCCAGTAAACTATGTCGACTAACCAACAATATCTAACGGAAATGGCATAGTCTGGAGAAGCGCCATGCAGTGTTACCACCTTTGTAACTCGTCTAGTTTTTTTTCGCGACGCGTTTGAAAGTGGGGAGTTTTAAATTACCCACCCTGTATATTATTTGTGCGCACATACCTACACTGACTCACAGGCAACGCCTTTCATTGCACTATGCGGTTTATAGAATTTTGGAGTTTCTTCTTTTAATATCTGTTTTGCCAGAACTGTCTTTATATTAAAACTGTTCATATTTATTTTAACCATCTCCCCTCCAAAGCTTTCACAAGCTATTAAGGAGTTTATTACAAACCGTTTGTATTTAATGAAACCATTTTAAAGTTAGAACATTATAGATTCTATATGCAATGGTTTGAGTGAATTGCACTAGAGCCGGCACTTTCTCTTGCAAACGAGCTGAGCTGACCATTGACTTGCGCTTTCCACTTTTAATTAATTTTTTCACTAAAGTAGTATTCACATGAGAACGACCAACGAACGACGAATGAACGAAAATTCGTTAATTTTGACATTTCATTCACATGAGTGTTTTACATTCGTCACGAATAACGAACAAAATTTACATGCAAAACAAAAATGGGGAATGATTTTGAGGTTAAGCACCCGCGAAAAATTTATTCGTTGGAGTGTGGATTGTATGTGGAACGAGAATAAAATCTGACAGTTCGTACCTACTAGATGTTTATTCGTAACGAATAAACTTTTTTTCTCAATTTTTTTAATTTTAGGCACAAACATAAAAGTTTATCCACCTAAAAATAAGTATGAACTATGTTTCCATCGTTTCCAAAAAAATTCGTGAGGAATTTATGCTAGTAAGGTACTTAAAATCACATTTCTTGATTTAAGGTTCTCCCAAACCAAAGCGTTTTTGCCGTTGCGGCAGCGGCATTTGCAGTTGTCAAAATTAGTTTACACAGCGGCATATGAGAGTCCCCACACCAACGCGGCGAAGAGCAGCGACAGTCCCATACATGCAGCGTTTTCGTCGCTGCCGCTCTCATTTGTCAGTTGTCAATGTCAGATTCGTTTTGTTATTTGTAATTTGTTGTCTCACAACCCAAAATAATTTTTAATTTGCTTTTTTGCAAATAAACTTGTTTTAAACTAAATAAAAAACTCGCGAAAATATTTGTAATTTTTAATTTGCTTTTTTGCAAATAAAGGTGTGATTCCATACCGATGAGGCCAAATCGGAACTGGTGTGTTTTTGAAAAACAGAAGACGGACGCAGTAGCTTGGTGTGGAAACTGCAAAAACTGCGTTAAAAATCTTTCTGATCGGAATAGAATCTCAGCCAAAAGAAACGCTAAAGCTACGTGCAGACGGCATATAAAAAGCCGCACATATGTGCGGTTCTGACGTCACATAAAAAGTTGTAAATTCAACGCAAATGCTATACGTAAATCAGTGTACGCAAACTCGCATATAAGGGTGTTCAGACGATGTGCGGAATCTGTCCCAAAAGCCGCACATTAGTTTGCGTTGATTTGCTCGCACATCAAATGTACGCAAATGAATACGCACATTTTTCGGTCGATGTGCGACGTGTTCACACGATATGCAGAAAAATACGCACATCAACCATTTGCGTTCATATGCAAGTTTGCGTTAATTTAATCGATTGTTTGACTTTTGTGTTTAGCTAATTCTTTTCATTGTTTACTACATTAAATTGAAAATGTTAAAATGAAAGTAGGTTGCTATTGCTGTTTTGGCATTGGATATAATTGAAAAAGATGAGAAAAGTGAATTTCGCGAAGAATCGGGCGTGGAACGAACGTAGTGTGTGGACAAAGGAAAGGACTGGCTTCTGCATCGTGCTTCACAACTACTTTATTTCTACAAATAAATCGAAAAACGCACTGAATAATATCGTTTGACTAATACGATGCTGAAGGCAATATAGTGAGTCCTGGTGAATGGCGTGCTGATCTTCAATGCTCAACAATGTATCCACTTGAGGAACTTCGATCGCGAGACCATGGATCTGAAAGTAAAGGCATTCGAAAAGAGTTCACGCACTACTTCACCGAAGAAGGCCATATTGAATTGACAACTCACTTGTAAACATAACAAAAAATTTTATATTTATTACTAAGTTCAATTTGTTTATTGCTTTCATTAGAATTAAAAAAAACATAGATTGAAAAATAAATACTCAAGTTAACAGAAAAAAAGATCTACTAATATTTAAGTACATAAGCAGGTATTGTATATAGGAACAAAAACATAGAAACAGCCAGCTTGGTCTTCAGGAAGATGTCTTGAATGGCACAATAAATAGTCGCAGAATGTTGAATTCTTGTCGCTTGATTGCAAAGCGGAGACTGCTGAGCTTAAAATGGTCAATCGAGCGTTTGTTGAACATGATGGCCACGTTGCTGTCGAAGGCGGTATTAAGTTTTTTGTCACAAACCTACGTTTGTGCTGCTGGGGCTGGCCGACTACAGGTTCTGACAGTAGTAAATCATCTGTAACTGCTTCATCAACGATTGCAGCAAAGTCCTGTAAAATAGAAGTAAATTGTTTATCTAAAACGAAAAGCCATCATTTTAGAAAAACTTACATGGTCAATTGACGAAACATATGAAGTGGATCTTTTTACATCGTCGGCCTCCAAAAACATCATTTGATTGAAAACTGCCAATGCACGGAGGATGGTTTTGTGCCCTGCACTGACTTTTTGGTGCGAAGTTTTTCCAAATTTGCCTTGAACATTATACGCAAACAGCCCCACTAGCACTTGTCTTCCTTAACAGTAACGTCAGCCGATTTCGTCAACCATCTCACGCCAAAAATCAAGATTTTCAAGCTTGTACTCTGCCGAACCTGCATCCCAAAGCCGCGCTTCTCCACCGTAGTAATTAAGGTTTTAATTCCATTGGGCGTCAAATTCTGCTGCACTATCCGAATACCGGATTCTGATTTCCTTGTGCTGTGTGATTTATTGTACTGTGAGCCCTCGAAATCTATTTTGTTCTCGCTCATTTATTATTTTTTTCCTTCTGCAATTGAATATTGATCACAACTACACTTCACAATCACTACTGATTTGCGTAAAAATATGCACATTTGCGTTGTCCTATTTTCGTGTCAACGCATATGATTATGACGACCGCACATCCACGCACATGCACGCAAACTGTCACAAAAAATGTGCGATGGTGTTCAGACGATTTGCGAAAAAGTCGCACATTTATGTGCGGTTTTGTTGTCGCACATCGTCCGCAAACCATTTGCGTGCATGTGCGGACTGTCCCAAAAGGGTGTTCAGACGATATGCGTCAATACTCGCAAATTATGACGTAAAAATGACGTCAGAACCGCACATATGTGCGGCTTTTATATGCCGTCTGCACGTAGCTTAAGAACCTCGATTCTAACTTTAACGAGGTACTCAGATTTAAGGACTGCTATACGAAAAGCTAACTTTGCTTTCCACTAACTTCACCCGCTGCGCTGATAAAAAGAAAACCTTGTACTTAGCCAGTAGAGAAAAGTTCTGATGTACAAGTGTATATACCAACACAAGCAACTTCGCAAACTGATGGCTAGCTATTGGTTCAACATCTCTAAAACAGCCATGAAGGAAGAAAGATCCTGAGGATGTGCGACGGGCTTCACTGGGAGAACCTTTAAAATCCTGAGATGGAATTGGCTAGGTGATGGTACATAGTTGGTTGCTGACTGCTTTTACATAGAACAAGATTACTTATTACTTTAGCCGATTCCACCCATTGTACGTCAGTAGCATACATTTCCCGTATCTCCTTCTCAACACACAAAATTCATTTGAAAAACGTATATGTTTTTTATTTAATAGGACGGCACAGTTACCCCATGCAATGCATCAGCATCAGGTATAAACGACTCTGCAGCAGCGGTACTTTTAATGTCTGGGGAAGAGGTTAAAAAGCGATCGTTAAAACCCTTAGTTGCTTGGTCCCAAACTGGTTGTGATACAAAAGTTATGGGCATTGGACCAGTGTGTGCAGTTAAATCTGTGGTATGTATGACAATGGAAAAAAGTGTTTTGAGCAAATATAAAGTTTTATTTATTTTCAGCTGGCTAAAGCTGGATGGACAAAAGATGAAGTTGATCTTTACAAACTCAATGAAGCATTCTCCGCACAGGCTCTATCGGTACTAAAATGTCTCGAAGTTGATCCATGTAAAGTGAATATCAATGGAGGTGCTATCGCATTGGGTCATCTGATCGCCGCTTCCGGTAATAGAATTCTCGTCACGCTCTTGTATGCCTTAGAGCGAACTGGAGGAAAGAAGGGTGTCGATAGCTTATGTATTGGTGGTGGATTGGGAATTGCTATGGCCGTTGAACGTGTTTAGATGCAAATAACAAACCAAAAATCAGTTCTTTATTTTTGTAAAATAATGTTAAAAAAAAAACTTGACTATTAACATAACAAAGGATTATTTATTCAAATTCGCTACAAGAGTGTGCTTTTTCTTTGAATTTATTTTCAACTAGAGTGAATATTTCTTATTTTAATAGTTGAATTAACTGAGGTGGCAGCAGGCAGCGTTTGTATTAAGCTGTTTTGTGTCCTTGTTTTAAATAAAATTCGTTTTAAACTTATTTTGCTACGGGTGATGATGGAACAAAGCCAGTTTCGTTATCCATCAAGAACTTATAGTCGATTGGTTTGGCAGCGGCGTGTTCTAAAGTCGGGACACACATCTTTGAGTGCTTCTCTATAATGTGTGTTCAAAGTGTTGGCGATCCTTCTTCGTGAAAATACGAATTCCAACAAGGCGAGCCTATAATGTCTTTAAATACATTTTTCAAAGGCTCCTTGGATGCAGACTCCACAAGCATTTCTTCGGATATAGCAACACTATCCATACTGGCGAAAGCATCAGGCGCGTAAACATATTGAATTAGGTTATCTCCAACATATAAGGACTTTATACCACCGGCATCGTCTTACGAATATCGTCAGACTGTGTTGACCTGTTTGAGGTGTCTTCTTGCCTTCACACTCCTGTTTATGAACTAAAAATATATATATGTTAGCTTTCATCTTTTACATTTGTAATATAACTTACTTCAACTTCAGCATCGCCCAAGGAATAGACGGGATTTCTGCCTCCTTTTACCCATAGACGACAATTATCAACACTCAAATCTCAGTCTTATATTTGCTTTTTGGCATTACGCACCGTCATTCCTTCCTTAAAAATCCATTCACACACATGGGAGCCTTCCAGAATTCTTTGTTTAGTTCACTTAATTACATGAAGTATACCTGCTTTAGCTTTGTGTTCGTTGTTCTGCAAAATCTTTCTCAGTCCAACGATCAACGTCACTCCTTCACTCAAAAATAGCAATGTATGCGATGGGTAAATTGGAATATTGGATCTTTTGTCGTATTTACGGGAGACTTTGAAATAATTACCCGACACACGTATCAATGCTCCCTAGGTCCCTAGTGCCATTTTAGCTGAACCATTTTCGTTCTCGAAATCTCGAGTCCACAATCACTTTATTCATCACGAGCGGCTTAGTATTGCCTTCTTTAGGATCCCAGATTGATTTGCGCTCAAGGCAGAGCCACAGGCGTAGTTGAAGGCAAAATATCGGTAACAGTTTTCGTTCCCAAAAGGTAAAAGTTTTGTTCAGATGTTTCATCTGCTGAGGATAGTGGTTGGTCGACAAGTCTGTCTTGAAGAAAAGAAATTGTTGTAGGTAACTACGGTGAGTATTTTAACGTTGAAAAATATTATTTCACACTTACCACTATTTTCCTTGGTTTTTGAGAATTATTATTCTCCTGGTTCACAAATTTCGAAAGACGAAAAAAAGAACAATAATAAATTCTTACAAGTCACAACTCACAAATGTCAAAAATGAGTTGCCTTGTCGCTGCAAAAAACGCTTCGGTGTGGGTATACTTCGCCGCACTCAGAGCGGCACGTTGTCGCAACTGCAAATGCCGCTGCCGCGACGACAAAAACGCTTTGGTTTGGGAGAACCTTTATTCGTCGTTCGTTGGTCGTGCTCATGTGAATAGTCCTTAAAAGTCTAGTTTCATTTGCCTTCCTTTCATCTCCGTTGAAATGAGTTTCTACGTTTAAATGTCAACAAAAATGCCATAACAGTAAGGCAGTTCCTGTGTCGACAGAATAGCTAGTTCATTTATCAAACTCATTAATGAGATATAATCGCAAAAGCAAATTTATCGCGAATCCCGCAAATATCATGACAGTCATGAATATTTTGTGAAAAGTTGTATTTCGTTTCATAGTCCCTGTCCACACGTGTTATTCCAATAACGTTATATCGGTCGTTTCTAGGCAAAAGGGGTGAGGAAGAAAGAGGCTGGATGCGCAAAACGAAATCAGATTTATCTGCCTAAGCAGTACACTTGGGGTGTCCAGACGGGTTATGCTCATAACGTTATGCTTTTTTCAATACACTTTTCAACACAAAATGGAGAACTTGTGCGAGGAAGTATAACAACGTGTAGACACCTAGCGTTAGCAGCATAACGTTATTGAAATAACCCGTCTGGACAAGCACATACAAAAATGTGGCGCATGTAGATGTTCACTAGCTGAAGTAGATTCGAAGCACTTTCTAATACTGGCTTTTTTATTTTCAAAACCCAAATATCTGGTAATGTAATTTCACAATCAAATTCATTTATAAGATGTGAAAACAACTTATGTCTTTCTTTTTAAAGTCAATTTCAATAATAAATTCAAATTGCAGTGTCTTATGAATTTCTTTTCAAATGAAAAACAAGTAAGAAAAAAACTACGTTCAACATATTTCCTATCTACCACTAGAGGACGCTAAAAAGTTGAAACAGCGATTTCCCTGTATATTCGGAGCACTTTCAAGAAATACTTTTGTTTGTTTGGTTGCAAAAAAATGGCGGAAGTGTTGTGTATGGGTTTTTTGATTCTACAATTATTTAGAAAATATTTAGAAAAAAACGAATAAATTCGATATTTTAATGTCCATTCAAAGTGATTAATCAAAGATTTATGTGATTTGAATCGAAAAATACCCAAAACAAGTGTATTTCAAATGATTTTCGATCGAAAAAAATAAAAAAAAAAGAGAACGAAAAGCCAAACTGATTCGTCGTCATTTTACATATTTGACAAATCGTCAAAGAGGGAGAACAAGACGAGTGCGTGCGTGAACAAATTGTGGTTTTCTCTTTTTTACTTTATTTTGCGTTTCTGATTTTCTGGTGAATTTCAATAAAAACGAAGTGTGCCCATAAAAAAATAAAACAAGAAACGAAATTATTTTAATTGCATTTTATTTTTTATTTTTGAATTTTAATGCCCTTGCCGGCATAAAGGGCAATGAAGTGAAAATTATTACTCGGTATCTGTGGGAAATTGAGAAATTCACTCAAAGCCCCATCTCAGTGGAGCAAGCGGAGAGGCGAACAAAATTATGTCAGGCGGTAGGGAATCTTCGTCTTCGAATGGTTCGGCTGGTTCCAGCAGCAACGGAGTAGGAACACCGCCTGTAAACGGTCATCGGTCCCGTGGACGACCGGCTAAGAAAACACCAACCTGTACTTGGTGCGGTGAAAGCAAACACCCACTGCAATACGTTTTGCCGACTCAGAACGGCAAAAAAGAATTCTGTTCCGAACTGTGCATTTCGGATTTTCGTAAGGCCTACAGCAAAGGTGCCTGTGTGCAGTGCGACAACGTCATTAAAGACACTGCTCCGACCAAGGAATTTTGCTCCATCATTTGCATGAACAAGAACCAGAGGAAGAGCAGCCAGAGAGCGGCACAGCAGCAGCAGCAACAGCAAAATAATAACAATCGAGGTGAGCTGGAAAGGAATCAAAAGATGAGTCCAGGTTCGTGCACTCCAACAGGACCGTTCCAATATGAGAGTTTCCACGTATTCGATTGGGATGCCTATTTGCAGGTGAGTTCTTAATAAATTGTCATCCTTCATACATAATCAAATTGAAGGGGTGGATTTGGGTTGTTTGTTGTTTTTCCTATTAATCGAACTTAAGCACGCTGCAGGCGATGGATAAAATGTGTCGTTTGCCAAAGAAAGAGCACCGCGCGTGACCTTGAGTAAAGCGCCAATGGCGAAAAAGCAGTTTAGCTTTCTTGACACAAATTCCCGTGTTTGTTTAAGAAGAACGAATTCCCACGGGATATTTGTCCTTCTGCGTCGTTGATAGGGTTACGCTAACGAAGCGAATGAATTGCAAATATTCGTTGCGTTTAAGAAGTACAAATTTGGCAAACATTAAACGCACATAGGTACGAGTGATTGAGCAACTACCTGGATAAGGGTTGATAGGTCATTGATCTGTAAAGTTCAACCTTATCGTAGGGAGAGTCTTTATTTTTATTTTTTTCTTAATACTCCTGTGCCTACGGTTCCTTTTGTGGGAATTTTTTATTGCAGCTCATTTACCTAACAAAGCAGTAAACATAATCAGAATCGCAGCGCTGCTTACTGCTTCTAATGAATCACCGAGAAATTTTTTTTTGCAGGGTTCGTAATGAACACTTATTGGCAAATTGTTGAGGTTACGTTGTAGGATATCGCGTATCAACGGTGGATTATTGAAGTGTTTTTTTTTTAGCGAGGGACTTTCATTTTAATTGCTTCCTACCTATGAGTTGATTATGGAAAGCATTTTTAAAAAGAACCATAAATGGTAGCTGGCCCTTGTTAGTGGTTACGATCGCCGTTATTCCCATGCTGTTCATTCCAATTTTATTTTTAATTTTGCCTTGCCGTGGCAATTTGTTTTCAGTGTGTAGGTAGAGGTGGTGGTTATGATTAATCAATACAAACTTTGAAAAGTACAATTGAAGGGCTAGGCTGCTTTGAACGCTGCCTTCGCCGCAGTAGGAAGTGAAGATCTTTTCTCATTTATCAGGACGGTTCCAAACGATCGCGATTGCGTTTGAGTTTTGTAAATGGTTACCATCGAAGAGATTTTGTGTTGCTTGTCGATACCTAAATTGGATAAGTCGTCTTTTAACAGAATTTTTTACGGATGCGGTGAAGGAAGTCAAACAAACAGAGGCTCCTAGGAGAATCAAGTGGTACAGTCTGGAGAAAACCAAAGGACAGCAATTCATTTCGTATATGCAAAGTCAGCTGTGTAATACCATCGACGCAATTTCAAATGCAATCACGGCACAAAATATGTGGGATCGCCTACAACGAACCTGCTTATAGAGAGCCAAATCACTGTTAGGAGTCTCAAAAGGACACCACCAACAAGCTAAAGAAACCTGGTGGTGGGATGATGAAGCTAAAGCAGTGATTAGAAAGAAGAAAGCAGCTTTCCAAGCTTGGTCGAAGTGCCCCTCAAGAAATACAAATGAAAAAGCGCGTTTCAAAATGGAATACAAGAGCTGCAGAAAAGAAGCGAAGAAAAAGTGCGCCCAACTTCAAGCAAAAAGCACGGAGGGCTTGTATCGAGAGCTGGAAGAGATTTCTGCCCCAGCTGCTGAAGCAAATCAGGCAATCCAAGAGCTAAGACAAAGCAACTTGAATAAGAGAGCAACCATTTTCAAAATAGCCGCTCAGAGAAGGAGAAATGCGCAGGAGATTCGCCGAAGTTCATAAATGATGCTCAAGGACTGCTACTTGTGGATGACGACAAAATTCTTCACAGGTGGCGACAGTATTGTGATGATCTTTTGAATTAACAGTTTCCGCGGCGCCAGTTTCCAACAGCTGCACCTAACTTTACGGAAGTATCCGACGTCACAGTCGAAGAAGTTAGGGAGGCAGTTAAGAACTCCAAAAAAGGCAAAGCGATTGGGCCAGACGAGGTACCATATGAGTTTTGGAAAAATATGGGAGACATCGGGTTGAGATGGCTCACGATTCTCATCTCCAAACTTATAAGAGGTGACAGTTTGCCTAATCAATGGAGGGAAAGTTTTCTTCTTCCAATGTACAAGGGAAAGGGTGATACCAGAAGCTGTGACAACTATCGTTCGATCAAGTTGATGTCCCACACTATGAAGATCGTTGAGCGGGTTTTGGATAGCCGACTGCGGAAAATAATAAGGAAATGGATACCGTATTAGCGCTAAAAAAACTGAATACCTGTGCTGCCCTTTTTCTGATCCAGACAAGCCTATTCCAGACATTTATTTGAATGGAAATGTGCTTCCCAAGTGTGAAAAGTTTAAATATCTGGGATCTATGATCAATAGTGAAGCAACTTGTGATGACGACATCAATCATCGAGTAAGCGTAGGGTGGATGAAGTGGCGAGAAAACTCCGCTATCTTCTGTGATCGAAAAATGCCCCCTAAGCTGAAGGGAAGACTCTACACAGTAGTTGTCCGTCCAGCTCTGACATACGGTTCACAATGTTGGACAATGTACAAAAAGTATGAGAGCAAATTGACGGCAGCCGAAATGAAGATGCTTCGGATGACAGCAGAAGTAACAAAGCTTGATCAAATTAGAAGTACTAAGATCCGTGGAAGCCTTCATGTCAAAAGTACCATCTTGGACAAAATTCAGCACGACCGGCTCAGTTGGTATTGTCATGTTCAAAGGAGAGATCCGCAGAACCCAGTCCAAAAGGCAATATCGTACAACGTTTCAACAAATTCGCGACGAAAAAGAAAAGGCAGGCCAAAACACTCCTGGTACAAGCAAATGCAAAAACAGCAGCATTTGGTTGGCCTCAGACATGGAACAATCCAAAACCGGGAGGCTTGCCGACGCTTTCTGAGGTCAACGCGGCGTACCCCACAGGCGGATCACTAGTGTGAAGTAGAAAAGTGGGAGAGTTGTGATCGCTTCTAGATCACTACTCGTAACGCCGGAAATGGAAAGAAGAATGCTCTCAATACATGTTTTTGCATTTTTTTTGGAGTGTGGAGTTGTGATCCCATTCTCTGATAAGAGTTCCAATCAACTGGCGCTTGGTGGTAATCAGTTCTTTTGACAACGCCGGTTTGGTGAGTTCCCACATGTTTTCGATGGGGTTCATGTCTGGTGAATTACTCCCTGGCCAAGGCAAAGCAGTGACATTTTTTCAGGTCATATTCTAAGAAAAAAATTGTTCTGCAGCAAAGTCCGTTTCTCAACTTTGACATCGCTTTTTGACAATTAAAAAAAAGGTTAACTTTGGTGTACACTGACTTTTGTTAAATTCGATTGCTCTGTCAATACTGATGGTAGACACCTATCTTTACACTTAATTTTTTTGTAGAAATAATAATCTTTAAACCTGTATTTAAATTATGCTCCTGAAGGCTTAGGGTTGCCAGATTTTCAATTTTAAATGGTGCTCAAATTTTTTTCCCCCAGCGAAGTTTTGACTTCGAGGTAATTTTTTCTTCTTCTGAAAATACTTGTTAAACGTAGACAGTCGTATTTATAATCCCATTCATAAGTATGTCTAACTGGACAGCTCTTAGAACAGTGTCCAACTCCAAATCGTATTTATAAACACTTTCATCGCTGTCTAAGGAATGTCTAACTTTAGACACCGAAATTGGTTGTCTAAACTAAAGTGAAATTTGATACAACGAGAAACAATTTTGTAGAACATGTTATAAAGCAGTGTTGAAGTGTTAAGATCGAAAAAATTAAGTAGTTTGAGGTGCAAAAATACTACTTTCAACAATTTCATTTATAAATTGCACACATTTCATCATTTTATGATACTTGGAAAAGCTGTAACACAAAGTCAAATCAGCTGTTTTTTGGTCTAGTTCAAGTCCTACGCCACACTCTTTCAGAGCCTTTTAGTTGTTGTACTCGTATATCAAAACAAAAAATGGTACTGCACGGATACATCATGAACGCCTCCATTTAGTTTTTCGTTCAAAGTTGACAGTTTGAGGGGCTGTTAAGACAACTGTTGGAATGCATTTATAAATACGAAATTGGCTAAGGCTTGTTCAACTCTTTAGACACCGTCTAGCTGGACAGTTGTCTAAGGATGTTCTAAGCAAATTTTATAAATACGACGGAGAGTTTCTTTATTTTTTACATATGAACAAATCAAATAATATAAAAAACTCATAAACCAGTGCACTCAAAAACCCATACATTTTATGAAACTTCAATGAATAAGAAAACAATTTTGTTCATCAGTTTATCAAAATAAGTCAGGATTGCTGTTTGATCCGAGAGCATTTTGAAATGCCTTCATTTACGAAAAAAGAATACGCAGACATTTTATTCGTATATGGGTTTTGCAATGGAAACTCAAAAAGAGCACAACGAAGATACTTTCTTCTCAAAATGTTTTTGGAAATACCTTTCGAAGGCTTCGGGAAACTGGATCAGTATTAACTGCAAGACCTAACGCAGGAGCTGCAACCATAAGAAAAGTCTCGGTCGATGAAAGAATACTGGCAGCTGTTGAAATTGATCCTTCCATTAGCTCTACAGTTTAATATTTCAAAACAAAGAGTCTCCAGAATATTGCATGTCGAAAATATGCATCCATATCACCTTACACCTGTGCAGGTACTACTTCCGAATGATTTTGAGATGAGAATCGAATTTTGTAACTAGTTGCTAGAGAGACACTTGGGACGAATCCCAGTTCACAAAAGAGAGTATCACGAATTTTTATAACCTCTATACATGGCCTTCAAGCAATCCACATTCAAGACGTTAAAGATCGTTTCAGCGCAGATTTTGTGTCAATATGTGAGCAGGTGTAATTGGAAATAAATTAATCGAACCTTTCTTCAAGTTACCACCCCGTCTTAATTCTTTTAACTATCTGGAGTGTCAACAAAATAATCTACCAAATCTATTGGAGGATGTTCCACTGCGTCAGCGAATTTCATGATATTTCCAACAAGATGGTGTTCCCGCCCACTATGGTCGTTAAGTTGAGGATTGGCTGGATGAAAAATACGGTGGTCGATGGACAGGCAGAAATGGACCATTTCACTGGCCTGCACGATCTCCCGATCTCACTGTACTGGATTTTTTTTTTTATTATTGTTTTGTTCATCTGTAAAACAAATAAAGAAACTCTTTGTTTAAAAGGTGTTTTCTGAAGAAAAAAATGACCTCGAAGTCAAAACTTTGCTGGGGGAAGAAAATTTGAACAACATTTAAAATTGAAAATCTGGCAATCCTAGGCCTATAGGAGCGCAATTTAAATAAAGTTTTAGAGATCATTATTTCTACAAAAAATTAGGTCTAAAATTAGGTCTCTACCATCAGTATTGGCAGACAAATCAAAATTAGCACAGGTCAGTGTACACCAAAGTTAACCTTTTTTTAAATTGTCAAAAAGCGATGTCAAAGTTGAGAAACGGACTTTACTGTAGAACAATTTTTTTCTTAAAATATGACCAAGAATCACATCCCAGAGTATGTAACACGAATTACGGGAAACCCTGTATATAAATGGAAGGTAAACAATCAAACTCACCATATAAAAATCTACATTTTACCCAAATCGTATGAGAGGGGGTAATAAATCCTATGAGAAGGGTGTAAAATCTCCCTAACTTCAGGCGGGAGGTGCAATTTTATAAAAAAAACTTGATTCAATATTTTGTTCTTTTACTAAAATTTTACTTCAAGTTAATTTAGTAAAGAGTTTTTTAGTTAAAAAGTCGCAAAATCAAAATTGTGGAAAAAAAACCTTTAATCACGAAATTTTCTATAAAAAAATTATTAAAAGTATATTTTTTTACGAAATTTTTACTTATTAAGCATAGTTTTTTCAAATGATCAATGGTCATATTAGTTCTGAGTAAAACGCAGAAAACCGAACGTGGGAATTTTTCTTAACCTTTGAGAAATTTAGAAAAAATAAAGGCACTTTTTTTAAGAAAATCCTTTTTTGCGGGCACTGATTAGACTTTATTTTTTGAACAAATGGATTTTCTGGAAAAAGTATCTGGTTTTTAATTTCTCCAAGACTAAGAAATATTTTTACCTTCGGTTTTCTATGTTTGACTCCGAACTAATAAAAGCATTAAATATTCCAAGGCAAAACTTTGTAAAAATTTTAACTTTGAGACTTGATTGCTCAAAAATTATTTAATAAATTAACTACCTGTGTGAACTTGGCACCCGAGTTTCGAAAAAATTACTTTTTTTTTGTTTCTGGTAGGTTTTGGATTGTAGTAGATTTTAGTGAAAAAATTTTTGTTTGTAGTAAAGTAAAAGTCAGAAAAAATTTCGGTCAAAAAAAACTCCAGCACCTTAAATGCGAAAATTCAAAATTTTTTAATTGAATATGGAAGAAAAGGGTTAGTGGATTGTAGTAAATTTTTTTTTTCCTAAGAAAAATTTTTTGTTTTTGTTGGCTATTGGACTCATACAAACAATGAAAACCACTTAAAATCTCTTAAATATGTTCCTAAAGGTTTGTAGTACAAACATTTTCGTTTGTAGTAGAACCAAAAAATAGTTACAGCTCATTAATTAGACCATATCATTCGTATGAAACTTTCTTCAAAATTTTCACTCTTTCGCTGGCTATTCGACTACTACAAACGATTAAACCACTTAAAATCACTTAAATATGTTCCTAAAGGTTTGTAGTACTTTGTGTCACTGGTGAACTGGTGAACTGGTGAATTCATCGGTTCACTGGTGAATCCATCAGTGCACTGGTGAACTGGTGAACTGTTGAATTCATCGGTTCACTGGGGAACTGTTGAATTCATCGGTTCACTGGTGAACTGGTGAACTGGTGAACTGGTGAATTCATCGGTTCACGGTTGAACATCAGTTCACTGGTGAACTGGTGAATTCATCAGTTCATTGGTGAACTGGTGAATTCATCGGTTCACTGGTGAACTGGTTCTAAATTTTTCTCAGGAAAAAATTTACTACAATCCACTACAAACCCTTTTTTTCCATATTCAATTAAAAAATTTTGAATTTTCGCATTTGGGGTGCTGGAGTTTTTTTTGACCGAAATTTTTTCTGACTTTTACTTTACTACAAACAAAAATTTTTTCACTACAATCTACTACAATCCAAAACCTACCAGAAACAAAAAAAAAGTAATTTTTTCGAAACTCGGGTGCCAAGTTCACACAGGTAAATTAACTTGAACCAAAATATTTATAAAACAAAATTTATGGTGTAAATCCGCATTTTTGTTTGCCAATATTGTAATTTCTCAAGGTTGAATAAACTTAAAATACTTAAACCTAAATCGACTTTAAAAAATTGTGTATTCAACAATTCTCTATACAGGGTGTCCCATAATTCGTTTTACATACTTTGGGATATGATTCTTGGTCATATTCTAAGAAAAAAATTGTTTTACAGTAAAGTCCGTTTCTCAAGTTTGACATCACTTTTTGACAATTTAAAAAAAGGATAACTTTGGTGTACCCTGTTCTGTGCTAAATTCGATATCTCTGTCAATACTGATGATAGAGACCTAATCTTAGACTCAATTTGTTTTAGAAATAACAACCTTTAAGACTGTATTTAAATTAGGCTTCCATAGGTTTAGAGTTGCAAGATTTTCAATTTTAAGTGGTGTTCAAATTTTCTTCCCAAAACAAAGTTTTGACTTTGAGGTTATTTTTTTGGAGAAAAGGCCTGATAAACATAGAGTTTCTTTATTTTTTACAGATGAACAAAACAATAATAAAGAAAAAACTCAGCATTAAGTTAACTCAAAAACCCATACATTTTATGATAATAAGAAAAATACGAAATGGGAAAAATTTAAAAAAAAATAAAAAAAAGTTCTTGCTTTGAGGTTCGTTTGAATAAAACAGTAATATGATCACTTTTAGTTGTTTTTTTATGTATTTAATACAAATACAATTATAACAAGTGCTCAAAGCCCCATCCTTCGTTTTGAATCCATGCCAGAGCCCGTTTTTGGATTTCATTGTGGGTGTTTGCTGTCGATAACTCTTGTCTTACTTGTAGTCTTGTAATCTTTGAAACTGTATTTAAATTTGACTCCTATAGGCTAAGGGTTGCCAGATTTTCAGTTAGCATAAAGTTCCTGGTATCCTTTGTTGTACTTTTCTTCAATTTCCATTTAAAAACTCAAATAAGAAAAAAAATGTCTGCGTATTCTTCTCTCGTAAATGAAAGCATTTCAAAAAACTCTCTGATCAAACTGCAATCGTGACTTAATTTGACAAACTAATGAACAAATTTGTTTTCTTATTCTTTTATACGACTTATTTACCTATTGAACATTCATACCCCAAATTTAAAGCAAACATCCACAATGAAATCCAAAAACGGGCTCTGGCATGGATTCAAAACGAAGGAGGGCGCTTTGAGCACTTGTTATAATTGTATTTGTATTAAATACATAAAAAACTACTAAAAGTGATCATATTATTGTTTTATTCAAACAAACCTGAAAGCAAGAACTTTTTTTTACTTTTTTTTAAATTTTTCCCATTTTGTATTTTTCCAAGTATCATAAAATGTATGGGTTTTTGAGCTAACTTAATGCTGAGTTTTTTTCTTTATTATTGTTTTGTTCATCTGTAAAAAATAAAGAAACTCTATGTTTATCAGGCCTTTTCTCCAAAAAAATGACCTCAAAGTCAAAACTTTGTTTTGGGAAGAAAATTTGAACACCACTTAAAATTGAAAATCTGGCAACTCTAAACCTATGGAAGCCTAATTTAAATACAGTCTTAAAGGTTGTTATTTCTACAAAAAATTGAGTCTAAGATTAGGTCTCTATCATCAGTATTGACAGAGATATCGAATTTAGCACAGGTCAGGGTACACCAAAGTTAGCCTTTTTTTAAATTGTCAAAAAGTGATGTCAAACTTGAGAAACGGACTTTACTGTAGAACAATTTTTTTCTTAGAATATGACCAAGAATCATATCCCAAAGTATGTAAAACGTATTACGGGACACCCTATTTACAGCTATGTACAAAAAAATAGCACACTTTTAAGAAAAATTAGAAACTCAATTTCCGTCATGTTAAATGGTTGTGATGTTTCTTTTTCTTCGGGTATGTAGATTTGATAAACAAATGCAGTCTATCAAGCCTAAAAAGTACCGCAATTTTTGCATCGTCCTAAGTGCGAAGCGTACAATCCTAAGTATACTTTAAAGTCGGTTAAACATGGAGTGGGAAATTTAATGGTCTGGGTGCATATTCCTGGCATGGGGTGGGGCCATTGGTGAGTATTGATGTCAAAATGGATAAATTCGCTTATCTTGCTATACTGAACCATAATCCTTTGAGTTCATGCCAATTAAGTGGATATTCATGCATGACAATAACCCCAAACACGCATCAAATAATAGTAAAAGCTTGGCTCGTGGATGAACAAATCGATGTCCTAACCTGGCCAGCTCAAAGTCCCGATCTTAATCCCATAGAACACTTATGGAATGATGTTAAAGTCAAAATTGGGCAGACAAAATTTAAAAATTCAAACGATCTTTGGGCCGGAATCAAAGAAGCTTGGTACTCTATCCCGCAAAGTAGATGCCAGGCGTTAGTTGAAAGCTTTACAAGGAGGTGCCAAGCAACTTTAAAAAATCGTGGTTAACCAACTAAGAACTAACTTGGCAATACCAAAAGTTATGAAAAAATAAATATTTTCACTAATAATAACTTTTTTTTACGATTATAGGTAAGTGTGCTATTTTCTTGTCCACAAGAAATTTGATCATCACTGCAAAATATATTTTTAAAAATTGAATTGTAAAGAAATAATTCCCTATTACTAATTATTATTAATCCTTAGAAGTCACTTCATGTCATAAAATAGGAAATAAAATATTTAAGTTCAAAAAGAAAAAATAAATGCAGTTTTCATAAGAAAATGAATGATTGTGCTATTTCTTTGTCCATAGCTGTATGTATTAAAGATAATATATTCCAAGTTTCACTTAATTATTACAATAGATAAATAGTTACAGATTTTTGAGACGCGAAACTTCATTTGGGTCATCTGTGCCAAGTTCTACACATTTGAAAGTCTGTATAGAATCCGTAGTCAAGAGAACATAATCAAGTTTCCTTAGATGCTGTGGCATTCAAATTGACTCAGCTCTTTATTTCAACCCCATCATTTTGTAGAGTTTGAAATTAAGCATTCACTAAAGACATTGTGTGTAAATATAAAGCAAAAGTTTTACTCAATAAAGGATTAAACTTAAACTTTGACAATCAAAATCAATGAAGTGAAGATTATTCTTAATGAATTGTGTAACTTTTAATGGTATGCTTTCAAGTACAAACTTTTATTTCCTCTGCTTATTTCCTACCGACAACTCTTACGTCAGTTATTTGAGAAAAAATCATCAAAGGAAGGCACTTATCTTTGTTATAAAATCATTAATTTCATTCAACCCTCACGTACACACCCAATTTACATAATTCCTGTAACTTTTCCATCCCCCAGTTCCCAAAACGACATTTCATTTAAGGGGCATTCAAAAGCAACATCTTTCTTAGTTTTGCATTTGTTTCAACAACAACGAGTACAACAAAAGTAGGACGTTTTAGCATTTGTATTTGAATGCCTCTATTAGAGCATTATGAAGTTTGCTATCTTTAATCTTGTCAGAGATTTTGTGCTTCGGTCATGATGGGCTTTGTAGTGCACTTATAAACTTTTTGTCTACACCTATAATTATTGTTGTTTAAAACGACTCTTTTTCATATATAAAATCAATGTCTGATTAATATGAAAGTTCTCATCGGGAGGGATTTAAAAGTGATGATATTCTGTACTCATGATTTATAAGGCTAATGACAGGAAACTGAACATTGCACTTACCTCCTTGTTTCGTTCATTTTTTAGCTGTGTGTATTTATTACAAGTAATGAAGCGAATAATAAAAAAAATGTGATGCTTGACTTAAGCTAAAGTGTGTCAATCATTCTTTTTTTTATAACGAGTTTGATAATAAATCGATTGCTGTTATACAATGTGGCCAGGCATTCATATCTCTCTAGCAAGAGTAATGACGCTTGTGAAAGTGTTGTAATAGCAAATAAATCTGTGTGTTTGTTTTATGTCCTTCCAACGACCAACCGGCTTCTTATTAGAATTAAAAAGGTATTAATGAAGTAATCAGAATTTGGATTAAATGTAATTGTATTTAATTAACTTTGTGCAAAACGAATAAAACAGATGGATTGTATAAAGAGACAGGCCGGTGCTCGGATTATGTCATTTAAAAAAAGACAAATAAGAAAAGGAAAAGGACCAGAACCTTTTTCGGGTTAAGTTGGGTGAACAAATTGATTAAATCCCACTACACTGAGATTTATTTTGACCCCTTGGGATGTCCGTTTTGGAGTAAGTGAGTGGGAAATGGAAGATTTATAATGATGATTGTGGCGACTTCGGCTTTTCGACAAATCTATGAGACTCAGTGATCACACTTTGGAATATACGAATATGTATTTTAAAGGGTTGTTCATATATTGGTTCTCTGTTATTACTCAATCGCTTGAGGACCTACGACTGGTACATTTCCACACGGAAATACTTCCTCTTATTAAGAAGATGGTCTTTGGTTAACCCCCAGGTTATAAATTACCGGTGTAGATAAATTCGGACAACCATTTGGTTGTCCGATTCTTTATCAAATGCGCTAAGGATGTTGATACCACCAAAAGAATTTTTTGAATAAGTGTGTCTTTTTTCGACTGGGAATTGTCTGACGCCGGAAAAGTTACTAACCCAGCTGAGAATTTGAATTCTATTCGAATGCCAGAGCTACAACCATTACACACAAACATGTTCGCTTTTATATTTTATCGTATACATAGAATTCTTTGCGTCCGTGCGTGCCCAGATTAAGTGTTCATCTCAGTGTGACCGCCCGAAAAATCACTTATTTTCACGATCTTTTTTTCATGGTTAGGATATTCTAATCGGTGTGAGTTTTTTTTAATAAATTAAAGCAGCTATGAAGAATACAAAATGGTTTTTGTTGCAATGATTTTTTAGTTTTTTTTATTGTTGCTATTAATTATCAAAAATGTTGTTAAAAAAAAGAAGTTTTAATCAGTGTCCACTTTTCCGGACTCAATTTGGATCTGAAACAAAAAGTTCAAAGAGACTATTAATCTGTAGGAAAGCCGCTATCGTCCTACAAAATGGTGGCGATTCGAACAAAAAGTAGTGAATTTGTCCTTTTTTGACTTTTTTTTCGAAAAAAATCGAAAGTTTTGTTTTTTTTTTTAAAAGCTTCCATAGGACGATAGAGGATGACAAGAATGTTCTGTTAAAATTTGAAATCGATAGCTTAAAAACTTTTCCCTCGGTGCAGCGGACACCGTTTTGAAAAACACCATTCCGAAAAAAACGGACATAAACTTTGAGATCAGTAGTTTTCGGATAAATCATTCACTTACGATCAATCGGTTATGCCAGGTCCATACAATATCACTTCGGCTTCTTCGAACTCCTCATTTAAAGAACTGAATGCCGATAGAAGGTCACGCACAAATACACTTCATTCAAATATATTTCGCTTTTCCTAGTTAAATAAAACGGAAAAAATGCAGCGTTAGATTTTTGGATGTTTAAATCACAGCCACGATCAAAGAATTTATTTGTTTTTGTTTTAACTATTGTTCACAGTCAGTTTTATCCTTGTTACTTTTCTCCTTCGAACTGAAATATAAGAAACCTCATTTTTTTTTTTGAAAAATTCAATAATTTATATACCGCGATTTGAACTCGAGTCCTTCCAAACGCTAGTCAACCACTCAACCACTAGACCACGAGTATGTTTACAACAGCAGTAATCAAAATTTCGGTCTGTTGACTCACTGTCTCAAATCTTGCTTGATGTAGTTGACCATGTTCGGTATTGGTACCAATAAACACTTATACAGAAACAATGACGTTACTATTCTGATTTTATTACGCTTTTCCTTTGATTTTTACACTTTTCGCATTTGAATTTCTTTTAAAAGCTTTTCTCTTTTGATGTAAAATATTTTTACTTTAATTTCAGAACTTTTCGCGTTTGGTTTTCTAACAAAAGTTTTTTGTATTTGAAGCAACTATTTTCGCTTTGATTTAAGTGCAAACACATTTGATTTTGTACAAGACTTTTGTTTTTAATGATGTGGCATTTAAACGAACTTTTTCCCTCAGTGTAGGAGTACAACAAATGGAAAACCGGTTGAACGACCGGACGGACGCGCAAATGTGACACTCCGTTCGCTTCCTCTAAGAAATGATGTAGTGACGAAAATAATTAAAAATTTAACAGCATGTTTGTATCAGTGTATACTATTCAATAATAAAAAATTTAAATTTCACACTGAGATAATCCCTTAAACTGACAATTCGATTGAATATAGACCTTATGAGACGTGATCCATAAGCATCGGATGCAACGGACTTAACGAAACAAGTAGATCAGCTTTTAACTTTTTGTTTCCGGCAGAACCGATGGCAATAGCTGTCAAAACCAATTTGAAGTTTTCTCTTCTGATAGTTCTGCCTAAGATGACATACTTTTTCTTTGAAGCTAAAAATAAAAAAAACTTCCACTTATAGCAATAAAAACAAAATGAATTTAGTTTATTCGTATATTTATCAAAAACCAAAAACTTTGCAATTTAAATGAAACGTAAATTAGTATTTTAATAAATGAATTTAAAATTAGTTCACAGCCAATTCTAAGTTGACATACCTCAATTTATCAATCTTGGTTGCAGAGCTCGTATATAAATTGTTTTATTTTGTGGTCTACACCGGCGCACAATACGTGGCACCATTTATCATAGTCCTGGCAGCAAAGCCATGATCTCCAGGACGTGAGAAACTATAAAGCTCATTGCAGAAAATACAAGCTACATCATCTGAAAATTCCTGCGGAGTCACATCATTGTCCTGTAAAATCGTGGGTTTTGTATTTTTTCGAGCTCTAAGGCTTTTACGGTTCTCTTTTTCATTTTTCGCCTGTACCTGAGTCCTAATTTAAGATGACAAGATGGTAAGATGGCATTATGTCAACTTGCACGGACGACCGTCATGTCATCTTGCCCGACATGACCGAATACGTTTTCCATATTAAATGCGCAAACACTTCACGATCTGGCAATTATATTAAACAGAAATGAGTTTGTATATTAGACAATGCATCTGTTATACACTTCAGACTCAATACAGTAACTCACCTTAGCAGAGACTTCTTCGTTAACACAATTAAAAAAAATAAATAGAGTGGCGCTACAGAGCAAGGAGCCCCTGGGCCTAGCGCATTTCTCACAACCAGGCCTTGTGGGGGAATGAAGGGGACCTACAATTTTCTGCCGGTTCCGAACGGCTAATCGAGAAAGCGCTTTTCATGGCAATGAATACTAACGGAGGACTTGCCAATTCCTCGCGAAAGGCGATACCCGTGGAAAAAACATTTTTGCCTCTGTTGGGATTCGAACTCGAACCTCTGGATTAACAGGCGGACATGCTATCCATCACACCACACAATTGACAAATAAAAATTATTCGACTCAATTTTTCTCGACGTTCCAGTAGAAAAACAATCGCCAACTAAGAACATCTGCAAAATTTTGTTTGTTGCCATTGTAAAACTGTAAATTTGGGCCTGTTCCAAAAAACTGTACCAGTTATGGATATTGTCATCTTGTCGGGTATGTCATCTTAAGCAGATCTCCCCTACCGATACCTCAGACATGTGACTTATGTCGAATTCCCAATTGTTATTTCAGTGGCAGTAAAAACTAATGTCGAACTCCATTCACCCATTTGCAGTCGACTGCAGTCGATTCGATTCTTTTTTGGGTATTTAGGAAATTAAAAAATTAGCTGTTCTTTTATTGTGAATGTGTGTGTTTCCAACTGACATGTTAAGAAAAACAAGCACCAAAGAAACAAAACAATTAAATTCATATTGTTAAGCACACAATTTTAATATTTTTTTTACCAAATGTTTTCTAAATTCACAACTAAATACAAAACAATTCTGCTTCCACAAATTTTTTTTCATAGGCTGATGTTTTTGTTTGACGTTTTAGATTTGTCAAAATTTTTGTGTGTGTGAAAATCTGTGTGCAAATCCGTCTCAAAAAAGAGATCGACAATTTTTTTTTTCAATGGAATTCATTTAGGAGGGAAAAAAATTGACTGCAGTCGATCTCTTTTTTGAGACGGATTTGCACATAGATTTTCACACACACAACAATTTTGACAAATCTAAAACGTCAAACAAAAACATCAGCCTATCAAAAAAATTTGTGGAAGCAGAATTGTTTTGTATTTAGTTGTGAATTTAGAAAACATTTGGTAAAAAAAATATTAAAATTGTGTGCTTAACAATATGAATTTAATTGTTTTGTTTCTTTGGTGCTTGTTTTTCTTAACATGTCAGTTGGAAACACACACATTCACAATAAAAGAACTGCTAATTTTTTAATTTCCTAAATACCCAAAAAAGAATCGAATCGACTGCAGTCGACTGCAAATGGGTGAATGGAGTTCGACATTAGTTTTTACTGCCACTGAAATAACAATTGGGGTAATATTTTTATTCGAAACTAGTTTTAATAGCCGAAAAATACATTTATTACTTACTTTTTTTGAGTTTCAGATTGGGGAAATAAATTCACTACTAATGACGAAGTTCACATCGTTCGATTTGTTGAAGCAATGAAATGATCACATTGTTCAACGAATCGAACGCAAGCCAATAGCGACAAAATGCCAATTCAACAGAGAAGGAGAACAAGAAAAGAGTCGCACAAAGTTCCAATACATTGACCAATTTAATCTACAGCAACGCGTGGCTATTCGAAGAAGCTCATTGAGAACATGACAACTGATAAAACATTTGTATTTTTTATTATTTTTTTTTATGAAAAAAATTCCAACTTTAGCTTTTGTTTCTCTTCTTGAAGCTGTATTGAAAATTGAAGCAATTAACTACTTGATTTTTTCTTGAAAAAAAGTGAAAAGAGAACTAAAATTGAAAGTGGACATTAAACCATGTAGACAAATTTTGAAAAACTTATCTCAATCAAAATTTTGAAATGCAGTATTCTTGTGCAAATTGTGCAAAGCTCAGAAAGTTTTCATTCATGTCTGTAGTTATTTGTAATTATTAACAAATTGGCAACGGATTAAGTTTTCAATTTTTACTTGCAATTATAGGTACTATAGGAGAGTTTTGCAATCGTGCGGAAAAGATTTTAAGAAACAATTAAACGTGACATTACGATGATAGAGAAAAGTGGGTCCTGCAATTCTGTCTGCAATTCTGTCTCTCTCTGTGTGTGTCCGTATATAGATTTACAGACTGAACCGCTTGACCAGTTTTCTTAAAATTCGCAGTTAAGTTCTGTGCGGCAGCCTACAGAGGTGCTTTTGGAATTGGATCTCTAGGTCTTGAAATAACGGTAACTGCCATACAACCGATATGATAATACTAATTTTTTTTATCGAAAACGACCCCAACGATTTCGATTAAATTTTGTGTGAGGATTAGTTTTAGAATGTCTTTCTTATGATGTAAATAATATTTTACGAAACAGTCTAAAAGCGGTACCTCCCATAGTATCGTTTTTTTTAACGAAATTTTGTGTTTTGTGAAGTCCTAGGTAGTTTGAGGAGGATTGCATATTGACATGTGAAAAATTTCAAATTTTAAAATATTTATACATTTTTTAGAAATATGTATGTACATTGCACATACTTCATTTTTTGAAATAACTTCAAATCCGCTTCTTTAATTTTTTCAAATTTTTTGTCAAAACTTCTTTCAAAATTTTAAATTTCTAAAAAATTCGATAATTTTTAAAAAGTTGTCCTATGATTTTGATTAAATTTTCAGCGTTTATTTGTATTAGCAACTACAAAAAATGACGTGTTTATATTTTCGCTAAAAACTTTTGGAATATTTAATTTAATTTTATTTCAATATTTTATGTGTTTTTTTTATTTTTCATATTTGTACCATCAAGTATATTATTAATACACGTTTTAAAGAAGTCGTGGTCAATAGCAAGAGGTAGATTCATTCAGAAGAATCATTTGATCACTTATATCTTTAATCTCTACAAATACCTATCACTTAACTCGTTCTTTGACTGAACGCTACACTTGTTTTTTGCATCAATCTTTTGCAGAGTGAATTATATTTAAAAAATTTTTGTTTTTTGTAACTCTTCTTCGTTCATCGACTTTTCAAATCACACGGTGCTAAAGAAGTTTCACCTCAATAATAAATCTCGTTTGTTTAATACAAAAGCTAAGCTAGGCTTATGGATAGTTTAAGAGAGAAACTGATAATCTTTCAACATGATTCGGCTGAGGTTATAGATATACTTATTTCCCCACTACACGGGACAATGCTTAGTAGACGACTGCGACTGTGGGAACGCTACAAAGCATTGCACAAAGAATGGTTGGAGATTGAAAACTAACTTGTAATGTATTTTTTGTCATTCTTTCGCCGACTTAATTGCATAGTTTTATGTTTTTGTTTTGTTATCGTGACGTATTTTCGTTTCATCGAGTTTACAATTACAATCAAACGTTTCTGAAATTCGAACTTCGAACTCCCACTTCACAGGCAAGCTTGCAAACTACTAAGCCACGTCCACTACAGATTTTTTTTGTTAAATATCATTAAGGTAAAAATCATAGGTACATATACTGCTTCTTCGTAGACTTTATAGTCACATTTTATCACATTGTCCGTGAAGCGCTTACATAAAGAGTTTTTTTGGACGTGATATTTTCAACCTCGCTTAGCTTTCACTTGACTGATGCTCAGTTCGGTTTGCCATTTCATCGTGAAAGAATTGAAGTCGCACGACCACTGGGCACTGCGTACAATCTGGAAATTGTCTGTTGACAACGATTTTTACATAACTCCGAGTTTCAAACCTGTGAGTTTTACTTCCAAGATCGGCCGATCTAACACCGATGGAACGTTGGGTTGAAAGAGAATATACTGACATCTCGAAAAGCTTTTCTAAACATTCTACTTATTAACTCAACAAACTAAACCATAATTTATTTTTTTACAGGAATCAGGCAGTGAAGCAGCTCCTCCCGAGTGCTTTAAGCAAGCTCGAAGTCCTCCATCAAACGATTTCAAAATCGGAATGAAATTAGAAGCACTTGATCCGCGCAATGTAACCTCTACCTGTATTGCCACAGTTGTGGGCGTATTAGGATCCCGTTTACGTCTTCGTCTGGATGGTAGTGATAGTCAAAATGATTTCTGGCGCTTAGTTGACTCAAATGAAATCCACGCAATCGGTCACTGTGAAAAGAATGGTGGAATGCTACAACCACCATTAGGATTTCGTATGAACGCCAGCAGTTGGCCTGGGTATTTGTGCAAAATTCTCAATAACGCCTTAATGGCTCCAGAAGATATAATCCAACCGGAGCCCAAGGGGCCATCAACAAATCTTTTTAAAGTTGGTCAAAAGCTGGAGGCAGTGGACAAAAAAAATCCACAGTTGATTTGCTGTGCAACAGTTAATGCAATTAAAGACGATCAGATACATGTGACGTTTGATGGATGGCGTGGCGCCTTCGATTACTGGTGCAGTTACAAATCACGAGACATTTTTCCGGCCGGTTGGTGTGCAAGAAGCTGTCATCCAATGCAACCGCCAGGTAACAAATGTCGCTTGGACTCTAGTTCGAACAAACACCGTAGTCCGAGACAAAGATATACGTTTATACAGGAGTCCGATGCAATGGTTCCGGCCTCTCCAGTGACAGCTCATTTCAAAATGAACTGCAAAGGTGGTCCGTTCGTTAACAGCTCAAAGCTTCCATCGATGGTCACGGGGCCGACACATCAAACGCTGGCTAAATTATGCCTACAAGAAGTACTTGCCGCGAGTACTGATACTTCACAACTGTCAAAGCTGTTGTTTGCGTTGGACGGAGATGTGCATATTGTCACAGCGGCTGGAAAGAATTTCACTGTGAGTTGTTATCACTTTTTAAAATTTGTTTCATTAATCAAATGATATTTGGTATTGTTTTAGGTGAAAATCCCATCACAGCTGCGTATGAAAGACGATGAAAGTCTAGCAACTTTCATTGAAACGCTCTGTTCAACATGCCGGGCATGTCCGAATTTGATCTCACTAGTTGCCGACACAGAAGAGTGTGAGAAATGTTCACAGAATCAGAAAAGACGCCATATATCCCATTCCCCGCCACCTGTCGCCGAAAAACGGAAATCATCTCACTCAGAAAAACAGCATTCGGAGAAGCATCATTCGGAAAACAAGCATGATTCAGAAAAGACCCCCACAGAGAAACACAATTCGGATAAACATCATTCGAGTGGTGAGCAACACCATCATCACAGCCATCACTCAAGCAGCAGCGACAGCAATAATTCTTCTCGCAAAGATTCAACTACCTCGACCTCGTCATCGACTTCCTCTATTTCTTCGAATGCGACTGTGGCCCCAGTAGTGCCCTCCTTAAAAATTGATAACACAAACACATTAATAAGGTCTACAGAACTGCTGTCTCCGACAAACGCTAAATATCATTCTCCATTGGTTGCCGAGGTGCATCCAGAACAATCGAATGCATACAACAATGGCAACATTAAAATGAAACAAGTCGCCAATACAACAGTTACAACAACTACGACGTCAACGGCGACTCCTCATGCACCACAGGCAGGTGGGAATAGTAAAATATCAATGGCTTCACCATCAGCAGCTTCAATGGCTGCGGTAAGTTCGGCTGTAACGCCGACATCATCGTCTTCTTCTGCTTCGGCCGTTGCTTCCATGAATGCAATGACATCTGCAGCTATCGCATCATCAGCGACTGCATCTACACCAGTAGCAACGACGCCTTTGAAGACACATCCTGGCGATTGGTCTATCGAAGAGGTTATACAGTTTATTGAGACGAATGATATTACACTGGCGGTTCATGGAGACCTATTTAGGAAGCATGTAAGTTGTTTTTGTTTTTATTTACCGAACTGCTGAGATAAAAGTGATGATAACCTAAAAATGTAGGTGGCAGTCAATAGGATTTGGATTATAGAAAAATATTAGAGAATTGACTTTTTATTGACTTACGAGATGATCAATGGTTAAGGATATCGAATATGAATTAGCAGATATGCTATTTTTAGATTAGTTTTTGGTTTCATTGTTTTAACTCCATGTTCATTAGAATTGGGTATCAAAGCAAAAAAGAAGTATAACCTCTTACACTTATGTCGCTTTCCATTGGTTTCACTCGGGGAAGCACCCAATGGAACACCCAAAATTGTTTCTATTCAGTTTAACGTAATTTCCTTTGTGTTAGAGAAAAACCTATGGCTCTTAAAAAATATTCCTTGAAGAAAATTTTCCTTTTGACATTTGAGTAACATGTGTCAGTGCTTCTTGAGTCGATTCTCACTTCAAATCGAGAAGCGGCTGTCACTCCTCAGAATCATGAGAAGCGTTCGTTTTGCACCAATGGAACGGTTTGAGAACGCTTCTGGACGCTCCTGGACGGTTCTTTTCGTCCAATGGAAAGTGACATTACGAAGCATCTTCATCAGCTGTCATCAACTTATATCGCTTTCTATTGGTTGGACTCGGTTAAGAACTCATTTTTAAAAACAATGGCATACCCAAAATAGTATTTGCCATAGTATAAAGAACCTATAGTAGCATCATGGAGGGGAAAGCGATGGTATCGCCGCCCTGTCGACACAATTTAATATACTACCTTCTCAATCGGAACAAATTTTCTCGTAGAACCCTGCCAACATGCTGTCAATACGTCATATATTATTGTTTTTTGTTAGTGCAGCTTTGCTTCGTAAATGTGTTAGCAATATTAAAGAGTGATGTGCGAGTGATGTGTTTTTTGATTCTAAATGATAAAAAGTTTGTTGTTTTGCATTTGGCGTGTCATGACATTGTTTGAAAATCATTTAAACACATTTATTAATTGATGAAAATACCATCCACAACCATTAAAGCATCCAAAAAAATACCATCCACATGCCTAAGTCAACAACCACAACAAATTTTTTTGAACCGATATTACGTTAAATGGTGTCGACAGGGCGGCGATACCATCGCTTTCCCCTCCATGATGCTACTATAGGTTCTTTATACTATGGTATTTGCTCAGTTTAACGTGTTGTCTTTGTGTGAGTGTGAAAAAGTGAGTAAAAAATATTCTTTGAGGCAAATTTTTATTTTGACAATAGAAGCGACATGTGTTAGTGCTTCTTGAGTGAATTCTCACTTCAAATCGAGAAGTTGCTGTTACTTCTCAGAATCATGAAAAGCTAACTTTTTTGAAGCAATGACACGGTTCAAGGATGCCTCTAAACGCTCTTGCAAGCTTCTTTCTGTCCAATGGAAAGCGGAATTACTCTCATACTTTTTGTTCATTGTCCAACATTGTAAACCGTATGGGAGTGTCTCAAGTACGACCGAAGTGTAGAGCCTTTCCTTCAACGTAGGGAGCATTTTTCTATTGCAGAATTTGGCGAAACTTTCTCGACATTCCATCCTCATTTAACCTACGCGTAATCGATGATTGATGTCGTCATTACAAGTTGTTTAACTATTGATCATAGATTTCACATATTTAAACTTTTCCACTTGGGGAGCACATTTCCATTCAATACAAAGGTCTGGATTGGACATTTTTGGATCAGAAAACGGGAAACACAAGTTCTCATTTTTTTATTTGGGCTAATACGGTAGATGCCTACTATGTCGAAAACTTTTACTCATATATTGAGTGCATCTTGGAGGGATCCAGGATACTCAGTTTTTATAGCTTCATCTTCAGCAAAGATTGGTTTTCTGTTGTGTACTTTATCTTCTAGCAGGATGGTCACGGACTGTTATAAGGAGCAAAGAGAGACTCAATATGCTTTTTTGTCGTACATTTACTGTAATTTGGAATGCTTCGGTGACAGTCCCTTCATTTCCTTAGCTATTCGCACATAAGTTTCTGGAACTCCTCGTTATCTGAAGGCCATCCATATTAGATCTCGCTGTTGTCAGTTGAATGCTTTTTCGAAGTTAACCAGCACGAAATGTAAATCCTCTTCTAAGAAATCACGATGTATTTTGAACTCGCTGTTGTCAATTGAATGCTTTTTCGAAGTTTACCAGTACAACATGCAGATCCTCAAAAAATCATGTTGTTTTTGCATTGGGATGCAATCCAAAGTATGTAATCATAAGGATGGCATCTGTTGCTCACTTCCCAAATAAGGCAACTTAGTAAAGGAGCATAGTGACACAGCGAAGCACACAGCATTTTCTACTGAATAAATTAAAGACTATCTGTCTGAACTGGAAGCAAAACATAAAGTCAGCAAAAAAAAAAAGATTATTGGCTTGGAACTGGTCACAAATTCGTTAGTAAATTAACGAACAAAGTTAGTGACTAACTACATTTGAATAAGATAAATAGACCTTATTTTATCAGTCGCCTGATTGTATTACAGTCACAGAGCAGGAAAGCGATTGCCGACTGTTTGGGTCTCAAAATCGTTGGATTTTTTCAATCTAACAAGCCGTCTTTAATTTTGCACTCGTAGTCTATGATGCTATCCATTCGCCTGATCACACCATTGGATATCAGAATTGCTTTGGTTTCTCCGTTCGTTAGCTCGATACGTTGTACTTTTGTAGTTCATTTTTGTTATTCTGAATAAGAATATCTTATATTTGATTTTGATGTTACTTTTTACAACGAAGATCCTTTCCGCAAAAAACGAGTAACGAAAAATGACAACTGCTCTGAAAGGAAGGATTTATGTGCAAATGCAAAATATATTTGATTTGGTATCTGTCCAGGCGTGGTATGCGTATGGCTGTAAACACTATGTGTTTACACGTTGTTACTATTCTTCGCTCAATTTTTGCATTTTGCGTGGAATTGTATTGCGCAGGCAGATAATTCTGTTTTCCTTGTGAACATTGAGTCCCTTTTTTCCTCACCGCCTTGGCCCATGAAACGACGGATAAAATGCTTTAAGCATATCACGACTAGACAGGTACTTAAGAATTCACTTTCAGCCATGTAATTTTGTGTACATAAGAGTTAGTGTAAGGAACTTTGTGTTAACCGCTCAGCATGGAAGAACTCTGTATGTCTTACAAGTAACTTCCAATACATTTGGTACACTGACGGGTTCAAAAACTAACAACGGAGTAGGTGCAGGGATTTTCGGTCCCAACTTCACATCATCTATATCCCTTGGTGATCCCCGGTAACCTCCGAAGATCTTGCATTCTAATTTGCTCGAATGCCCTGCCTTAGCCAGTTCCAGGGCAAAACTATTCCAAAAATGAACAGCTCTTCTTCAAATATTCTTAGGTTCTTACATGACCTCAACTTCGAATGAACAACTTTACACTTTACGTTTTTAAACAGCAGAAAAGATTTTTCACGTCGACGAGCTAGTAAAGGTGCTCTACCTTCGCATCAAGGGAAAAAATGAACTTTGTTCCTTACGCGTTTTCTACGACACACAAATTTCTTTTTTTATTCTCAAAATCAATCAGTTTTGATGACACCCAAATGGAAGTGTTGTAATCTTTATCTAAAAACAACATAAACTGAAAATAAAAAAAAAAAACAACGAGCACATTGATTTTTAAAAATTTTTGTAGACTGTTTTATTTTTCAATAAATGTTTTCATTTTTTTCTTCTTTTAGGAAATCGACGGTAAAGCACTATTGCTACTCACGTCCGAAATGATGATGAGGTACATGGGCCTCAAACTCGGGCCAGCCTTAAAAATTTGCAATCTAGTGAATAAAGTGAATGGACGTCGCAACAACGTTTCCCTGTAAATATTTTTATTATTAGTTTAAGCCGTAGACAAAGAAAGAACAACCATAACAAAAAAACAAAAACTTAACATTTACAATTACGACACAGAAGAGAAAAGCAAACTAAAATAATTAGAAAACTACAAGTTTTACCTGTATAGAAGAACCTATCTATATTTTAAGGTAAACTGCGGTTATAAAAATATGCTATGAGTTGAAAATAAAAACAAAAAACAAATCGAATTCAATAAAGTATATTGAGATAATATATTCATAAGAAGCTCCTTTTTTTGCACATCTAGCTGTGCATTCTTTTTAGTAAACAAACTCTGAAATATTAAATGAAAAAAGAACATTCATAGTTTTTATATATTCTAGCCTCTCGTTCACCATTGCGATTTGTTTTTTGTTCATTTTATTTTGCAGAAGCTATTTAAAATATTTAATTTAATGACTATCTTCATAAGGTTTGTTTCAAAAACATGTAATTGTATAGTTTTAAAATTATTATTAATGTAATAACTATTGTAAAGTTATAGGCGCGTGTACTGCTTTTTAATAGAATTCGATCAACCAAATCAATTGGAATAATAACAAGTTATTTGTGTGCACAAGATAATAAGTGTTTTTTTATTTTTGTTTGTTTGGTATGAATCTGTTTTCTAAGTTTTTTCTCCATCGATTTGTTAGTAGAGAGTGCATATTAATGTGATAGTTCCGGGGTGTTTTTAAGTTTGTTTATACACGTGAATGTTTTTATATTTCCTTTTTTTCCTTTTTATTCGAATTTTTTTTTTTTTTGCAGGAGAGGTGTTTTCTTAGAAACTGTGATGGTAATGTAGGAGTTGTTGGCATTTGGTGTTGTGCTCGTTTATTGCTGAGTACAACTTGACTGAATAAACTTGTATTGTACATGATCGGGTACATAGAAGCAACTGTCGTTTGATTAAATTTATGCCTAGATTTGATTTGATTAAATGGTATGATGACTTGGAACTGCGGTGTCTAGTTCTAACCAAATGTGTCAACACATAGTAAGTTTCAGAGCAGTTCTTTCGCCGTCGAATTGCATCAAGCGCACTTTTTACAACCACACCTTGTGAGGAATTTAGAGTACCTACAAATTGAATAACGTCTGATTTTTGAAACAAATGCTTGGAAATTATTTTTTTGTAGGAATTCGTTTGTTTACCTTTGTTAATAAGAAAATCATCAAACGCAATCCTTATGCTTCCTTGTGTTGTAAGCATAGTTACATTTATGAGATAGTTTTTTTTTTAATACCAATTCAGTAAGGACCGGTTTGTTCAGAGCTGGTTAAATAAGCAATTTGGTTATCAATGATTCTTCTTAATCCATGATTAAGAATCTGTGATCACCAAAGAGTGTTTGTTCACCTTTTTAAAGTGTGTTTGTTCACCTTAATCAAAAATCGTTCCATTTTCCAGTCTATATGCCGAACTTAACCAAGGAAATCTATTGAAAAAACATACCTTTTTTCACGATAGTCATTTTTTTCGGTTGTCAATACTAATTTCATTTTAGTTTCAAATAATGTAGGTATGCCGACTCGGAAGAGTTAAATGAATAGCCCCAAACTAATAGAACTATGAGTGCGTCGTCAAAGCAAAAAGCATCTAGCATAGCTCTCAAAGCTGCACAAGAGGCGAAAGTAGCATCAAATGCTCAAACCGCAGCCGGGCAACAGGCTTCCCATCAAATTACAGCTCAGTTGGCTGAAAAGGCTTTGCAAGCTGCTCGTGCTGCAGAAGCTGCATTGGTTGGAAAACGGAGTTGCCGAACAACTCGAAAAAGAAGTTCGCGAAGCTGAAGCTGTAGTACAAGAAGAAACTACTTCCATACAAAACACCCAAAATAATGTAAATGCTGCTCAACAAGCAACCACACAACTATGAACATTAAGTAAACCAACCAGAACAAAAAAAAGGTTAAGATGAAGACATTGTACGGCAGCATGTACAAAACGCATGAACAAGAAATTAAACACGCCGCTGAGGAACATCGCTTAAAAATTTAAATTCTTGAACAAGCCGGCCCTAAGAGAAGAAGAACACACTTGAAAAACGTTTAGTTTCCTGTTGATTATTGACTTGTCGGCATAGACACATATTTTTGGTAGCCCAAAGAAAAAACTCAAGTAAAGATCAAAGCCCATCACAATTGTGGGGAAATGAATGTCATATGTGGTGCCCGTGGCGTAAGGTCTGCATGTAAGAGTTCGAAGTACGAATCCCAGAAACATCCAATTGTTTTTAAACAGGTTTCGCCTTTCGCAAGGGAGTTGGTTAGTCCTCCACGTACCACGTGTAATTTCATTGCCATTAATAGCGCTTTCGCATTTAGTCGTTCGAAACTAGCAAACATTTGTGGGCCCCCTCCATTTTCCACCACGGGGTTGTTCATAAAGGACGTTCTGCTGAGTGTGACAAGATGTGACACGACGGTGGTCAGGGGGTCTACGGCAATGTGAGCGCCGTTCAACCAAAAAGATTTCTAGCGAATATTTTGTCTTGCTTTCTTTTCTTTAGTTTGAAAATAAACCACAGGATTCACTTTTACTCAGTCAAAATGCAAAAGTTGTGTATTATCAATCAAAATTTTACGTGTTATTGGGCAGAGATGTCTTAGTTTTTATAATTATGTAAGTCTGACACAGAATGACAATCTGGGTAAAGGGTATGAGAGAGTTAGCGTGAAGTATTTTTTGAACTGCCTCCAAGGTATGCTTGGCAGAAATACGCTACGTCTCGTGGCTGTCTGTGCTGTATTCTGTCAACCAATTTATAAATTTTTATTCATTTGAGCTTCCGAATAAAATCGATCACACAAAGTCCTTTGCAGTTCTTGCATTGAACACTCATTCTAAAACCCCACATGTTAGGTTCATTTTATTCCACAGAAACGCATACCGGTTTATCGCTTTTTCAACGAGGAAACAGCGCCCGTATAACGATACTCGCAAAAAAAACCCTCGTTATAGTTACTTTGTGATTAGGTTTCACAATACTTGGTGTCGTTCAAGACTGCTTTGGCGGTCGTTTTCATGGAAACTTTCTCGTAATTCATTATCGGTCTGCCTTAGAAATTGTTGTTTTGTGTTTCATTTGTTTTTCCTCGCGTTTCGTTTTATTCGTAATACGAGCCCAGGTTTATTGCAACTGGAACTACCGATGGCGAGAGAATTGACTGTCGTGGATTAAAATTTGGTGTAACGAACTTGTTATTTATTTTTAAAAGTATCTTCGAAAAGTGTTGTTTCAAATAGGCCACTAATGGCGCGATTTTGACATGAAGCATCGCAAACGCAAAAAACGTCATCTTAGTCCAAGCACATCGTATTTTCCACTCAATATTTAGCTCATATTGTAAGTTTCTAGTAACATAGTATGTGCGGATTGATGTTCATTCAACGAAGCACACGGAATTATAACAATTCGAAAAAATTGAATAATGTTCTATCGCGAAGCTTTAACGCTTTTTGGTTCCATTCCCCTATTTTCATCTGCGTTTGTATTATTTTTATTTATTTTTTTTCTAATCGTTCAAGAACCTTTGTTAAAATGCACCAGTATTTGACTTTACATGTACCGTAAAAGTAAAAATCCCTGCAACAGTATTCCCCAGTGACACTGCACATTCACTGTTTTCTGAGAAAGACTCACAGTTAAATATTTTTGTTTAAAATAATTTTGTATTTCAACAACAACAAATAGATAAAGAACTAAACAGGTAACCTCATATAACAAGAAAAACAATATTAATGTAGTTTCATTGAAACAATAAAATGATTATATGGTCATCATCAATATACAGAGTAAACAAATTTCAAATCAAAACTTATTGCAATAAGAAAAAGTATATACATATATAGCATACAATTCTCAACTTATCACATCAATTACCATTTACGCAACAATAACAATAAAAAGCAGCGATTAACATAATAGCAAAGCATGGCCCCATTCGAATGAAAAAAAAAATTCAACAGCTCGTAATTTCAAATAAGTAAAATATTAAAAAAAAAAACATATAAAACTATAAATAGAGAATTTTGTTTCTTTTATTATTAAAGAAAAATCATTTGGTTTCTTATATAAAAAAAAAATCAAATAATGTACAACACACATACACCACACAAATACACGAATAAATAATTTCACAAAAAAGGCACATTCTTATATCATACTAAACTGATACTTTATTTGAATTTCATTTAAAATCCACTTACATAAATAAGGTGTTATTAGTGCTTAAAGAGAAAAACACAAAATATTATTTATAACTTTATAAAAAAACAAAACAAAATTACAAAACAAATTATTTGAGTAGAACAGACAAACCATTAAATGTAAGCTTGTTAAACATGAACTATATGATATATTTTAAGTAACGATGTATAAATTAAAAGAAGCAAACTCTGATACACAAAAACAAAACAAACAAAAAAATGTATAAACAAAAAATGTAAAAGAAAAATCAAGTAAGAAAATAAATATACTTGGGTATGTAAAAGTAATAAATTTGATGGTAGTTCTTGTTTTGTACAGATACAAATTTGGCGAGGATGATGCTGATAGTTATGCTTCAGGTTGCAAAGAAAAGAATTTTTCGTCAAAAAATAAAGAATTTTCTGTTCTGATCTAGGATGGAATTAACTGAGATGACAGTCTTTTTTCTTCCTTTCCGGCGTTACGAGCATCGTGATGGGATCACAGCTATCTCACTGCATTGCATCGCACTATTAATCCGCTGTTGTGGTACGCCGAGAGCTGAGATGAGAGTCTTCTACAACTTATCTGTCTATTTTTGATAACACCGGTTTACAGTGGTTTTGTTTCCAAAAATAAACTATATTCAGTATTCACCCTTATTACGAATGATGTTTTAATAAAACGCCAATAAGATGACTTATCTCTAGGTGCTACAATTGCCTTTTAAATAAAATAACTTTTGAGGGAATGGTAAGAGCAATGGGGAACCAATAGAGGGATGAACTTATATTTTTATGAAAACAAAAATTATCGCGGCTGGAGCTCTGTCATTTTTTAGGCGTTTTAGTGAAACGCAAGGGTGATTATTTTAAAGGTTTTGCTTCGCTGAATCTAAGTATGAGCTTATAATCTACCAAATAGCTCACGTTTCTGAGATCCAAGATCGAAAAAATCCAATTTTTGTTATCTTTCAGCCTCTGCTTAGGTTAGGTTAGGTGGAAGTGGCTGTCAGCCAATGAGAAATATCTACATACATTGCCTGACGCACTAAGGCCGCAAGGGTCCATTGTGATACCATAGAGATCAGCAAGTTAATCACCTACTGATCTCAGAAACCCGATGTAAGATTAACGAGTTGATCACCCATTAATCTTTCATTTTGGGACTAGCCGGTTAATCAGCTGTTAGTCGAACCACGCGGAACTTTTAAATGTATTTTGAAAGACTTTTAGGGTCTATGTAAACTAAGTCGCTAGTATCATCGAAGAAAAATTCACCGAGATGAGTTTTCCTCCTATGAAGTAGTGCAGGGCATGAGCAGAGAAGGTGTTGAGCGGTTTCTTCTCCTTCTTTGTCCATGCAGCTTCTGCAGAAATCATTGGAAAACACACCAAGTCTTTTGGCGTGTCTTCCTATTAGACAGTGTCCCGTAAGAAGACCTATGGTAGAACCTAGATATAGGCGGTTCAAGGCTAACAAAGGCCCTTATTGCGAGTGTCGTCTAACATTCGATGCGACAAGGGTCGAAAGTTTCGATAAATTTTTCTTTTGGTATTGCGTATCTCTATCGACAAGGATTTCTGTTACTGTGAGCAATGAAAGTAGTCATTCACCCCTGTTCTGATTTCCGTTCGGATACCATATCCTCCCGTTTTATAATATTTGCGGTTCTAAATTCCGAATTCGTTCATTTTGTTAGCGGAATTGAATCCGGTTAATGAATTCTGTAGAACATTATTTATTGCTAGAAATGAAAAATAATAAACTATATTAGCACTACCATGCACTAAAGCTGTAAACAGTTGCAATGAACACAAAAATTAATTTCCAACACGTTTTTGTGACAAAAAACCAGTAGCGAATCCGTTCGAAAATAAGAACACACTTTTTAAATCCGTACGGATTCAATTTCGGTTTTCGTTTTGAATCCGTACGAAAATCAGAACAGCCATGTATATTAGCACTAACATGCACTAAAGCTGTAAAAAGTCCCAATGAACACAAAAATTTAACTTCCAACACGTTTTTGTGACAAAAAATCAGTAGTGAATCCGTACGGAAATAAATTAAATCCGCACGGATTCAATTTCGGTTTCCGTTTTGAATCCGTACGAAAATCAGAACAGCCATGATTGTGAATAAATGCTATAATATGACATTTGAATTAATTTCAGTGATAGTCGAACGCAAAAATACAGACGATAACGACCGAATTCAAAATTGAAAGTATCGAACAATAAGAATACGCAATACCAACTTTCAGTTTCGATGTTCGACTATCGGCAACCGTCGTGTATCGACAGCCAAACGACACTCGCAATAAGGGCCAAACTCTTCTAGCGTTTTGAGTCTACACACGGCCAAACTTTTTTGGTTGAAAGGCAGTTGTTACTCTCAGTCCATCTAGTGTTTGTTATCCTTGAAGGGTCTTGTCTAAGTAGGAGTTTATATGTAGTGTTAACTTTAAATTGATTAGATTTATCAAGTATTCAATTTTATTTTACGTTTATTTCTAACGATTGACTTTATAAAATGAGATTATACTTTGAAACTTTACAACTCAGAAAATTCAAGAATAAAAAATTTGTATCTGTCTATGGCGCTTTTTCTTTTCAATCTGCTTCTTTTTTCGTTCTTCTTTTGACAGCTGGTGGATGTTATCGATTTTTCAATTTTCTGCAACAGCGTTGCCAGGTTTGGCAACATTCCCCCCTGGTAAGCTGGTGTCTTCTTCCAGGTTACCATCTTCGCCAAACCGCCTAACATCAAGTACAGCGAGCTTCGCTACTGGCCGAGTGTATACCCCAGTGTTAGTCCTCACGATTGCTGATCTCGTCTGTCCGTCTTTGCTTCGATTTGCTTGTAAGATTATACCCTTTGGCCAAGTGTTTCTTGGGTTATTCTCATCAACAATTAGCACGATATCTCCTTCTGATACTGGTTTAACTGGTTCGAACCACTTCGTTCTCCTGGTGATGGTGGGAAGGTATTCTTTCACCCAGCGTTTCCAAAAGTGATTGCTGTACTGCTCGGATGTAAGCCAGTGTTTTCGAAGTGTATGGCTATCGTTCAGTGACGTTCCAGTAAGTCTTATGCCGTTGGATGACCCCATCAAAAAATGGTTAGGGGTTAGCGCTTCTTCACTGTCGGTATCTAAGGGAATATAGGTAAGAGGTCTAGAATTAATGATAAACTCAACTTCCGCCATCATTGTGAGCAAAACTTCGTCTTGAGGATTTCGTCCGAAATGCATTTGTGCTAAAGTTTGTTTTACGGAGCGTATTAACCGCTCCCAGCAACCACCCATGTGAGGCGAGTTCGGAGGGATGAACTTCCATTCGATTTTTTCTGTTTCAAAGTGTTTTGTTATATCTTCCATACAAAGTTCTTCAACTGCCGTTTTTAATTCCTCACTGGCACCTCGAAAATTTGTGCCGTTATCACTCCAGACTTGTTTTGGTCTTCCTCTTTTTGCGCAAAATCTCTTTATTGCTAGGATACATGAGTCGCTTGACAGTCTATGCGCTATCTCTATTTGGATTGCTCTCACAGTTAGACATGTGAATAGTACACCCCATCGTTTTTCTGTGTGCCGTCCGACGGTGACAATAATTGGGCCAAAATAGTCCACGCCTACATAAGTAAATGGTCGTGTAAAGGCCTTAAGACGGGCTTCTGGGAGATCGGACATTAATGGTAGAACTGGCATAGCTCTGTTGTTGCGACACTCTTGGCAATCGTTTCGAACCTTTTTAAGAACAACTCTTAGTGTTGGAATATGGTACCATTGACGGATTTCATTGACTGCCGTTTCAAAAAATATGTGTTTGTATTTTCTATGAAAGCTGTTAACAATGAGCAACGTTATATAATGTTGCTTTGGTAGTATGACTGGTCTTTTGCAATCGAAATACGCATGGTTAGAGGCATCAATACGGCCTTTTACTCGCATAACTCCCTTTGTATCCAAGTAAGGATTTGACTTATATAGTGTACTTGTCTTTTCTATTTGTTGCTTATTTCGTAGTGCCTTTATCTCACTAGGATAACCTTCGGATTGACATAGAAGATATAGATATGTTTCAGCTCCATTGGTGTAGTTAAGATTGCCGTTTTCGTCTTGGCATAACCAAATTTGGTGGCTTCTGGCACTCCCTTCAATTAAGTTGTCTGACTTGCGAGTTTTCTTTAAACATGTGCAAAAGAAACGAAACACATGTGAAATGGCGGCAACTGTTTCTTCCCATGAAGAGAACTGCTTATAATTCGTTAGTGGTGATACTGCGACATCTACGTGAGAGAAGACTTCGAATTCAATTGTTGTATCTTCCTTCGGAATCGATGGCCAAGAGTCTTTGGGGTTGTAGAGAAAATTCGGTCCTCTGTACCAGCGGCTATCTGACGAAAAATCGACTTTAAGGTTCCATTTGGTGGCATCATCTGCAACATTTTGTTCGCTGGGCACCCATCGCCAATCTTCTTCGTTAGAATTTTCTAATATTTCACCAACCCTAAAAGTGATGAATTGTTTGAGTTTTCGATTGTCATTTTTTATCCAACACAACACTGACTGAGAATCTGACCAAAAGTACCGCCTGCTTATTTGTATTGAGTGGCCATTGACGATAGTTTGAGCTAGCCGAATACCTAGCACTGCTGCTTCCAACTCCATTCGGGGAACTGACAATTGCTTTAATGAAGCGACCTTTGTTTTACAACAAATAAGGTGACATTCGACTGTTGCTCCCTTTTGTACTCTCAGATAACCCACTGCCGCAAATCCCGAAAGACTAGCGTCTACGAACACATGTAGCTCTACTGAAGACTCCGCGTCAAACTTCAATTCATTTAGATAAGTCCGTCGTATTCTAATGCTCTTGATCATAGGTAGCAAGCTAAGCCAGTCCCTCCATCGTTCAAAATGTTCATCGCTTATTTGTTCATCCCAACCTATACGCTCACGCCAAATGGACTGCAACAAAATCTTCAGCAACATCAGAAAATGTCCGATAAGACCAAGCGGATCAAAGGTACTCATGAGTACACGTAGTACAATTCTTTTAGTTGGAGATACTGTTCCATTTAAAACTTCTTCTTCAAATTTTTTGTTGTTGAACAAAAATGAAAACGTATCAGTCGACTGTGACCACCACATCCCTAATACTTTTTCAAATTCGTGAGGGTGTGAACTTGTTTTGAACGACTTGTTGAATTCGGCTGCTTTATTTCCTAGAGCAGCTAGCACATTTTCCGAGTTGCTCATAAAATTTCGTATTTCGAAACCAGCTTGTTGATGTATATAGATTACTTCTTTGGTTACACGTATCGCTTCTTCTTGCGTGTCAAAACTATCTAAGAAATCGTCCACGTAATGGTTGCGTATAATGGCCTCAGCTGCTCGAGGGAAATTGTTAGAATGTTCCATTGCATTTTTATTTTTAACGTATTCCGCACAGTATGGTGAACAAGTTGACCCGAATGTGAGTACTTGCATAACGTAATCTTCTATTTCCCCGATTGATGGTTTCTCCATAAGAACCTTTGTGAGTGTTGATCAGCATCATTAATAAGCACTTGGTGGAACATCTCTTTAATGTCGCCACATATTGCTATGTTCCTTTGGCGAAAACGAAATAAGATATTTATAAGTGAACCCAGATAGTCAGGTCCCGAGAGCAACAATGAGTTCAAGGAGACTCCTTCGACTAACGCGGCAGCATCCCATACCATTCTAACCTTGGATGGTTTGTTAGGGTTCAAAACCGGGAAAACGGGAAGACACCAAATTCGGTTGCCTTGATGATTTTCTATCTCAGCACTTGTTAGTTTTCGAACATATCCTTTGAGTAAATAATTTTTGATTAGTGATGCTAAGTTCGCTGCTAGTTCAGGTTCTTTGTTTAATCGTTTCTCAAGACCCAGCAGTCTCCGTTCGGCAGATGGTCTACTGTTTGGGAGTTCGACATATTCACTCTTCCATAGGAGTGGAACGCTGAATCGATCACCAATTCGCCTAGCTGAACTTTCGAGGAGGTTCTCGGCTCTTGCATCTTTCCCTTTTGTAATTTTTCGAATTTCCTTTGAACCGAAGTTTTCTATGGAGAGAAATTCTCGTACTAGTTCGTGTAGCTTCTCATCTGTTTTTTCCTTGCACTCACACGAATGGTAGCTTGAATGATCAATGGCTGTTTTACTCTTTTCATCACACGGTCCGAATATAGTCCATCCTAGTCGTGTTTTAATTGCTGATGGTTGATTGATTTTACCTTCTCGATGCTTCAACGAATTTAACAGATTTGCATTATCGAGACCTATTAATATTCTCGGTCTAGCATCACTAAAAGACTGAACTGGAATACCTTTCAGGTAGTGGTAGTATGAGGCAAGCGATTCCACACTGACTGTCTGTGCTGGAAGATTAAGAGAGTCGACAGTTCGAACGTCAGTAAGTGAGTACTTTCTACCACCCTCATTTGCTCCTATCATCAAACTAACCTTTTTTGACTTTTCTTCAGTGCGAGATGTACCAGACGTCCATTTTAAGCGTAGTTCTTGAGGTTCACCCTTCAGTTTAAGAACATCTGCGAGCTCGTTATCCATCATGGTTACAGAAGATCCATCGTCGAGGAAGGCGAAGGTTTCGACTTTAGTCCCGTTGTTATAGAGGTAATATTTTGAAAAGTAGACTTCCTTTATGCTTATGGGTGCAATGGTAGCTGGCTAGGTTGTTACTTTCAGATCGTGTAGCTGGCGATTCATGCTTGTGCAACAATTTATGATGTCTATATGTACAATTCATTATTCCACATCTATTTGTGGATAAACATCTACGCTTATAATGGTTGACAAGACATGTTCGACACAAAAAATGCCTTTGTACCTACTGCTTTCCATCTGTTATTTAAATTAAAGTTTTTAAACTCACCACAGTTTTCAACTGAATTGCATGCTCCTTTACAAATGACACAGGATTTCTCCTGACCTCTCTCTTGAGAGTATTTATTTGTTTCATCATGGTGTCCACTCAGATATGTTTTAACTGGCTGTCTCTTTTTTTCAAACTTAACATCGTTCGATACTACACTCACATCTGTTACTTCACAGGCAGCTTGGGCCACCTGAAACAACCAGGAACTGAAATTCGTCAAATCGACATCTTGCTTACTCATTTTGAAAACACCCCAGTTCAGCTTAGTTTGAAATGGTAATTTGACGACTAATTCTTGCATCAGACAAGGGTTGTTCAGGTAAGAAGTCAATCCAGCTGCTTCCATTGTCGCAACAATGTTTTGCACTGATAAGGCGAACGTGACTAAGGTGTCTAGTTTGTCATCTCTAGGTGGACGTTCCTGTCGCAGTTTTGAAATCAGCGTTTTAATAATCAACTCTGGACGACCAAATAACATTTTCAGAGTATCGATTATACTTGAAACTTGATTTGGGTAAAGCAATCTTGCTCTCACCGCTTCAAGTGCGTTTCCTTTTAAGCTCTTGTTCAACCTAATCAAGTTTTCGTCATCTGAAAATCCGCATGTACGAGTTGTGCTTTGAAAACTGCCGAAGAATAATGGCCACTCTTCTGGCTTACCCGAAAAAGTAGGCAACTCTTTGGAGACAATATGCCTTGCTGCTATTTGTTGTTTATTTAGATATGGCGTTCTTATTGTTTCGATGTTCGACGGGTTTTGAAAATTTCTCGAGTCTCTATTAGGAGCCGTGTTAACAGCTTTAGCAGTTGGCATGGTTGAGCCATTTGCTCCAATCCATGTCTCATTTAAATTTATTGAAGTTGAGATGTCCTGGGTATTATTTTTGGGAAGTTGTTTCTTGTTTCCGTTTTGATTATCCACATCAGGACAAGCTTGCCTGCTCGTTGTCGCTTGCTGATCGACCCATTTATCTACCCTGTATGATGTTGACTCTCCTTCACTTTTACTTTCGCTGTCTGATTGCTGTTCTTAGTTCTAGCAGTTTATACTTTGCCTCAAGGAATTCGCGGTCTCTCATTTTCATTAGCTCTCGTTCATCTTCTAATTTTCTTAGATTCAACTCCAAAAGTTTTGCAGACTGCGTTGTTTTGTGGCTATTTGATTTTGGATGTGTTGGAACACGAAACTTAGATTGAATTTGTGTTTGGCTAGTGGCGTGATGCTTTGGAGGATGGCGTGGCAGTGGTGGATCGTCGGCGGCGTTATGAGATGGCTTTTTTCTGCATGGAACTGGTGGTGGCGAAGTTGACTGACGTAAAGTTGTTTTTGCTGTTGATTGCAAATGTTTTGTGCTTATTGGTTGGCCATTTTGATTCTGGGACTCGTCTCGATTGCATGTAGGGCATCTCCAATCTTTATCTGCTATGCTGGCATTTACGTTAGCACATGTGTAGTGATGCCACTCATCACATTCGTCACACTGTACCATTTGACTGTTGTCGACATCTGCACATGATTGGCAAGAAAATTCCGGTTCATGTGGTGGCGGCGGCGACGCCTTCGACTGGCTTTCGTTGGACGGAGTTGAGCCTACCATAACTCTAAAACAACTTACTATACCTTAGATCTATGACTTACCTGACAGTAAAGGAATTTGCTTTGGTTTTTCCACTTTCAATCTTGAAGTACTTGCAGGTTAGGTTGTGTTTCGTTGTCTCAGCGATGTTCTAATGTCGACTTCTTTTGTTGAAATTCCTTTAAAATGGATGGCTTTCTCTTCATAAGTTGAGATGAATTGATATCTGTACAAGGCGATGACTGTAGCGAGGCTTGGTTAACAATTTGTAAGTGTGCCTATAGCTTTTGTCTAGCCACGAGATATCGACGAATTGCGCTCTAAATTTTAGTTAGCCGAAAAATTTTTTATTGTTAACTTTAAATTGATTAGATTTATCAAGTATTCAATTTTATTTTACGTTTATTTCTAACGATTGACTTTATAAAATGAGATTATACTTTGAAACTTTACAACTCAGAAAATTCAAGAATAAAAAATTTGTATCTGTCTATGGCGCTTTTTCTTTTCAATCTGTTTCTTTTTTCGTTCTTCTTTTGACAGCTGGTGGATGTTATCGATTTTTCAATTTTCTGCAACAGCGTTGCCAGGTTTGGCAACATGTAGCGATAAGTATACCTATATTGTTCCATTCTGAGAGTAGGGAAGTGGTCGTGCCTTTTTTGGCTAGTTCGTCCGCCATGCAGTTGCCTGGTATGTCCCTGTGTCCCGGCAGTTAGGAAAAGTGAAGCCTCTGTTTTAACCTGAAAAAATGTTAACCCAAAAACAAACTATTGCTTTTCCGATGATAGCTAGATTATCGAATTAAGACTGCATCTCCATAAAAAGTCTGTTGGTCATCCAAACGGGTGCTTGACGCGGTATAGATTCAAAGCTGTTTATTAAATTAGAAAATAGAATGAAAAAAGAGATTACAATCAATGTAAAGATGAAAAATGGGCACAACTGGGTCGCACGAACTTGCGATTGTGTTCTAAATACGATATCTTAATCTTAAGGCGAGTTAAAAATTTTGGTATTCGCTCTTCATAATATATTTTGTGGTACAGGGCTGCCAACTACATATTAATTATGAAAGTTGAATTAAATCACGAAAAATAATGAAAAAATGAAATGAAATATTCCAAAGGCTTCAAGCAAAAATCTAAAAACGGCATTCTTTTGCTATTGCTAATACATAAGGCATGATGAAAATTTAATCAAAATCGTTGGACCAGGTTTTTCAAAAAACTGTTTTTTATTTTTCACTTTTTTTGAAAAACTGTTTTTTAAAAGTCAAGTATGCAAAGTTTTAGATCTTGCTAGAAGTTGTTTTGACAAAAAATTTGAAAAAAACCAAAGTTATAGTTCAATCAAAATTGTTTTAAAAAAATTATAAAAATTTCCGAAACAAAATTTTTTTAAATATTAATATACAGTCTTTCTTTAACTATTTACAACTAATGGTGGATTTACATGCATCTGCAAGTGCAGATGAAAATCGGAAAAAGACATAAGATGTAAAATTCATACTTGTCTGACAGGGAGGGAACGATCTTCCTAGTTATGGTTGCAGATGAAAAATTATGGGTGCAGATGAACATGTTCATCTGCAACCATAATTTTTCATCTGCAACCATAATCCTATTCGTCTCTCTTTTTAACTTTTGTGCTTTGTAATCTTCATCCGTCTCGCTTTACTTTTCTGCACTTCCGCAATTGCAGATGCATGTAAACCCAGCATAAATCCAAAATTTTGTCAAGATCGTGTCAGCCTTTAACGAGAAAGTCGGTTTTGAAAAAACGGTACTAAAGGAGGTACCGTTTTTAGCCTCTTTCCAAAACTTTTTTTTACATCATAAAAACAATTCAAAATTAATACCTCACACAAAATTTTATCGAAACCGTTGGAGCCGTTTTCGAGAAAAATAAGTATTATCATATCGGTTGCCAATAAGATGACTTTTTGACGACGGCGACGGTTATTTCAAGACCTAGAGACTCAATTCCAAAAATCCCTCTGTAGGCTGCTCCACAGACCTTATCTGCAAATTTTGAAGAAAATCGGTCCATTGGTTCAGACTAGATCCATATACAGACAGACAGACAGAATTGTATGACACACTTTTTTCGTATTCTCTATCATCGTAATGCCATGTTTAATTGTTTAATTGTTATCTCAAATTTTGCAAAACTTGCCTTATAGTAGCTATAATCGCAAGTGAAAATAAATTCTAACCTTTTAGTTCTCCTAAAGTCTTCATTAAGTATACTTTTGTCTGTCAACAACAACTGTAAAACTATATTTTTTTCTGTGAATCTTACCTCAGCAATGAACTTTTTCCATTTCCTGTTCACTCAAACGCATTTTTTCAAAATTTGCGGGTGTTGCGGGTAGAGATGGTGAAGGTTGACTCTCTGTTCTACTCTTTGGCCTCTATTAAGTGCTGCATAACAGCAACATAAAGCTAACATCAAATACCACCGGAGCCTTTGGGATCCCGAAACATCAAAAAAATGTTTCTTTACCTTTTCCCGACTATATGTGGCCAAGCTTTACAGTTTTTTTTTTCATTTCTCTTCTTTGAAGAAAGTTTTCTTTTTGACATTTGAGTGACATGTGTTAGTGCTTTTTGAGTAGATTTTCACTTCGAATTGAGAAGTGACTGTGATTGAAAGCGTCAAGTAAAGTAGTTTCTAAGTGCCCGTTCGCGCAGAAATATAGAGAAATATAGTCCATTTTACTCAGGGACAATGAAGCACTCTAACGGTGAAAGAATTTTTATGAATTCGGTCCAGTATTTTCTGTAATGATCCCGTCCCCGAGAGAATACGGCGAGGAAAGATATCCTTTATAATTGTTCATGCTCTGTACCATCTGTTGGTGCAAGCCTTATCGAAAACGTTGAGAAAAGTACTTAAATTACACAGCAGGCTTAGTTCGACTGGCAACCACGGTCGCTATTTTATTGCCAGTTGGTTTGATTGTAATGCAACCGATGGACTTTTATTTTTTTAATGGTTGGAATCAGTATTTGTTAGCTTGGAGAGAATTTGAAAAAAGACGCAGTAATTGTTTTCATCTCAGAACAAATTTGAGGGTGTTTCAGGCAAATGGAATGCTAGTTTAACTCTGCATTACCAACACCTGCTTTTAACCACAATTTATATTTCTACCGTTCACACGCACCCTATATTCGCACACTGTTGTACCGATGTAACTTTAAAACCGATTGGTCGAATTAAACCATTCGCCAAATGTTTCGAATAATTTTTTATCTGAGTCTTAAACTATTCTTGGACACAAACCACATTTATGAATTTAGTACTTTTTACATTAAAAGCTAGGTAAAAGCTAATAAAACAGACATTGAAAGTGAAGCTTTATATTTATTAGGTGCTTGAATAATTTGAAGGAATTTGAATTTTCATGGCCAAATACCCTCTTACATTTATTGTCTATCATCAGCTAAAGGAATAGAAAAATGTACTTCATCGCCAATAATAAGCGTTTCATTAGTGGAAGCGTCTAAACATTTCAATAAATCGAGCAAAACCATACCTCTTGTTCATGTGCGAACGAAGTAGGAATCTGTCATCGCATGCAAAAAAGCTGTTGTAATTTTCTGGTTTATCAAATAAACACTACTCGCAACCATTTGCAGCCTCCTCAAATGAGTCCTAGAGTTCGTGATGACTGATTTAGCCACCTCAATTCTACATTCAGCTGTTTTTTTTTTTTTAATATTATTTTTTTATTGTTTTCTTGCATTTGGTGCCTAGACGAGCATAAGGAATCCACAATTGTTTTCCTGCAACAATGAACAATCGAGGCTATGCGGTGGTAGTAGCAAAGGAGTTCTTATCATGGAAGAGCGAATTCTATTGTGTGGCAGGTAACAATAGACTTGGTCAGGTAGCATCGTCCTCATCATCATCATCAACCGCAGGAGCATCATCGTCATCCTTACAGTTGTTGTCAAATGATTCTACTTGAAAATAGTTGTATTCAATAGCTTGGTCATGCATGCATTCGGTTAGTGTTGTTCGCTGGTGTGTTCACATATAGGGAGCAAATAAGGATCTCAATTCAACTTGCAGAAAAAAGAGAAATGGCTTTTGGATGTTTACGAGATGCTGCAACGTGGAATTTTCAGTCAATGACTTTACAGCAGCATATTGACAAACGTAACTCCATGACATGTTGGGATCTTTCAATGGGTCGGGACAAGTATTTTCAATTTTTTGCTTTGGTATATTTTCTTGGTGGCTTTTACAATTTGAATGAAATAGTATTCTCTTCCTGCGAAGCTTAACCTTCCGATAACAACACATTTAAAATATACGTAAATAACAACAGGATTAAATTAAAAAAATAATACTTTTACAGATAACTTAAAATTTTTATTGAAACAAAACAACTCAGAAGCTTTATCAAAAACAGAAAAAAGAGATTCATAAAAAAAATATATATATATTCACATAAAAAAAATAAGTCAAATGCAATTATTGCAAACTTCTTTTCTGTGCTCAGGCCATACAGAACACTGACATTCATAACACGAAAGCTTGCTCTTGCGGTCTTGTTTTCGTGGGCAAAATGCACAGCGTGATTGCCTCTGAAGTTTAAGAGGGGGCTCACCTTCATTGGACTTCATGGGGGGCCTAGAACCCCTTTTATTCCTTCAGGAAATTTTTTTAGCAAATGTTGATCTAAACGTCGCTCCATATGAGATTCGGTCAGTTGTAAACCTAATTCCTTTAGTTTACTCTCCAAATGTACATTTTTGCCTTTCAAAATCTTTTTCGATGCTTCTGCAAGCGGCTCTTTTTCATCCGATGATTGACCTATAAGTGGTCATCATCCATTTCAGACTGTATTGAATGATGATCTGTTATATCTGGGCAATCATTGTCTGAACCTGACTACATTCCACCATCCTCTCATTCCAAAACATTTTTTATATAATTTTCAATAGTTTCCCGACCAGTGGATGCCATTTTATTAACCTACTCAATGAAGAAAAAAAAATTTCCTACAAATTTTCGCATACGCGAATAACAACATGGGGTTCTATACAACCCCAGTGCATACGGAAACCGCTCTGTATCAAAAACTACAGCCTATCGCGGGGACTGCTCATCAGTAACTAAGACCTGAGGTATTAAATGACAAATACATAGAATGATAGAAAGAGAAGTGAAGCGAAAACAAAATTACAGTTAAAATAAGAAGGCCTGGGGTACTATAGCACCCCTGTTGTCATCGAAAGGTTAAGAGAATTCTTTAGAAGACTTAAAACTTCAAAACAGATCTATTGTGTTTCTATTTCTTGAATAGTGAGTGGCCTGTAAGGAGCATCCAAATACGAATACCTACTATTTTCTTCGAATATGAAAAAGTATACTTGCTACAAACAGAAGGAGACTATTACAGATATTAATCAGTACAGACTACAGACATAACCGGAACTGGGTTATTGTTCTACTGATTTCATTTGAGTTCACTTGAGATAGCTTGCTGGTCAATAGCAGGACAGGTGTTTCTCCGCATAGATTGACCAGTTATCGTTACTACGTTGGTCTTCGTTTTTCAGTTAAGAGGTTGTTTCGCTAATGTTCAAGTTTCGTACCCGCCGTATTTAAGCACGAAAGTGCTCGAGTCTAATCTAGAGAATTAAGCTTGGGTTATTATAAAGGTTTCTTACAGGAAAACGAACGAAGCTTTTAGAACAATAATAGGGCCATTGTGATACCAAATAAGAAATACGAGGAAGTACCTCACTAACTAAACCAATTGGAACTTTCTTTTCTTCTTGTGATGGAGTTTAGCGCATTTCTCTCAACCGCACCTGGTGAGGAATGGAAAGGACCAACTTTAATGGCGCTATGTGTGAGAGGTCACTTTTCATAGCAGAAAGAACTTGCTTATTCCTTACAAAAGGCGATGTCCGAGGAAAAACAATTAGACGTTTCTGGAGTTCAAACTTCAAACCTCGTAAGCATATTGAAAATTGAGTCACGGTCATCACATCATAAAATCACTTGGAGCTTTAACAAATGCAATTAACGTTTTTGTGAAAAAATGGAGCATGTTGGCATGTACCAGAGAAAGTTCGGGACAGTCTCCTTACCCAGAATCAAGCTACAAACTTTTATTTTAAAAACAAAACGTGTAACCCAAGGTTCCAAAAACTTTGGAAATATCGAATAACAAAAAACAGAGCTATTAACATAATCATCAGCATCTATAAATTCTTTTAATCGCCTAAAGGGATTCACATTCACAGTATACAACTTATAATAGATACAGACTTGGTTAGATGGAAGCATCAAAATACGAGCTTTCAAAGGCCTAACAAATAGATTGTCTCAGAAACTTTTATCTTAAGCAAGTTACAAACGATGAAAATGCTCGCGGAACATGATCGCGTTGACAATGCTTTTCTTGTGTGGAAGATTGCTCTCGAGCCACTCGCTCTTGGCGAAAGTTTTTGATTTTCTACTCTTCTTTGGCCTTCATGTTCGTTGTGTTGTGTTTCCTGTGTTTGTTCTTCATAAAATGTTTACGAGCAAATCCTGTTTTTTTTGCTAAGAAACTATTATAAAGCTGTGCTACTACAGAAGAATCAACAGAAGTGAATTTTCATTAAATGTACGCTTTTTTTTTGAGGCTTTGAGCTGTCGAGATTTTTAGGATAAGGAACACTTCATTCAAAAAATTTTATGAGTTTATGAAACACCAATAAAGTTTAAAGAAAAAAAAAACATTTGCTTCCCACAGATTTTGAAAGCAAACTTTCATTTTAAGAAGATTAATTTCAGTTAATTTTTTTCTATTTCACACTTAATTTTCAGGGACATTTTATTTTTGTATTTCTTAGAAGAACGACAATCTGAAATGAACAAAAAAATTCAGTTCAAGTGTGAGGTCTAGACCTACAGGTCTGCCTACAACTTTGTGATTTCGATCGGTGTGGTTTGCTGGTTGGATCTAGTTCAACCGAAATAATTGAGCCACAGTCGGGCACACAGACACACTGCTTTATGCCGATAGAACGAATTTTGTTGAACAAAAATATATTAGGTTAGTTCGTTGTACTGTCACAAAGCGCTTTTTTTTTTAAATATCTAAAATCACCCTGAATGTCAATCTGAGTGTTTTTTGAGCCTTGGGTTTTGCCTCCTTATTTAGGACTAGGCTTCTGCTGGTGTTTTGATCGCAGTTAATGAACTTTTATTTTTCTTCAAATGGTAGGGATGTGTGGCGATTTTTTGGTTTGACATTTTTTAAGAGCTCAGAACCCAGGTTTTTTTGACATCTCATAGGGTCAACGCTAAGTGAAGTTTAGCAAACGAAACTATTTGCAATTGATACTTAATCATACGTTACTTAATAGTACACGAGTTGCCTCAGCTTAAAGGGTCATTGCTTGATAGTTGCTGATTACATCGTCGTCTATTAGTGTCATCATATCGATGTGTCTCGAGTCCGGGTGTCTGTCTTTCTCTGCTATCCTTCTTACGGTTTGGATAATTGACCTGGTTTTCAAGTAAGATTTTTTTTAGATTGCTCCATGTGCATACTTCTTATAGGGATGATTGTAGCTTCTTCATAGAATTTTCTGTACTACTGAAGTTTTTTCTGCATATTAAATTGGGACAAGTGCTGTGCAGATGCGCAGAACCTTCCTCTCGAATTCAGCCAGCTTCTGCATTCCGGTGTTAGGTTAGGTTAGGTAAGGTTAGGTTAGATGTGGCTGCCGGTGCACCAACACACTTAGACCACAGTTGGTCTACTGTGATACCACTGAAGCCAGAAGGTTGATCACTCTCTGGTTCCCATCTAGGGGATTAAAGAGTTGAAACACCTTAATCGAACCCGGACTAACGAGTTGATCACCAGTTAGTCAAACCATCCCGAAATTCGCATGAAAAGGGAGAGACTTTTTGGGTCTTTATAACCTAAATCGTGTCGTCGAAAAAGTAATCACCTAGGTGAACTTAGCGTCTGTTAGCAAGTGCAGGGCATGAGCAAAGGAGATGTTGGATTGTCTCCTTGTCCTCCTCGTCCATGCAGCTTCTGCAGAAGTCATTTGAGTAAACACCAAGTCATTTATCGTGCCTACCTATTCGGCAGTGTCATGTACACATATAGTGTACTAATGTGCAGACGACATAGATTCAATAAGCTCTTTGAACGTTTTGAGCTCATGCATGGCTAAATTCGTTTGGTCATAAGACATGTATTACTCTGCGTCCATCTAGTGCTCATTTTCTCAGAGAAGTCCTGCTTTAGCAAAAATTTTCATGCAGCAATAGGTATACCTATATTGTTCCTTTCAGGTCGAAGATGAGAAGTCGTTCCTTTTTTGGCGAGTTCGTCTCATATAGTTGCCTGGTATATCCCTGTGACCCGCCACCCATGAAAGGTGAATGTTGAACTGTTCCGACATCTCCTTTAGAGACGTTCGACAATCTTGGACCGTATTAGATTTTGTATAGAGACAGAGGCAACAGCTTTGAGAGCAGCGTGACTGTCCGAGAAGATACGAATATCCGTTGAAGATACAACGTTTTCTCTAAGCCAGGAAAGGACTTCTTTTATCGCCAGAATTTCCACTTGGAACACGCTACAATGATCGGGTATCATTTTCCCAAGCTTCTCTTGAGGGTATGGTTATTTGGAAATTATTATCAAACACCAACTTAGTGATGGTGTAGTCTAATCGATCCAGAATGAATCTTAAGGTGTTTAAAATATTAGTGTGACCAATTCGATTGTTGGTCTACTGTGAGTTAAATTTTAGTCGAGTAGCTGAGTTCACTGCTGACTGTTTGCAGAAAATGTCTAAGGGGTGTAAGGCCAGTGATTGAGTTTATTTAGGGCCGTTTGCAACAGCTCTGCTAGAGTTTGTGGGTGTTTGACTGAGACAGCAATTGCCACATCATCCGCGTAGGCAACAACCTTGAAACCTGCTTCTTCTAGATCGTTTAGTATAGTTCTAGAGAAGGGGACAAAGTACTCCTCTTTGTGGAGTTCCTCTATTGGTTGATCAGTGGTTGAATATTGTGAAACAGACGGGAAAACGGTATGTGAAGTCGTATTAGCTATTTGTTCAAAATCAATTTTAATTTTGTTGTTTGATGGTTAAGTCTTCTTTTTCGCATCAGCGAATGTACGCAATGAAAAGCATATGTAATTAGCTTTCCTAACAACTGCAGTGTCATGCGGACGTATCTAAAGATTTTTGACCTGCTTCTTTGGTCTGAGCTGTGCTGCTTCGGGAAGGTTGATGTGGATTTTGTATCTGTTTGTGGCTTATCGCGAACGCCTTCGACCTTGTATGGGCCTTCGGATGAAAATTAGTTTAGACTTGGCTGAATTGATTTTGATTCCCTATTTTTCATAGTATCCTAAGAGCTTCCCCATGTGGTCTTTGACCCTTCCAGCTGCAATCACTCTGCAGTGATTCTTTAGACCTCTTGAAGAGAACCCAATGTGAATTGCAAACGCATTGAGTAAGTTGAATATTCTATTGGGCGGCCAATTCGATACGTATATACTTACTCTGGTGCGGAATCCTTGGATAGATTTCAAATTAACCTTACTCATTGGCAATACTGCTACTATCTTTCAAGCAGATGTTGCTAGAGTTTGTATTAGAAGAAACCTCTGTAAGTCACTTGTGGCATTTGGCTTAGGCAATCAAATAGCACTTAAATTCACAATTTCATGCAACTACTTCATATCCCTGGCACAATTAGCCACACAAACTGATATCACTCTTATTTGGCTGTCTGGATATGAAGATGTACAGAAGGCCGATTGCCTAACTGGACGTAGCTCTCAACCCCAATTAAAAGGCCTAGTGTCCCACTATAGTCTCCCCATCAGGAGCATAATATGAAATGCCAGTATTACAACAGCATTATTATTGTGATCTACACTTGGAGCTACACTCATAGCACCCACCTGGCGGAGTCATCAATCGATTTATGACAAAAGCGCTTGAGATGAGAAAAATTAAGTGGCGGTAAATTGCTCAAGGATTATCATCAAGTCACATCCCCCTAGAGCACCACCACAAAACAATTTGCACTAACAAAAAAGAAGACTACCATCTCTGTACTTAAGTTTAAGAACCACCTGAACACATTTTATGTGTATGCCTTGCCCCTACTAGATCCTTGAATAAAAACTCCAAAAATTGATCACTTGCCAATTTAATATCAGAAACACTTCATGGTCGAACATCTTCACACTTGACTTTATCTTAAATTAGACTAAAACTCATTGATAGATTTTAAATGTCAATCTGAAGAGGACAGCACAAAAAAATTTCCCAGTCGATGTCCTAGAAAGGTCTTCTGGTTGACCAGCTAGAAAGTATAACCATACGAATTTATTGAAAAGAAGGAAAAAGCACGATTGAAACATGGTGACGCACCACGCACCACTCCAACTCAATCGAAACTGTGACCACTCTAGAATCAATAGAAAAGGAGATGATGTTTTGATAATCATTTGCTAGAGTGTCTCTACCAATAAGCCTAGAAACATACTTTCCCATCGACTTCCTCCTACAAAAAAACCAAAGTAAAAACACAAAAGAGTTGATGTACGAACTTAACCCTTCATTTTTGCTACGGTATAATATGCTGCTTTAATTTCAATTCGCGTTTATACCACCTTACCAATGCAAGAGCTTTACCGAAATGCAAAATAAAAACACCACCGGAAATTGTAATCATCTACCTAGACGTAGGTACACAGTACGAACTTCCTTCCACCGGAGACCAATTAATGTAAACCAAATTACTAATCCATTTCCAAACGATAAGGAACTTAATTGAGTACGATTACCACAAAACAAAAACACACATCAATATTCATAGCACTGTTCAACCTTAAATTTAATTAAAATCTTAAAAGCCGCATGATGGCACGTTTATCAAGCACGTTGTCCTTGAAATCTAGGACAAACTAAACAAATATGTTTAAGCAAAGACGTTTTAATCAAATTTTCATAATTCCTTTTCGATTTGCCATCATGACCCCGAACAGGTTCTCATTCTATCAACCGCACAATCTCCACCGACACAACTGTGGACTGAATTTTCATTAAGTGTATCCCTCTTTTCATTTACACATTTAGTTTTCCCACAGCCTTTCGATGATGATGATGATGACGACGACGGCGGCGGCGAGCGACGGTATCACTATCTTATCCATCTGTATCGCCCCCAAATGAGGCCACAAGAGGCAAAACCGAAAAATTCATTAGTCCATCCAATGATGGCACGAAGGCACAAAAGAAAGAAAAATTGGAAAAAGCTACGAGTAAAAGTGAAGGAAAAATAAATAATAAAAAAAAAAGTTTTAAATTGAATATCATTTAGCACGTAGTGTTGTTCTGCTGACCTTTGGCAGTGACTCCTATCCTATCTTACATCCAAACTTTCTTTACTTTCACAGTAGGTACCTACTGATATTGATGTCGAGATAGAAATATCCTCTGACGTTTTCGGGTCGATAGAAACTCAATTCATTCTGGCATTTCAATTCTGTAGCGTTTCACCGAAAGAATGCTTAAACTCAATTAGGTTGTGTGTTGAAGGATTTAATTTGAGTATCCTTGGATTTTACTTTCGTTCTCCGAGACGCAGAGAGGGTGGAAGTTTTCAATTTTCTTTTATGCGGAAGTTCACATCATTTAGGAGGAAATATTTTGGTCACATCAGAATGTGTTATTTTAATTTATGAGATAAATAAGAGAGCGATGTGTGGCCATGTTGGTAACTGCTGATCAAGAAACTTTTAGCTTGAGGGTTTTAATATTCAGTTTCGCTTGCCAGATAAAAAATTTGATTGTAATTCTGCGATATTATCTCAGGCGGTGCACATGTGGTGGCTAATTTTGAAATAATGTGAGCATCACTAACGACATAGAATAAAGAAAGTCGTTAAATTAAGCTTCAAGGGTTTTACTTATTGAGAAGGAGAAAATCTATTCCAGTGGTTGGCAAAGGGATTGAAATCTTTCAAATCTGGGATCAGGAAGATGATTGCCTGCCTGCATTCTTCACAGAACCAAGGATTTCGTTTCGTTAGTCTAGTGAATTTGAAACTTTTTGGAAACTGCGGTTTTGATTTTTGGCATTGTTGCCATTATGTTTTCGATACATGATCTCTTGCGACTGTAGCTTTCCCATCACTTCACAGTATTTTTCTGGGTTGGACGTGAACAGAATATTTTTATCAATTCCAACAAGTGGGTAAAGTCAATTTGGGTCTCCCTAAGGATGCGGACATTTGGGCCACTGAAGGATATCTTTTATTATGGAAATAGGCGTGTTTTAGGGGAGATTTAGGATTTAACTTAAACGCATCAAATTAACATGCGAGGGAGTGAGTACCTTTCACTCACTTTACTGCCTCAACCAAGTGTAAATCCTCTACTTACGGACGTCCTTGAAAGGTAGCTTTAGAAGATATACATATTAGACCGGTTCAAAAAAAGTGACTTTTTTCTTTTTCTCGATGCACATCGATTTTTACCTTCGAGTAGGTGTAAAAACAAGCCTGTTAAAATTTGAGCTCGAAAAATTAATATTTAGAGGTCGCTCATCGCAGATTTCCATTTCCCATACAAATTGTATGGGAAAAAAAACATATAATTTTTGGAATTTTATATTTCGGTCTAGAAGCAAAGTGCCGAGATGAGCGATACATATTCTTATAGAAAATTTGTTGTTCTACAAAAAAAGTTTCTGATCATTTTTCGACAAATTCACTGCTTCAAAAGTTATTCAAGGTTAAAGTTTGAACAAAAATTTTTTTTCTTTAAATGTGACAAAATGTTAGAATGTATCACTTAAAATCATAAAATCATTCGCTTATGACAAATATTTTTATAGAAAATTAATTGTTCTACAAAAAAGGTGTTTTATCATTTTTCGACAAATTCACTCCTTCAAAAGTTATTCAAGGTTAAAGTTTAATTTAGAGTAAATTTAAGTTTTTTCTTGATTTCTGAAAAAATTAATTAATTAATGAATTATTTAATTAACCTTGAATAACTTTTGAAGGAGTGAAATTGTCGAAAAATAATGAAACACCTTTTTTGTAGAACAATTAATGTTCTATAAAAATATGCGTCATAAGCGAATGATTTTATGATTTAAGTGTTAAATTTTAACATTTTGTCAGAAATCAAGAAAAAAAAATTTTTGTTCAAACTTTAACCTTGAATAACTTTTGAAGCAGTGAATTTGTCGAAAAATGATAAGAAACTTTTTTTGTAGAACAACAAATTTTCTATAAGAATATGTATCGCTCATCTCGGCACTTTGCTTCTAGACCGAAATATAAAATTCCAAAAATTATAAGTTTTTTTTCCCATACAATTTGTATGGGAAATGGAAATCTGCGATGAGCGACCTCTAAATATTAATTTTTCGAGCTCAAATCTTAACAGACTTGTTTTTACACCTACTCGAAGGTAAAAATCGATGTGCATCGAGAGAAAGAAAAAAGTCACTTTTTTTGAACCGGTCTAATACATATGTATGTAGAAATTATCGATACTTTAATTTAATGAAGGGTGTCAGATTAATGAGCTTAACTACGTTCTGAAAAGCGTACAGTTAAGTGAACGAACGTTTTGAGCGTGATGTGAATCTGTTGACGGCCTGATGAAAGATGAAGGATAGCATATGTCTGATGAAGCGTGAAGAATGACAGATGACATATAAAAAGAGATTGCAGATGAAAGATGACAGAAGACAGGTGACAGATAACAGATGATAGATGATAGATAAAAATGACAGATGAATCGTGAAGAACGACAAATCACAGATGAGAGATGACAGAAGAAAAATGATTGATGATAGATGATAGGTGACAAAAAACAGATGATTGATGACAGTTGACAGATGGCAAATGACTGATGACAGATGACAAATAAAAAGTGACAGATGCCTGATGAAAGATGACAGACGAGAGATGACAGTGGACAGATGACAAATGACAGATCAAAGATTACAGCACAAGTAACATTTTTACTCTCATAAGATGCTCCAAGAGCTTTACTAGACTTATTTATGAGATTTAAATGTAATCTTGTAGAGTTCTCCTAGATTGTTATGAGGCTGTTATAAGCCTTAAATGACCTAATTATAGGAGGCTTCTGGCTACTCACAACAAGAGCTAGAGTCTTTTTGCGATACTTGCGGTTTCCTTAACAGAGTTTAGTTCTTCTTTTGAGATGTAAGATTTAAAATCAAATGCCTCTGGAAAGAATCTTATAAGGCTCTGCTCAGTCTTGCTATAAGAGGGCGTCTCTTCCTAAAGGAGCAGCTAAACCGAGAACGGAAAATTTCTAAACTTCAAAAAGTTGGTAACCTTTCTCATTTAACATTTTTTTTAAAAGAAAGAAACAAACTGCTATTTAGTTTTTGTTTGTATGTCTTGTTCAATAAAGTGATAATAGTTTGCGAAAATACTTATATTTTGAAATGATTCTGATAAGTACGTAATAATGCATATTTTAATTTGCTTTTGGTTATACAAATCCTATAAGACTTAAAGCAATAATAATCTCATAAAGATACTATAACAAAACCTCTGTTATTTGATTTCTTCACAGTTTCTTGTTATAAGAGGTTTAAAACGGAACTCCTATTAGGATTTTCATATACCTAAGTATAAAGTGACTTAGGGCCGGTTTGTTCAAAGCGGGTTAAATAAGCAATTTGGTTATCAAGGATTCTTCTTAATCATGATTAAGAATCTGTGATCACCAAAGAGCGTTTGTTCAACTTTTTCATAGCTTGGTTAGCAAATCATGTGTTATTCAAAAATCGTTCCATTTTCCAGTCTATACGTCAAAACTTATTCAAGGAAATTATTGAAAATATACAGGGTGTCCCGTAATTCGTTTTACATACTTTGGGATATGATTCTTGGTCATATTCTAAGAAAAAAATTGTTCTACAGTAAAGTCAGTTTGACAATTTAAAAAAAAGGCTTACTTTGGTGTACCCTGATCTTTGTTAAATTTGATATCTCTGTCGAAACTGATGATAGGAACCTAATCTTAGACTCAATTTTTTGTAGAAATAACAACCTTTAAGACTGTATTTAAATTAGGCTTCCATAGGTTTAGGGTTGCCAGATTTTCAATTTAAGTGGTGTTCAAATTTTCTTCCCAAAACAAAGTTTTGACTACTATAAACATAGAGTTTCTTTATTTTTATTGTATACATTTTTTCATGATAGAGTCAGTTTTTTTTCGGTTCGATTAAAAAAGTGCTATATTTTCTTCATGCACATCTGGTAGAATCTCTTCGTTAGTAAATGTATAGAAGAATTTAATCTATTTCAAACAATTCTGTGAAGATGCTTATTGATTTCAAAAAAAAATATTTTATGTGATATATCAGCCTGACAATTTTTTATTTGGAAGGAATAGCTGTGATTTGAACAAAAATTAAGCCCGAACAAACTGAATTTCAGTTAATCGTTGTTTAAATGGAGCTGTTGTAGAATGAATTAAATTTCAAAATAAGAAAAAAACTCAATTTCTTAAAACGTTATAATAGTTTGTTCTGAATCTCAACAAGACAATTTATTAATTTACTGGTTCGACTGACTGGTTTGGTGGTTTGCTACGAAGTGAAGTGTAAATCATCAATAGCCATCGAGCATACAACTTACATATGTTACCAAAGGTAAGCTTATCTGCATTAACATTGCAGTAAACTGATCTCGCAATAACCAACGGCTTCAGCAACTGTGTAGGCAACGATACCATTTGATTATGCTTAGAATAGAGATAAGCGATTAGCAACCAACAAATCATAGGGTAAATAGAAAAATGTTTGGCCAATCAGTTTCAAATTAAATTAAACAAAATTAAATCAAAATATACATATGTAAAAATAATAAATTCATCGCCGTTTCTCAACAGGAGCTAACCCAGAAAAATTGCCTGGTTAGCAAAATCTATGATTAAAAGCTCTGATCAGAGATTCCTTGATTAAATATTTCGTGAACAAACCGAATCCATGATTATCATCTGGAATAATCATTGATTAGAAATAACCAAGCTTGAACAAACCGGCCCTAATAAGAATACTTTTAGAACCTGATTTTAATTAGTTAATTCATTAATTTATTTGTAGGCATAATAAATGATAATGACACTTTTAGTTTAAGTTCTGAATAAAGTTCTAGTTAATTTAAGTTTTTGGATAAGTTTTATTAGTTTATAGAAAGTAAAAGAGGTTTGCTGGTTTCTGTTTAATTCATCAATGTTTGCAACTGTTACTGAGATATTATGTTCCGTTCCAAGTCTCAACCATTCGCTATAGAACTGCAAGTTTCTGCTTTGAAGATGTTTGGTAATTTTATATACAAGACGATGATGGGTAGATTGCATCATAACTTTCCGAAGATAAGCGAAGTGTAATCCAAGTGTGAAGATGTATAGTAGTTGAAGACCAGTCTCGTGATGGAGCATGTAGTTTGTGGTATTGTGCGGGAGACGGAAAATTCTCTTGAGTAAGTATCTGAGCAGCTTGATAGATCTTATCACTGCTTCGAAGATTTTGTACTTAATTTGAGCTAGGCGCAATTTCTTTTTTGCCGATTACTGCTCTCCAACTGCAGCTTATCGCGCGTTTGGATTCCTTCAGTTCACTTGGAAGTGTTTCCTGAAAGATATTTGTGGGGTTAAAATGATTTCTAGGTATTTGTATTGTTTGACTTTTTTTAATTCTTCGTTTTGCCAGGTCCATTTCTCATTTCTAGCATATCTCCCCATGCCATTTCGAAATATCATGATCTTTAACTTTGCATTGTTGAGTTGTAAATTCCACATGCTACAGTATCTTTGCAGTTGGTTTATCATCAGTAAGTTGCATCCCATTTGGACTTTCTGCTAAAATGACAATATCATCAGCTAAGTTTTTTTTTTTAAGTTTTATTTTCATGCCCGCAAAAGATATTCCACCCGGTAGAAAATCTACCAGGTCATCGAGAAATAATGAAAATAGAAGCGGACTGAGTAGACAACCCTGCTTTACTCCTGTTTCCTTAGGAAACCATTCGGATAGTATGTTTTCATCCCAGACAGTGGTCATGTTTTCGTTATAATGCTTTGATGGGAGATGACTTTGCGTTGCTGGAAAATTGATTAAAAGACGACGGATTTCCGAGCTCGTGTTCCAAAAGAGTTTGCCTTCTATTTGAAGTATTACTGCGGCTTGAGATTAAAATTTGCATGCAGTGGAACGCCAAGTTGTGTGCATTCAAGTCTACTAGCTCTTCTTTACTAGGATCGTCAATCGTCATTTACTTCGGTATTACCTAGTTTCTATCGCTTTGAAGAGTTGCAAGTTTTTTTTTTTAATGGCGGACGTGGTGCAGTTGTAGATTGTTCTGTAGATAGGCCGGATGCGTGGGTTCGAATCCCGCTTTGGGCATCTATTCTTCTTTCAGCCCAGGGTTGCGAATTTATGAATTAAAAAATCCGTAAGCTATAAGCTAATAGTAAGCTTCAGAAATGAAAAATATTTAATTCACAAGCTAGTTTGTAAATTGTGAATTGAGAAAAATTCAATTCATAAGCTAATTTGAGAATAATGAACTGAGAAATATTCAATTCACAAGCTAGCTTATGAATTGAATATCTTTCATAAGCTAGCTTATGAATTGAAAAATATTCAATTCACATGCTACATGCTAGCTTATGAATTATCCGGATTATGAATTGGAAAACATTCAGGTAATTCATAAGCTAGGTTGTGAATGGATTTTTTTCCTATTCATAATAATCTCATAAGCTAGCTTATGAATTGAATATTTTTCAATTCATAATTCACAAATTAGCTTGTGAATTGAATATTTTTCAATTCATAAGTCACAAGCTAGCTTATGAAATGAATATTTTTAATTCATAATTCACAAACTAGCTTATGAATTGAAATTTCTCAATTCACAACTCTCCAACTAGCTTATGAATTGAGTTTTTCTCAATTCACAATTTACAAACTAGCTTGTGAATTGAATCTTTCTCAGTTCATAATTCCCAAACTAGCTTGTGAATTGAATATTTCCAATTCACAATTCTCAAATTAGCTTGTGAATTAACACCTTATTTCTATCTACAGCACCACAAAAAAGGGAAGGCTGCTACCCTGGTAGTACAATGGACCGGAAATCAGGTCTGAGTGTTCCAGATTAGCATAAGCCTCCTCTTTATTTATATACTAGCGACCCGCCCCGGCTTCACACGGGTACAACGCTGATTTTATTTTGAGTTACTAATTCATGGGTAAATAAAGAAAACTCTGCCATGAATTACAATCCTTTTCTTTTGACATTTGAGTAACATGTGTTGGTGCTTCTTGAGTCGACTCTCACTTCAAATCGAGAAGCGGCTGTCACTCCTCAGAATCATGAGAAGCGATCTTTTTGCACCAATGGAACGGTTTAAGAATGCTTCTGGACGCTCCTGAATATATATAGTATATTGCGAATGAATTGTTTGGATTTTGGATGATCACCCGTAAGAAGATAGTGAAGTGGTTCAGGTGGTGGGAGTATTTCTTCTAATTTTACTTTTCCTTGTAAGCAACACATGCCTTTCGATTCGTCCTTGAATTTCAATGCCAAGCAATGTTCACACACTACTGACATAGTACCTATTGATACTATACGATCGTCCTTGTAAGAAATCGAAGGATCGTAATTCATGGCAGGCTTTTCTTTATTTACCCATGAATTAGTAACTCGTGCTAATGATGAACCATAAGCTTACCTTGATCCCGGCTGCGGCGAATCTCACGTTCTACTGAAGATTCTCTCTCTCTGTCAGCTCTGTATCTATCCCGAGCCTGACTGAGGAGAGCCTCACGCTCTACTGATGATTCTCTGTCCCTCTGAACCATATGCCTACCTCGATCCCGGCTGCGGCGAATCTCACGCTCTACTGAAGGTTCTCTCTCTCTGTCAGCTCTGTATCTATCCCGAGCCTGTCTGAGGCGAGCCTCACGTTCCGTTGACGATTCTTCATCTCTTGCTGAACGTATACTCTTTTGGCATTCACTGTGCTACGACCTATGTATGTTCGAACGAAGACGTTTTCCAGACATGACTTTAAAATTTCTTTACAAAATTTTCTCAGTTCTATATGAATGATTACCTATGCACAAATTGCCATATTATTAGTATGTGCCGCAGTAAAAAATATCTGAATATTTACCATTCAGTTGGCATTCACTATACTACGACCTATGTTCGAACGATGACGTCTTCCAGACTTGAACCAAATTTTCTCAATTCTATTTATGTATGATTAGAATTACCTATGCGCGAATTGCCATATTATTAGTATGAGCCGCAGTAAAAATTATCTAAATACTTACCATTCAGAAATAAAAACAAAAGATACGTATTCTTTTCAACAAAAACTATGATGCTTTAAAAAATAGTTTGCTATTCGTGCGAGTTTCAAATTATAAAATTGAAGTAAAAGTAAAAGTAAATATTTTTTTTATAGTAAAATAATATGTTTGTTATGACATCGCATTACAAAACTTAAAATTTCTTGGCTTTTCTTTGCTGTAATATGCATGTATTATACATATAAGCCTTCCTCTTGAATCACTCTATTCATTAAAAAAACGGCATCAAAATCCGTTGCGTTGTTTTAAAAATCTAAGCATACATAGGGACATAGGGATAGAGAAAGCGACTTTATTTTATACTATGTTAAGATTAAGATATATAAAAAAAAGTTAGTTAGAAGTTTTGGGGATTCGAATCGAACCTTAAATTTTCACGTAGGTACTAAGCAGACAGACCAACTAATAGGTAAAGAGGCACAACCATCGTTGATTGTCAACGTAAAACAAGATCAAAGCCCTGTTACTTTAGGTCAAAATAGGGTTTCAAAACCGAAAAACTAGATCCTCTGCTTTATCATTTCATTTTGGTGATTGGAAATTGTCCAGAAAATCTAGAACAAGATCATTGCTCATTCAATAGAAAGAAAATAACGGTGGTTTTCCTATAGATATCGCGTTTTCAATGTCATTGGTCAGTACAAAAATAAAGGATCATAAAGCTCACTATACAAATAATGTCTTTTATTTTTTTGCCAACAAACGGTTAATGCACGATTTAGTTTCGAAATTTACCAAAAATAATAATAATAAAAATATTCCACTTCGTATTCTATGCATGAGCTGTGCAAAAAAATCTAGCTTTTACAAGCTTTTTACAATCTAGCAATAGATTCCGCTAGTTTCTATGGAAGTGTGGTTCAATTTGTATGTAAGTGTAGTGTGTCAAATTGAACATAGCTTTCAATTAGTTTCAAGTGGTTTTCTTCGTCAAATTGAACGCGATTGATATAACCGTTGATGATGTGCCTTGATTTCTATGCATCGTCCTTGACACAGAATCATCTCATGGCGTACGGTTTATAGCACAAAAATGGAAGTTTTTTTTTCCGATTTTCAATCTTGCAAAAAACAAATCTCGAGAGATTCGTTCTGATCTGCGCTTCTCATCACATTCCAGAAATCCTCATTTCGTTAACTTCAGAATTTTCTTTTTTTTTTAGATCTTCAAATCCTTCTATGCACATACCAACATTCATGAGTGTAAAAGTAACTAACCCAAAAGAAACAAGCAACATCGTTACTGCAGTAGAATAAACAAATTCCAGTTTCGTTTACAAGGGACAACTCACGAGACTCAAGCCAACTAGGATGGAAAAACTTCTAACTTAAACTCCTACCGATATCTCTATCGTTCAGGCATTCCCAAATGAAGCAATCAAAAATTCGTTGTAATAAAAATACTGCAAATGCAATGGAGAACTACTTCCGCTTTCGCAGGCACACAAGAAATAACAAAAATTCCATTGAATATCGAATGAGAAAAGCAAAGGATGAATGCTCCCGTGGGGGGTTCGGTTTATAGGTGAATATGTATAAATGTATTTATAGGAAAAGAAGAATCTCTGTGAATGCATGCATATACTCGTTGTATAGTTCTCTCGAGCTTGGCTCGTTGGCACGCTAAAGAATTCGATTCTCTGTCATCATGAACGACTATAAGTGACATGGGGATGATTTTCCAGAATTTTATTTGCCTTCCAGTTTACCTTATTCCCCCTGAGTCATGATGTTGCGGAGCTGGAGCACCTTGTCGTTTAGAAAGTCATCGGGTATAACTAAATCAATATGTGTGTGCGGAAGGCCACCATTACCTATCACCATAGTCAAGGATAAAATTGCTGATGCGGTCTGAGGAGACTTTGAATTGTGTGGGAATTCAATTGTGTGGTTCGTTGGAACACAGTCTTTGGGAGCTGGGGACTCTTGTAAGTTCCCTACTGGTTTTTTTTTTGTTCTCATTTTCTCCCATTTTCTCTCCATTATTTTGCTTAGGGGTGTATCGGAAATATGCATCCATGCTGTCTTCTTCGATATCCTCATCTACTTGATGCAACCGCTTGGCAGAGGAGATATTTCATTATTTGCTGTGGTGTTGCACAGAATTTTCTATATTATTAGAGCGGCATGTGTGTCGTTTAAGAAAAAAATATTAATGAAAAGCAGATTCAAGTTAAAGGCAAGGTGCTGAGGAATGTGGGTCGATTAAGCCAATGCAGTTGGGAATGCCTGTAATGTCAGAACGTGGAATGAAATACATTTTTGCATAGAGGAACTTGAAACGGAGTTCATATTGAAAATTTTCAAATTTAAAACAAGGAATCGGAATTACAGCCGACTGTTCTTAGTTGAAACAATCGGTAAAGTGATGATAAAATTTATTGCGGGTATTTTTATGACAGATTTCGAAGAAATTATTTTGCTGATTTTAATTGAAACAAGCAATCATGACTCAAACGAATACTTTTACTTCCTTAACCACCCCCCCCCCCCCTGCCCCTGCGACCACATTTTCAGTCGAACACACTATTTCAACTCCAACAAATGCCCTCATGAATGGTTTGTCCGCAAATTTTTACCTTCCAAGCCTAGTACCAAGACAAATCAGAATTTTCAAAGAATAAGACACAACTTCGGAAGGAGTTAAGAATTTTTTATCAAAACATGTTGAGTATGAAAGGTGATTTGATTGAGCTTCGTCGTGCCAGTTCTTCATGTGAGTTCAACATTATTGTGCTTGTCCATTGTATATAAATTCTATAGTACTATTACTTTGACCCGTTCCGGTGACAAAGTGGGAATTGAACTTACCCCACAAAAGTTGGAATGTATTCCACAAGACTGTATTTGAAAAGGAAGAAAATTATATGCGTAAGAGCAGGATACAAATATATATAAATAAATATATATATAATATATATATCAAATATATATATAATATATACATAGAAAAAATTCTTTCTTACGCACGCTAAAAATAAACATTCCACATCAGCTGATTCGCGCTTCCCCACGCGATGTTGCGCCACCTAACGATCAATACAGGAGATGAAAAAAGGTGTCCAGTAAAATTACTATAGTTTAGATATACAATGGCTTGTCGAAACATGGCTGAGAAGTGATCATCTTGATGCAGGAATTTTTGATTCATCGCTGCAGGTTTTTAGATGCGACCGGACTCTAGCCAAATCAAAACAAAGGAGGCAGTGTATTATTGGGAGTTCATACCTCCCTTTTCTGTTTTCCTGTTGTTATCCAGCCGTCCGTCGTGTCGTTGTCGTCTACTGATAATAATTTGAACCAACAAGTATGGGCCAAAGTTTCTGTCGAGGACAAAAATATTTACATTTCGTCAGCGGAATGCAGTGAAAAACAGTGGTAACACTGGTTCTTGTGTGTTTGGTTTTGTTAATAACCGTGTCTTAATAAATTTCATTTTTGTAGTGTAATTTACTTGTTGAAATTATAAATTGCATTTTAATTAAGTGTTTTCAAGTTTGTGTTACCGTCTAATGTATTATTTTGATTTGTAAATCAGCTTGTTTCCAATTCTTTTTGATTTTCTGTTCACCTTAATTGTATAGTGATAGTGTTTGGTAAGAAAAAAATTTTTTCCGTTCACATCAATTGAGTGCAATTTGAGTGTTATTAATAAATATTAGTCTCTCCCTTTAACTGGTTTAAAATTCCTAAGCTATCCTTTTTCCTCATACCATAATCTCCTAAGAAAACCTAATTTTATTTACTTAACTTTGTAAACTCAAAATTATCGTCTGCTTGGTGCAGTTGGTAAAAGCGCACTTTTCTTTTAGAATAAATACTAAGTAAGCGAAGCTATTCCGGTTCGATTCCCAGTCAATCCCTAACTTTTTTTTTTTTTTTACTTTAAAATTTAATTTTTTTTTTATTAGCCATGGCTTGTGCGGCGGGTAAATGTATGGATAGTTCCAACACACCTCTTTTCGCATGCTATGGTCCATGTGGTAATGCATTTCATGCTAAATGTATTGGGGCCAACAATGCACTTTTAGATAAAATAAGTGCTTTTAAAAGTGCTTGTTGGTATTGCGAGGATTGTAAGAAGATATCTACTTCTCAATTAGCGATAAAGATGTCTACGTTCAAACTAGAAATTGAAAAGCTGTCGAAAGGTTTCGATCAGTTGCACAAAGCTTTCAATAAATCCGTTTTGAACTTAGAATCATTTTCTTCTCCCTGTAGCTCTGTTGAAGTATTTACATCTACAGACGACTTAGAATCAATTCCCCAGAAAGCTCTCGATTTAAAGGACCTCAATGCTCAGTCTACTTCGTCAGCAACTAAAAGCTCTGCCTTGATTCCAAGTACAGGGCCTAAAAAAAATCGTGAAGGCATAATGACTAGCAAAAATTTGAGCCCTCCTTCAAAGCGCAAGACTTTGAGAAGCAACTCTGTCAAAATCAATATTCCCTCTGTCCCGATGGAACCAGTAGTTGAAGCTGTAGATTTTGAATTTGCCATCTAATTCTAGTTCTGATCCTGAATCTGGTGCATATTTTACACCAATGGAGGCAGTTCCAAAACCTAAGTTAATTTTTGTATCTCGGCTTAGGCCAGATATTAATTCAAACGATGTTTTGCGCTATCTAGTATCAAAGAAGTTAATTCCTAACGAAAATTTTATTAAATGTACTAAGATAAGCAAAACTGATAGCTTTGTGTCTTCGTTCAAGTTGATTGTCCCGCCCTCGTCTTTCGACTCTATTTGTGACAGTAACTCTTGGCCTGGTGGTGCTCTTGTTAAAGAATTTTCCATCAACAGGAGAGTTAAAAACAAATTGGTTATTAATACTGCTCCAAAAAACTAATTAGATTTTCCCTCTTTTATCAAAACGTAAGAGATCTTCGCAGTAAAACTGCTGCTTTGTATGTTAATTCCCACGTTTTTAAACATGACGTATTTGCTCTGACTGAAACTTGGCTAAACTCAAGTCACTTGAACACCGAAATCTTGAGCCCTGAATTCTCGGTCTACCATAAAGATCGTCACGTAGACAGACCAGATGATGTCGGGGGTGGTGTTTTGATTTCGGTCAGGAACACATATACATATGTCGTCTCGTATTACTCTTTCCGTTTGAACTGTCTATTGATGTTGTTTGTGTGAAAGTCTGTACACTGTTAAAAAATATTTTTATTGTAAATGTATATATTGTTCCAAAAAGTTCAGCTTCAGCTTATTCTGAACTGGCCCTCATTTTGGATCATATTTTTGAATTGTCTGACTTAGAAAGTCAAATTCACAAAAAAAAAAATTTTACAGGGGACGATATTTTGTCTTTAAATTGAATTATAGTCACATTTTTTAGCTCATTTCTTGCTCATGTAATTTTTTTTTTGTTCTCTTGCCATTTTTTTGTCTAAAACTAATAATAAAATCCCTATAAATCCTTTCCCGCTATTTTAAATATTCTAGACAGCAAATAACCTGAAAATGGACATAGAACAAGCCACCATATAAGTATGCATTCTCCTAAAAAAAAAACGTGGACTTAGAACAAAAATATGGACTTAGAACGATTGGTCATATGGTCTTGCAATAAATTTATTTTCTTTTTTCTTCATGTATTGTTCTAAGTCCAATAAATCAATAAAGAATTCTTTGGCGTTTAGAACAAAATGACGTTCTGAATGTGTGTCCAGAATTATTCTCTTTCATACAATTTTGTCTCTTAGATCAATTTGGAATTAACTTAGCATGAAAAATTTGGCGCTTAGAACAAAGTGGGTGTACATTATCTGAAAAACTATAAGAGATAGACATAAACAGATTTCAGATTCGGAAAGAGCATACCCAAATTAGTAAAACTGCATCAAGTTAATTCCTAACGAAAATTTTATTAAATGTACTAAGATAAGCAAAACTGATAGCTTTGTGTCTTCGTTCAAGTTGATTGTCCCGCCCTCGTCTTTCGACTCTATTTGTGACAGTAACTCTTGGCCTGATGGTGCTCTTGTTAAAGAATTTTCCATCAACAGGAGAGTTAAAAACAAATTGGTTATTAATACTGCTCCAAAAAACTAATTAGATTTTCCCTCTTTTATCAAAACGTAAGAGATCTTCGCAGTAAAACTGCTGCTTTGTATGTTAATTCCCACGTTTTTAAACATGACGTATTTGCTCTGACTGAAACTTGGCTAAACTCAAGTCACTTGAACACCGAAATCTTGAGCCCTGAATTCTCGGTCTACCATAAAGATCGTCACGTAGACAGACCAGATGATGTCGGGGGTGGTGTTTTGATTTCGGTCAGGAACACATATACATATGTCGTCTCGTATATTACTCTTTCCGTTTGAACTGTCTATTGATGTTGTTTGTGTGAAAGTCTGTACACTGTTAAAAAATATTTTTATTGTAAATGTATATATTGTTCCAAAAAGTTCAGCTTCAGCTTATTCTGAACTGGCCCTCATTTTGGATCATATTTTTGAATTGTCTGACTTAGAAAGTCAAATTCACAAAAAAAAAAATTTTACAGGGGACGATATTTTGTCTTTAAATTGAATTATAGTCACATTTTTTAGCTCATTTCTTGCTCATGTAATTTTTTTTTTGTTCTCTTGCCATTTTTTTGTCTAAAACTAATAATAAAATCCCTATAAATCCTTTCCCGCTATTTTAAATATTCTAGACAGCAAATAACCTGAAAATGGACATAGAACAAGCCACCATATAAGTATGCATTCTCCTAAAAAAAAAACGTGGACTTAGAACAAAAATATGGACTTAGAACGATTGGTCATATGGTCTTGCAATAAATTTATTTTCTTTTTTCTTCATGTATTGTTCTAAGTCCAATAAATCAATAAAGAATTCTTTGGCGTTTAGAACAAAATGACGTTCTGAATGTGTGTCCAGAATTATTCTCTTTCATACAATTTTGTCTCTTAGATCAATTTGGAATTAACTTAGCATGAAAAATTTGGCGCTTAGAACAAAGTGGGTGTACATTATCTGAAAAACTATAAGAGATAGACATAAACAGATTTCAGATTCGGAAAGAGCATACCCAAATTAGTAAAACTGCATCATTACTTCATTGTCGAAAAAAAGTGGACATAAAACAATTGAGCTTTCCGCTGACGATTTGGCTGTTGCTATATTCATCCCAGTCAGCCTGCTACTATTTACGAAACATCAACTGCAACTGCATTATCTGTTCTGTTATCCACAGCAATATCGAAGAAGTGGAAATCTCAGCACTAACAACAAGAGGCTGCCCACAAGGTGGAGTTCTCTCACCACTCATCTGGTCAATAGTTGTAGACAGCCTACTAAGATTACTTGCAACCCAAGGCATCTATGCAGTGGGCTTTGCAGATGATCTAGCAATTGTCATACAAGGCTCATCAGAAACACTAATATCAAGAAGACTTCAGACAGCTCTAAACACAGTACAAAGCTGGTGCTCAGATGAAGGTCTCTCTGTTAATCCCCGTAAGACAGTTATTGTCCCATTCACAAAAAGAAAAAAACTAAATTTTCTAATACCCCCCAATCTCTATGGGGAAACAATACCATTTTCCAAGGAATCTAAATACCTGGGGATCATCCTAGACAGCAAAATGTCATGGAACCCTCAACTAGAACGCATTTCCAGCAGAGCAACCAAGTCCCTATGGACTTGTCGAAGCGTATGCGGGAAAAACTGGGGTCTAAAACCTAAAATGATGTACGATCTATATACGCTGGTAGTCAGACCAACAATAACGTACGCAGCTGTTGTATGGTGGACAAAAATAAAAGAAATAGCGGCAGTCCAAAAACTTGAAAAGATTCAAAGATTGGCGACAACATGCATTACTGGATGCATGCGCACAACACCAACATACGCTCTAAACGTCATTGTAGGACTACCTCCAATCCACCTTTTCATAAAAATGGAAGCAAGACTGGCGACACACCGTCTTTTCCATCAAGGACACATAAAATCACATCCATACCCGAAAGGACATCTGTCGATAATGGAAAGTCTAGAAAAACTTAATACCTTTAGTATGTGCCTGGATGCTATTATTGCGATGTACAACTTTAAACTCAACTTCTCCATTGTTATCCCCCTTAGGGAAGACTGGGAGAACACAAAACCTCATCCTTCAAAGCAAGATATGGTCTGGTATACGGACGGCTCAAAAATGTAATCTGGTACAGGTTCCGGCATTTTCAGTGACTGTCCCAGGACGAATTTCTTAGTGAGTCTGGGCAGTCACTCGTCCATTTTCCAAGCTGAAGTCTTTGCCATTAACGAATGTTCGAGAATAATATGTTCATCGAACACGACAACGGCCTTGTCAACTGAAAAGAGTCGGTTCCCATTAGAACACCGTAATTAAATCGGAATGAGCGCTGTTAGTGACAAGATGGCGGACCGTCTGTAACTACTGCGTGCTGTTGTCATGTGTTATTTGTTGTATCAGCCAAATGGTCTTTGTCGCCCGGCTGCAACCCCCCTACTCCGCAGATTTATGTGTGGAGTAGGTTTCATGTAAATGTAAATGTAGGAAAACCCTAAAAATTTGCACAGGACTACTAACCAGTCACTGTTCTTTAAAGAAACATCTTCACCAAATGAGGCTGGTAGCGGACCCTATCAGTAGACTATGCCTCGAAAATGAAGAAACATCTCTGCACATCATTACAGAATGTCCAGCACTTTTCCGCCTTAGAAAGCAAATACTTGATTATGAGATTATCCCTCTAGATAAACTCAAACTCATTCACCCACAGAAGATTGCTAACTTCTGGTTCAATTCAGGAGCAGAGGAACTGTCCTGAAACCTCACATGGGCTGGCACAATAGGTTTCACTCAGACACCGCAGTGCCCGGAGCTGAGCAAGCTCTACCCGTCAATCTAAATCTAAATTTAAAATCTACTCTGTTCTGTCTACTCTCGAAGATAATGATGACTTCTTTCTTTTTGGCGATTTTAGTCTTCCTGGACTGAACTGGATACTTTGCGAAGATAATGACTCAATCTTCGATACAGTCAATACAACGACTGAGCAACAATCTCTTTTAATTGAATTTTATATCAAAAACGGATAGTTTATAGTTAAAAAAATAATTTTTCAAATGTTCTTGATCTTGTATTTACTAATGTTTGCGATAACTTTGTTTTAGAAGAGACTTCATCTATCGTTTTAAACAAAACAAGTGTTTTTCACAAGACATTTAAAATTAGCTTTTTCTATAGCGACAAAACTCGTCCGAAAATTGATGAGAAGAAATTATTCTTTGATTTCAAATGAAGAAATTATTCGTTGATATCAAAACAACTTATATTTAAATAGCATTGAATGGTTTGGTGAATCCTCTACAGTAAATGAAAAGGCTGTTAAGTTGTATAAAGTCTTAAATTAAAAAAATCGTAAAAATAAAGCTCATCGTAAATGGACAGCCTCGGGCAATTCTCCTGACTACGAAACTTTTCAGAGTTATGACGCTGAATTAAAATCATATGACAAAATATGTTATGACCGATACGTGGTTGTATAAGGATCTCTTATTTTATTAAAATCCTCGACACTTTTATAAATTCATTAACAATAAACGTAACGTAACTAACTTCCCTTCTACGATATACTCTGGAAGTAGTGTTTGCTCGGAAACATCTGATATATGTGAACTTTTTGCTTCTTGTTTTGAATCTGTATATTCAAATCCAATCTTCTTTGACAGCAATGATTTTAATTATATTACGGATCACAATGTTAGCCGAAGCCCTGTTTCAATCACTATGGAAGACCTTATCCGTAATCTTAGAACCATCGATGTTAACAAAGGTAGTGGTCCCGATGGCATTCCTCCTTTGCTTTTAAAAAAGACCGCTGAAACTATTTCCAACCTTTGCTTTAACTTTTCAACCAATCTTTGTCTAATGGGATATTTCCTAACACGTTTCGTAACTCGCTTCTAACGCCAATATTCAAAAACGGAGACAGACCCAACATAAAAAATTATCGAGGTATTGCAATCCCGACTGACAAGCTAAACGTGAAGCTGATTTCAGTCATAAACGAGCATCAACATGGCTTTCTGAAAGGTAGATCTATACAATTACCAATTTAGCAGATTATACCTCATACATTCTTTTGAACCAGGAACCAGGTTTATGCTATCTATACTGACTTCAGCAAAGCTTTCGACAAATTGATCACAATCTGCTTGTTTTTAAATTAAAAAAATATGACATTCATGACACATTATTATTTGGATCCAATCGCATTTATCGCAAAGGACGCAGTGTGTCAAGTTTTGTGATGTCTTGTCACGTCAAATTAATGTAACTTCTGGTGTACCCCAAGGTAGCCATTTTGGTCCACTTTTATTTCTCCTTTTTATAAATGACTTGCCCTTACTTTTTGAAGGTTGTAGATTCTTGATGAATGCCGACGATCTAAAGTTGTTAACAATATTGCCGATACGTAATTATTGCAACAATGTTTAATCAGCCTAGTAAAGTGGTGTAAAGCTAACGGGATGATGTTAAATGTGGAGAAATGCAATATAATTTCTTTTTTAAGCAAAACATGTGCAATAAATTTTGACTACTCCATAGACGGTCAAAAGTTAGCAGGAAATGACGTAGTAAAAGACTGAGGAGTCTTAATTGACAGAAAACTAACTTTTAAACATCATATTGCTAAAATTCATTCCAAGAGAATGGTTATGCTTGGTTTCGTTTAATGAAGATTCAAGAAATTTAGTGATCCCTATATATCACTAAAACTATATATTGTTCTTTGGTCCGGTCACTGTTAGAGTACTGTAGTGTAATATGGTCTCCGTTGTATGCTGTTGATATAAAGAGACTTGAATCTGTCCAAAAGCAATTTTTGTTGTTCGCCTTGAGAGGTCTTGGATGGAACCCCGACAGTTTTGTCTTGTGACGATACGTCACATTTTTTCTTACCACCGCCGAACCACCTACATTTCACCCTATGGCTTCCATCAACTACTTGACTCGACACACGAAGTAACATGGGCACAGAGAAACAACCAACGCAGCCACATAGAACTTCACACACCTAGCAGCGACCGCCGAAAGCCAACCCTATGCACAGTCATGCATCACGCTATTCGGCTTTTGCGCATGGTAATTCTGGCTCCATACAAAAATAAATTCGAACGAACAAGCAGCGGTAGGTAAGCTGCCATTGACCGTCGAATTTACTTTCTCCTGTGCTTAGCTTGCCGTGTATAGTATGTATGATGACCTTGAAACATAAACACGAGAAGCGAGCGTGTATGCAGTTTTTTAGATGTAAACATTTCACTCGCCCGTTACACCTCACATTCAGTTACGCCCGAGAAACTTATAAGTATAAGTGAACATTTTCGTTAAAACCAGAGAAGAAACTCCAGGAACAGGAACATATTAGCTATGGGCACGGTTGCCACTTGCCAAAGAAATATGTGTCCGAAAATGAAATTAAAAATGACCAACCATTCCGATGAAGAAAGAAAAAGGAAGGAAGGCGCCCGCTTGAATAAATATATAGAAATGTCATGATTGGTATGAGCTTCAGAGTTTGTGCCAAAAGTTAAAATAAATCATGGCAAGGTGGAAAACCAAGAACCAACCCCGTAAAGACAAGCAAATAAAGTAAAGCAAGGAAAAACCGCAGTCTCTTCAGAGGATCTGGAAATACTACTTTTGCAGACTCAACTTAGACAATGAACAAGAATACCATACTCCAGAACTAGAAGAAATTAGGGTTGTCAAGCTCGTATGTTAGCTTAAATCAAATAAAACTGCAGTTGCACACTGCCTCGACAAAATTTTCAAGGCAGCTAGAGATTTTCTTTGAAAGAGAATGCTGCAGCTGCATGATTTAGTCGGGATAAGGAATGTTCAATGATTGGAAAACTTTACAATTGCATCAATGATAGAGGAATACGCCTCCTTAACTTCGCATCTCTTGTTTTGTCTATGTGAACATCTGAAAACCCCCCACGTCAACAAATTCTTGCATAGGAGATCTTGGAAAAAACCCGCGTGTGACAGTATTGACAGAAACAAGCTGTACAGCGTCATGTCTAGTTGCCAAAAACATGTGTCATTTGACATCACTGTTTATTAACTAAAAGCCATCACACAATAGCGCGTTTGCCTCGCGTCGACCTCATTTGACAGAACAATCAAAAGTTCAACTATACGAAATCTGTAGAGTCTCACACAATCACGCTTTGTCCTCAAGGCTATGGCCCAATCAGTCCGTCACACTTCAACTTCAACTTCAACTTCGACTTTAAAATTTGTGAAAATTTTGGATGGCCCAATGAATCCGTCGCGTTAATGCGCTTTTGTTACACTGAGCACCATGTGTGTGAGCATGTGTGTCTACCAACCAACAAAAAATACCAATAGCAAATGTCAAAGTCGTTAAGTGCGTTGATATTAAAAATGTTTTAATCTCAACGCCGCCACGGACGTCACGCACGTTGCTTATGGGCCATTCCCCATAAGAATACATGTGTTTTAATCGAGTTGTCAGTTGTGGCCGCTGAAGTCGAACGCGTGACGGAGTGATTGGGCCATAGCCTTCAAACGCGTCGTTTGACAGACGTAAGCAAACGTAACAAAGCGACCAACCTTCAAAAAAAGTTCAGCTATGTTGAACTTTTGCTCGCTTTCTGACATATCTCTCCTTTTCAGTTTTACAATAGGGAAGAGTAATAAATCGATGTAAGCAAAACATCGATTTACGAAACAAATTATCGATATGTTGGTATCGATGTTGAAATGTGTTTCAGCTGAAATTTATCGATGTAAATACTAAACAAATATTTAAGTTCTCGTTGTTACAGTTGTATAAAATTTAATTTTTGTTGGATTATTCAATGTAGGTGTTGTTAAAGCATTTAAACTACTATGAATTTGCCATAATGTTTTGAAAAATCGACTTATACTTTATATAATATTTTTCATATCGAGGATTTCGATGAACTTTCGATATATGAGTGAGTATAAAGTTGATTACAGATTTTTGTGGCTAACAAATCAATCAAATTGTACTTCATATTTGTGCATGAAGTATGCTTAAGCTGAATTTTAGAATGTTTTAGCAGAACTTAATCGATGTAACTAGTAAATAGATAGTATTTCAATTCTCGTTGTTAAACCTGTATTAAACTTGACTTTTGCCAGATTGTTCAACGTAGGTGATGTTTAATCACTTAAACAACTATAATTCTGAAAAGATGTTCTTAAAAATCGATATATATATATGTTATATCTATCATGCCGTAGATTTCGATTAATTTTTGATGCATAACCGCATGGGTGAATATAAAGTCAGTCAATATGGGCGATATTGAAGCACTTAAATCATTTTCTTTTTGTTAAGATGCTCGACCAATAACTTATGAGATAATTTCATACAGTATATTGCGATAACATTTTTGATATTTGTATGAATATAAAGTCGATTATGTTGAAAAATCGACAAGGTTTTCATTTTAAACAGCAAATGTTATCACAAACTAGATTGCATGCGACAACACAGTATGGAAATGCAACTACGGACATTATACTAAGCTCAATTGATTACACCACACATTTCACTAAGCTCCTCTCTTTATCTCTTTATCAGAAGTAATTAACAAATTAGCAATCGATTTAGTTTTCCACGTACTTAATACAAAAGAAAAAAATCGATTTTTGATATCGATAGTTACTGATAACAACGATGGTCGTTCGATATTTCAATCGATATATTTTCTTAATTTTGCACAAGCTTAGACGAATGAATGACAGTAGAGCGCTTTGAGGATTTCTCATGTATCGTGAAGCCTACGTGAGGTCGACGCGCCGCGACGCTCTATTGTGTTTTGGCTTTAAACCTCTCCCCAGCAAAAAACTAGCAAAACTAGCGAGTTGATCGCAAACCCGGAGCTTAAAAAAACGCCCAGTTTGGTATTTACGGTAAGTTGAAGTTTTTAAAAAGCAGGCATTGTGGCAAACTGAGAGCAATCCCTGAGTTTGAACGAACTTATTATTGCACTTTTTACATCATACGATAAGAGAACTGTATATGTATAGATTTCATTTTTGAGAACCTAAAACCTCAAGTGTTTTTCGTCTTTTATTCCGTTGAAAAAATGACCAAACGGAATGAAAAATGACCATCTGACCAACTAAAACAATAATGACCAGATTTGGTCATAAATGACCAAACTGGCAACCGTGGCTATGGGAATACCATTCTGATATCTGAGAATTCTCTTCTCCATACCCTCACCTCCCGAATAATCTTTTTTGAATTGATTAGAGCAAGTCAGGTGACCACTTTCCTGACCTATTAGATTTTCAATCGCAGGTCAGAATAAGGACCGCTGATGCGCTGATCAATTCCCCAAAAATACAGATCCGGTTAATTGGTCGTCCTGAGACCATACTATTTTCGACTACGGTCATAATCGCCCCTTTCTGGAGACACCCTTTTTTGAATTGATTGGAGCAAGTCAGGTTTCAGGTAACCACTTTCTTGACCTATTAGATTTTTAATCGCAGGTCGGAATAAGGTCCGCCAGTCAGTTCGTCTGCCTCGCTATATCCACCACTACCCTGTATTTTTGATAAGCGTCGCTCCATACTCTGGGCAACTATCCTAAGCATTCAAAACATGTTCAAAAACATTTAAACAAATATTTTGACTAGTTCAAATGTTCAATGTAAATATAAATAGAGAAAACTTCCTGAGAAAAATCCTAAATAGAATGATGTTTGAAGACTCTTCTTTACTTTCTTTTGTATAGCAATAGCAAGTCTTTTATAAAGCAAATCCGTTTTATTAATGAAGAAAATTGTTTTTATATAATACGTAGTACAACAAATGTATTTTATTTTATTATCTATGTAGTGCAATCTTTATTTTCTTTTATAATTAATGTTGTCTTACTTTGGGAAAGTAAACAAAACAAAGCAACACAAAAAAAAAAACAATTTGAAGCGAATACTATTTTTGTCAAAATAGTTTCGTTCTTTGAATTTTACCTAGGGTTGACCCAGGTTCGCTTAGCAGTCCTGTAAGTCGTGAAAAAACCGAATTTTCGAAATCACCGCACAAACCTTTTCGTTATCGAACTCCTAATGTTTATTATTTCTTCATTTTCGTATACTTTCTGTTATATCTACCGGTTGTTGGTTTTATATATTACTAGCTGAGCCACCCGGCGTTGCTCGGGTCTGTAGTTTTAAGCTTCCCGTTCTCGTTTTACCGCTTATGTGCGAACTTGGGGATGAAAAATAATCGTTTTTACTTTGGGATTATGTGGCATCTCAATGACGAAAGAGTTTTTGAAATCTGTCCAGTAGTTTCTAAGCTTCCCGCCGTTCCTGTGGGAATCTTCCGTTACCGTGGAAATATGTGAAATATACCTTAGTCTGATGGACATCCTAGAGTTGAAAGAATTTATGAAATCGGTCAAGTAACTTTAAGGTTTCGGTTCTCGTTCCCGTTTCTGTTCCCGTGGGATTATAGGGATAAAATATAGTCTTGGTTACTGATGGAGGGGTATAATGTAGCACTCCTAATGCCGAAAGAATTTTAGAAATCTGTCCAGTAGTTTTTAAGCTTCCGTTCCCAATCCCGTTCCTATGGGAATATGGGAATCAAACCTTGACAGGAACCATTTATAAGTCATTGACACTGAGGGATGAATGTAACATTTAAGAGTTGAAAGAATTTTTGAAATCGGTCAAGTAACTTTAAGGTTTTGGTTCTCGTTCCCGTTTCTGTTCCCGTGGGATTATAGAGATGAAATATAATCTAAATTACTGATGCAGGGGGACAATGTAGCACCCCTAATGCTGGAATCGTTTTAGAAACCTGTCTAGTAGTTTCTAAGTTTCCGTTCCCAAACCCGTTCCTGTGGGAATATCAATTTTTAAATTTTTTATGTCATAAGAACCTTCTCCTGACAATAACAAACACAACAAAAAAAGAATTGGCCAAATTGGTCCAGGCGTTGTTGAGTTATGCGCTTACCAACACATTTTGCGATTCATTTTTATATATAAGATGTGATTCTAGTTTTGCAATTGTGCAGAAAAATATTTTTGCTTTTGAAATTTGCGCTAATTTTTAAAATGTTTTTTGTCAAAACATATCTTAAAAAAACCTTAAAACTTGCCTATTGGATTTAAAAAAAAAACCTGTTTTTGAATCAAGTGAAAAATAAAATCAAGTTTTAAGATAATTATAGACTAACAAAATTTGAGAATATATTTCGGTTAAATCGAAGAGGTCCTTGATTGTTTTCCATAAGCAAAATAAAAAACAATTCAACAAAACTGCACATTTTCCTTTTAAGAGTAGCACATGTCTTTTTAGAACTGCCCATTTAAAGTTGTATTGCAATCCAGATTTTTCTTTCCAGTCAATAAACATTTCACCAAAAAAGCTTAAAGTGTCAAAGGCCAGAGCAATGGCCAAAGCAATAACAACCCATTTCAAGTCTTCGACTTTCATTGGTTCCAACTCTGATTTGCTAGTTAGATATGTCAGATTCATATGACCGTTTTCAAGTACTTCATAGAATGATCTTCTTTGCCAAAACTCCATCAACCCCGAAGAGTGTGTTTGTAAAATGAGAGAGTTAATAAGTTCCTTGTAAATCGAGTTCTCGTTAATGGTGAAAACTTGGGGTAACCCTTTTAAAATGCAAATTTCCTCTGATAGACGAAACAGTGGTCGATTGAAATAATTTTGCTGGCTCTGAATATTGCTCCATTTCATACTATTGACCGTGTAGGCAAATTTGTTGTTGAGAGACTCTCTTAAATGATAATAAGTACTAAAGTTTTTCAACTCAAAGATTTTTTCGTATTTCTTTTTTAAATCTGGAAGTATTAAGAAAAGCGCACATATCTCTGTATGATATCCAACCACTTTTAGTTTTGTAGCCGCAATATCGTCAACGGATTGAATTTTCTTTTCCGATGGAGGACTTGTCATCAAAGTTTGAAGGAACGCATCAAATGAAGTCACTAACATGATTCCAAAAAAGAATATCAACGAATAGACGATTTTCAAACTCAAAGAGGACTTCGGTTTTTCCCGAATGGATTGTCCAAGAATACCCCGCAAACAGTTGCCATTGAAGAAGTAAAACTTTTTCCCATCGAACAAAGACGAGTTGAGTTCCAGCAAAATTGATAACACTACAACCAGTCCGATAGTAATAAGAAGAGCGTGCCATTGAAAAACAATTCCAAACACTTTGAATATGGGTATCTTTGGTTCCACTGGAATCATTATACAGAAATCAATTATGTTGTAGGGGTAGGAAATCCAATTCATGTTAGGGTCGCCAGTGACAGATGCTGTGGCCGACATTTCAATCGACCCATTCAATACCATCCCTCTTAAATCGTACATATCTAATTCAAAGTTTATATGCGAGCTATTCAGCTTGGCGTTGTGCATTTTAGCTAGGGCGTTCCAAAAATGTCCCATAGGTCCCCTGATCAAGTATTCACCTTGTCCATTTTTAGAAAAAATGATCGATGACTCAGGTCCTCCAATTATAATTGGCAAGTACATACCTTTAAGATCTGCCAACCGATTAGGGAAATATGTAATCTTTCGCATTTCTGACCAGTTTATTTTTTCGATACTGAAAACAGGTATCCTTGTGTATCTGTAGAACACTGGTGAGTCTTGGAAGTCTTTGAAGATTGCCAACACGTTTATCATGTGATTCTCCCAACAAAAGGTGAATAAGTCCTCCAATTTGAAAACATCTTTCGATTGATAGTTGATTAAAAACACGATTTTACAGGATCGCATGTGCTGAAGGTACTCTAGCAGCCGTCGAAGGATAAACTCCTTGTTATAACCCAACAGAACAATAGTCAATATATTTTCATTGTATACCATTTTCATTGAGAATGACGTTGTTTTGGTTGACATTATCACTGGAATTTGAAAAGTAGTTGAAACGTCTTTGAAGAAGTTTTCACCAAAATTAAGATCAGAAGATTCACTGAATGTCCTTAAAACAAAAACACTTTGAAATTCCTCATGTTGCTTAATGTTTTCGAAGAAAGACAGCAATTTGTTATTTCGTTTAGCAGCTGCAAGTGTAAACGCGAGTAGCAACACAAAAATTCTGTTCATCTTATGTCCCTCGATTGACTAGACTAAACTAGACTATGCACAAACTTGATGTGGCAATGCCGCGGCCGAACGTTTTCAAAGAGCAAACAGTCTAGACTCTAGACAGTTTCTCAATTAGATTTTAATTAGAAGGCTAATTGGGATTGTGTAACTCATCAAATCACTTTCGTTCTTTCAAAAACAGCTTATCTTAAACTGTCGGTTGCCTTTTGTTACTCCTGTTAGTACGCGACACATGCTTTGTATTTGAATGGGAAGGCACATTGACAAGTTGTGACTTACGACTCGTGTTAATATTGTGTACAGTAAATGGTGCTTATAAAATATGTCATTCAATTAAAATTGCCAACTCGAATTCGGTCTTTGACGATAAATACTTTTTTCCAGGATGGCGCAATTCTTCGGTACAAGTACAAAAGCTCAATGTTTTGTTATTTTCATTTATTAGATCTTAAAATTTGGTAGTACAGTTAGAATAAGATTCTTTTAGTTATTTTTATACATTACTAGCTGATCCGCCCGGCGCGCGGCGGCGTAGCTCAGGCCGAACGTTAATCGAATTGAGTAAGTAGTTTCCAAGTTGGGGTGAAATATTGTTTATGTTATTTAGGAACAGTTAAGCACTCTAATCTCTAACGATCACATAGTTTTTGGAATCGGCCCAGTAGGTACTGTAAAAGTGGTTTTTTTTTTAATTCCCGTTCCCGTTCCTGTGGGAAAATGGTGATGAAATATAGTTTAGATTGCTCAGGGACAATGAAGCATTCTAACAGTGAAAGAGGGTTATGCTAATCTGGAGCACTCAGACCTAATATCCGGTCCATTGTACTACCAGGGTAGCAGCCTTCACTTTTTTTTTTTGTGGTGTAGTAGACGGAAATAAGGTGTTAGTAATTTCACAAATAACCTTAAAGGCGGCGTCCAAATGAAATTGGGAGGCTGAAAGAAAAGTAGATGCCCAGAGCGGAATTCGAACCCACGCACCCGGCCTATCTACTGAACACTCTACCACTGCACCACGGCCGCCCTTATTGAGTACATCAAAGTGTCAGCATCTGCACCGTTTAACATGGTCACAGAGACCACCAAGTGGTTTTACAATACCCTTATTGGGTCTGAGCCAAAATTAAAATTTTCTTCGAGCCTTTATTACTTTACTCATTTCTTCTTGTTTACATAAACACCAAAGAACTTCCACCTCATTTGCATTCGAACCCAATATCCCTTCGAGATCCTTATCTCTACCAAAGGCCTAGAAGACGCTGTCATTGCTTAGGTCAGAGTGTATAGTATCACTTCAAATCAATTCCTTTTGTTTTGCGAAGTCTAGTTCATTGTGCGGTCATCTTATATATAAAAATGAATCGCAAAATGTGTTGGTAAGCGCATAACTCAACAACGCTTGGACCAATTTCGCTAATTCTTTTTTTGTTGTGTTTGTTATTGTCAGGAGAAGGTTCTTATGACATAAAAAATTTAAAAATTGATATTCCCACAGGAACGGGTTTGGGAACGGAAACTTAGAAACTACTAGACAGGTTTCTAGAACGATTCCAGCATTAGGGGTGCTACATTATTCCCCTCTATCAGTAATTTAGATTATATTTCATCCTTATAACCCCACGGGAACAAAAACGGGAACGAGAACGGGAACCTTAAAGTTACTTGACCGATTTCCAAAATTCTTTCAACTCTAGGATGTTACATTATCCCTCAGTGACAATGACTTATAAATGGTTCCTGTCAAGGTTTGATCCCCATATTCCCACAGGAATGGAATTTAAAAAATTGCGCGGATATTCCGACAGGAACGGGTTTGGAAAAGGAAACTGAGAAACTACTGGACAGATTTCTATAACCCTTCCCCTTCCTGCGTTAGGATTGCTACATTATCCCCCTCAATTAGTAATTTAGATAATATTTCATCCCTATAATCCCACGGGAACAGAAAAGGGAGCGAGAACGGGAACCATAAAGTTACTTGATCGATTACAAAAATTCTTTCGACTCTATGATGTTACATTATCCCTCAGTGACATAGACTTATATTTCACATATTTCCACGGCAACGGAAGATTCCCACAGGAACGGGGCTGGGAACGGAAACCTAGAAACTACTGGACAGATTTCAAAAATTCTTTCGTCATTGGGATGCCACAGAATCCCAAAGTAAAAACGATTATTTTTCATCCCTAAGTTCCCACTTAAGCGGAAAAACGAGAACGGGAACCTTAAAACTACAGACCCGAGCAACGCCGGGCGGCTCAGCTAGTTTTATATAAAAAAATAGCTTGGATTATTGTAAAAGTAACACTTTAAACTAAAAAAAATTTTAATTTCTATTCTTGCCAGTCGAAAATCAAAAGAGTTCTTAAAAACAAACAATCCAATAATCTTACTATTTGTTATTTAATTAGCTGAGCCGCCCGGCGCGGCGTTGCTCGGGTCTGCAGTTTTAAGGCTCCCGTTTTCATTCCTGTTTATGTTCTCGTGGGATTATAGGGATGAAATCTACGCTAAATTTGAGGGATTATGTGGGATATACTGCCGAAAGAATTTTTGAAATCTGTCCAGTAGTTTCTAAGTTTCCATTTCCAACCCCGTTCCTGAGGGAATCTTCCGTTCCCGTGGAAATATGTGAATGAAATATAGGTCTATGTCACTGAGGGATAATGTAAAATTCTAGAGTTGAAAGAATTTTTGGAATCTGTCAAGTAACTTTAAGGTTCCCGTTCTCGTTCCTATTTCTGTTCCCGTGGGATTATAGATATTAAAAAAAAAAATTTCAAACCTTCCCTAGACCTACACGAACATTTCAAGATCTAGATAAGATAAATCCGTTCAGCCGTTCTCAAGTTTAAGCCAGACTAACGAACAGCAATTCATTTTTATATATATACTAGCTGAGCCACCCGGCGTTGCTCAGGTCTGTAGCTTTAAGCTTCCCGTTCTCGTTTTTCCGCTTATGTGGGAACTTGGGTAAGAAAAATAATGGTTTTTACTTTGGGATTATGTGGCATCCCAATGACGAAAGAATTTTTGAAATCTGTCCCGTAGTTTTTACGTTTCCGTTCCCAGCCCCGTTCCTGTGGGAATCTTCCGTTACCGTAGAAATATGTGAAATATAAGTCTATGTCACTGAGGGACAATGTAACATCATAGAGTTGAAAGAATTTTCGAAATCGATCAAGTAACTTTAAGGTTCCCGTTCTCGTTCCAGTTTATGTTCCGGTGGGATTATAGGGATGAAATATAATCTAAATTACTAATTGAGGGGGATAATGTAGCAATCCAAGTGCAGAAAGGGGAAGGGTTATAGAAATCTGTATAGTAGTTTCTAAGTTTCCTTTTCCAAACCCGTTCCTGTCGGAATATCCGCGCAATTTTTTAAATTACGTTCCTGTGGGAATATGGGGAACAAACCTTGACAGGAAGCATTTATAAGTCATTGTGACTGAGGGATAATGTAACATCCTAGAGTTGAAAGAATTTTTGATATCGGTCAAATAACGTTAAGCTTTCGGTTCTCGTTCCCGTTTCTGTTCCCGTGGGATTATAGGGATAAAATATAGTCTAGGTTACTCATGGAGGGGGATTATGTAGCACTCCTAATGCCGAAAGAATTTTAGAAATCTGTTCAGTAGTTCCCAACCCCGTTCCTGTGGGAATAAGGGGAACAACCTCGAAAGGAACCACTTATAAGTCCATGTCACTGAGGGATAATGCAACATCCTAGAGTTGAAAGAATTTTGGAAATCGGTCAAGTAACTTTAAGGTTTCGGGATTATAGGCATGAAATATAATCTAAATTACTGATGGAGAGGTATAATGTACCACCCCTAATGCTGGAATCGTTTTAGAAACCTGCCTTGTAGCTTCTAAGTTTCCGTTCCCAAACCCGTTCCTGTGGGAATATCAATTTTTCAATTTTGTATGTCATAAAAACCTTCTCCTGACAATAACAAACACAACAAAAAAAGAATTGGCCAAATTGGTCCAGGCGTTGTTGAGTTATGCGCTTACCAACACATTTTGCGATTCATTTTTATATATAAGATTGCAAATGCAGCGTGAACAGTTATGTATATGTGGCAAGTAAAATTGAAGTATTTTCATGTTTTCATTGATAAATTTGTTTCAAATGATTCTTTTTATTATTACTGACTTTTTCCATCCAGTTGTGTATTTCTGTCTTTCCCATAAAGGATCTGCGACAACACGATTTCGTTTCAGGATTCATTGGGCAAGATCTTTATGTTGGCTCATAAGGTCATGAACATTTCCTCCTGTGTAGTATTTTTATGCTTTTCCTTGTTTAAAACAAATTTCTAGCAAAATAAACAAATTTTATATGGTTGCAACGGAGTCTTACATTTTTAGACGCGTCTGTTTTCTTCTACAATTCCACACAGATATATTAGGGTGTTTTCAAATCACTTGGAAACCGACGAAATCGAATTGTGGAACAGAAGGTTTTCGTTTCACTTCGATTTCGAAAAATATGAAGTCGATATCGATAAAAGTGAAATGCAGAGCACCAAATCTTAATTCCGATCGATTTCGATTTCATTTCACGTGAAAGTGAAATGTGCAACCTATATGTTACTGTATAACAATTTTTTCTTAGAATATGACCAAGAACTACATCCAAAAGTATATAACACGAATTTCGGAACACCCTGTATATTTCACAACACTGTTCAAGTGCAATGTGACTAATTATGTTCCGCGGAGGTTTGATGCCAAGACTTAGACCGGAAAACAGATCTCAGTGTTAAAATAACTTATGACTTAAAAAGTAGTAATTAGATGGCCCACCCTTTACTTCTGTTTTATCTACTCTGTGCCGATGGGCCTGATGTGGAGACATTTGTTGATGTGGTCGTCAGTATTAATATGTTTGCATTTATTATTATTTTTTTAACAAGGTTTTCAAAACTTGGATCTTTAACTTGCTGTTGTGGCTTTTCTTGTTCAAATAAAACAACATGGCGGCCATGAACTATCAAAATATATGCGCCCCCATCGTAAGGTCCTTTTCATGTCATAACACATGTTTTTTTTCTTTATTTTTCTTTTTTAAGTGAAAACGCTGCTAAGATTGAGATTGAAATTTATGTACCAGAATCCTGCTGTCCACAATTGTTTTTTTTTTTTTTTAACTTAATGTCTTGAATGTCAAGAATTATGGGGTTCTGTTCGATTTGGGTTTTTAATCATTTCTTTTATTGTCATGGGTGCTTTGGCGTGTTCCATTTGACTCTTAACCCGCTCTGCTGAGCGGTTGCTTTTCAGTGGGGCTTTATACTCAGACAATGTTCGGTTCGATCGTTTGTGAACCTTTGTTTGGCGTTGAGGTTGTTTTGGATATATTTCTCCAGATGCGATTTTCTTCTTCTGAGGTCCACCAGCTCCATCATCTGAAGCGGCAAATTTCAAGAGGTTCTCTGCAAGACCTTAATCGATTCCTGTGGCTTAACTAGAATGCATTCTTTTCCTTTGTCTACGCTTGTTTTTTCGCTTTTTGTCTCATTATTCCATGTTTATAGGTCGACATTTCTGTTTCGCAACTGGTATGCTGGAGCGCCAAAACATAAGCTCCCCACCGCCACAGGGTAAAACCTCTTAAGGGAGACACTTGGTGAAAGTTGCGAGGCTGATTAAACGTCAGATTCTGAAGATTGAAAGTTTTTCATAAAATGCAACAAAAGGTCAAGACTGATAGATTGGGTCAAGACAAGAAAGTAATCGTGTAGAATGGCGGCCTATCTCCTTCCATTTAGGCAGAAGGGGTACTTTTATAAAAAAGAATTAGATTAATTTTGTAAAAAAAAATATTAAAAATCAACTAAGCCACTTACTGCCACATACCCTAGCGTTTTTTCATCATTTTGTCCGTGAACGAATAGGCAAACGGACATTAAGGTTTTCAATCCTCAATTGCTATTGTGGCCGTGACCTTTTGCTTAATCAAAGCCCTCTCGTGCATTTACTCTTCACACAAATCGTGTTAATAAGCGTAATGAATTTAAAGATTTAAACAAAGCTTTCCACTCAGCTGAATAAAATTTGACCATTCGGTGTCCAATATTGATTATGTATCCTTAAAGACGGCATTTCTAATCAACTCAATCAAACCCTGCCAATATCACTCGCTTTAAATAGATTCTATCCCACAAAAAAAAAGAAAGGAAAACTCCCTAATTCAATTAATTTCATTTATTTTCGATAAAGTTATAAATTTGTTCGCAGCTTGGGTCCTTTTGCCAGCAGCGGCGCGTCCACATCATCACCAAAATAATAAATCATTATCCTGTTATTGACGTTTTTCATGGCACGCCAGATAAACATAATGCTTTCTCCAGGGATGACGCTCTATTCGTAGAAAATAGCTTTCAATTAAAATTGGTTTGCAATCGGAAATTCAACACCATTTTATGTGTGTAGGCTGTGTGCTAACTGTGCTCCAAGGCTCGATAGGAATTTATATGAATTTCTTAGAATCCATTGATGGATTTTTTGTTCATTTTTTTTTTGTTTTTGGGTTGAATTTAACAATATCAACATTCAACACTCAGACAGTGAGAACGGTTCTTATAGAAAAGAGTTAAACTTTGTGTTGAGTTTGCAACTTGAAATCGAAAAAGTTTTTCAAGTCTTCAAGTCTTGTAATCTTTTCAATCAATATTTTTGAAATTCATTGATGCAAGGGTGAAAAGTAAATTAGGTATCCTGTGTTACCTTTTTGAATGGCTTTCTTTGCTCGCTTAAGGCTATTTTGCATTATTATTTTTGTTTTTGTTGTTGCTGTAAAAGAAAAAAGAAAGTTTTGGACATAAACATGTTTATCGGGATTGTGAAGATTGGAAATTTTTTGTTTTTTGCGTTTTTCTAAATCAAAAGGGAAGCTTTGTGTAGCAGCTGTAAATAAAGGGCAGCTTGAAATTGGGGTAAGACACTAAATGTCAGATCAGCCATGTAATTTTATTTGTTCCTCAAACAGTTATGAGTCAAATTATAGCGAGAGAGTGCAACTCCAAAGCGAGGTCCATCTATGATTTAATACTCAGAGACAGAAAGCCAATGTTTGCTGTCTAATTTGGATCTTTGGGAATGCGTCTTCAACGGGGCAGCGAGTTCTTCAATGACAACGACGCGACGATGGGATTGAGAAAAATCGTGTGATTCCTTGGCTTATCTAGAAGGTTATCAACAAACTCTATATTTCTTTTCCGATGGGTTTTTTTTAACCGGCTGTTTTCTTAGATGTGTGGTTTTTAATCTTACTTACTTACTTTTTTCGGAAATGGTCTTTTCGACAGCTGTCATTCGATTTATGCACAATTTGGTGTGCCATTTCATTGTGGTAAAATTGAAGCCTCCCCACCAGTGAGCACTGCGTGCGTTCGGTAAATTGTCTCGCAACGGAATCGCTGCTGGCACCGATTTTTAAACAACCACTGTAATCTGTAGTTTCGGTTTAAAGGAAGTATAGGCACACTTTTGGCGGAAATTCTTAAAGCAGTTTCTACAAGAAGCTTATCTGCTCAGGCAGACACTGCTTTGGACTTATTCCCTTATAAAATTCAAATAGCCAACAAACATAACCCAGGCTTGACTTGGAATTTTGCAAAAAGACACTTCAAATGACTGCCTTTTTATGTCTTACGACCCCATTTCGATTGAAATGGCAATATAAACAAACAAAACTGTCAAAGAGAGCAACTAACAGATACTCCAAAAGACGGAATTGCATCCACTTTGTGCCACAGTGCAGTTGCATGCCGCTGCATTATTGGACCCTACTTCTTCAATCTTCGACAACATTAGCCTAATATGCGTCCACGCCCCCACAGAAGAGGAAGACGACAGTTCCAAAGACTGTTTCTACGAGCTCCTCGAGGAAACATATGAGCAGTGCCCTAGACACGACGCCGACGTGAAATCGTTCTTGCCGATTCTAACGCAAAACTACGTAAGGAGGACATCCTTGGAAATACAATCGGTAAGCATAGCCTCCATGACAAAGCCTCCGAAAACAGACTGAGGCTAATCGATATTGCTGCGGGGCTAAATCTTCTTGTAAGTAGTACACGCTTCCCGGATCTCAAAATTCATAAAGGTACATGGCGTTCCCCAGATCAATCAACCGTCAAACAAATTAATCATGTTGCGATCGACGCAAGGCACTCTTCCAGTGTGTCAGATGTCCGAACTTTCCGAGGGGCCAACTGTGACTCGGACCACTACCTTGTTGTAGCCAAGGTACGAATGAGAATATCTTGTTCACGACCTGCACGAACTAACGCTGTGAAGAGATATGACGTCGGAAAGCTACAATCGCAAGAGATTGCCAATGCCTTTTCCAATCGAGTGTCCCTTCAATTATCCTTGAATCCTAAGCCGCCAGCGTTAAGCATTGACGTCAACACCAGAGGAACAATCTTTCAAAAGTCTGTACAATTACTCGGTTGATGTCATAGGTGCTTTTGCGAGTATTGAAACAGAAGCGGCAAAAATGGGTTTGATGGTTAATGAGGACAAAACGAAGTATATGTTGTCATCAAACAAGGACACCAAACATCGACGAATTGGACAAAACGTCACAACAGACAGACATAATTTCGAGGTAGTACAGTACTTCGTCTACTGGATCCGCTGTAGACATGGACAACAACATTAGTGCGGAGATCAAACGGAGAATAACTCACCGTTGCTTCTTTGGGTTAAGAAGGCAATTGAGAAACAAAACCTTCTCTAGGAACCCCTGTATAAGACCATGATCATGCCAGTCCTGCTTTTCGGCGCGGAAGCATGGACCTTATCAAAAGCGGATGAGGAAAGCCTTGGTCGTTTTTTTTTTTTGCATCTCAGAGACTTAAGCGGTTCTGAACTTAGAGCAAGCTCATTCGTACACACTTATCTACGCTATTCATCATTAATGCAAATGTTAGTGGTTAGTAAATACGCCAACACAAGCGCAAAGAGAACGTATACGAGAAAAAAAAAAAGACATTACAATTTTTAACAAAAAAAAAAACAAAAAAAAAAGTACATTAATAAATAGAACAAACATTATTAAACAAAAACTATACATGAATGAGAACAGAAATTAAATTACAATAACAAAATATCAAATATAAGTCATGCAGGTGGCACACTGGTTCTTAGTTTTAATTTTAAAGTATTTTTACTTAGGTTGAAATCGAAAACAAAAGGATAGGAGTTAGATAACCTACTCATGCGAGCTAATGGCTCATGCATGCCATAGTTAGTTCTGTGGTGGGAGCAATGTAAAAACTCTAAATTACGTAGTTGGTGAGATCCTGCACGATAGTTGAAACTAATGTGGGAAAGCAAGTCGGGGGCATCAGTTGAACCGGTTATTAATTGATGAAAAAAAACTAAATCATTGTTAATTCGTCTCTGTGAGAGGGTTTGAAGATTTAGTAGGCGAATACGATTTTCGTAAGGAGGAAGATTGAAAGGATCTTCCCAAGGAAGACCTTTGTGAGCGAAACGTATGAATCTGTGCTGTACTGCTTCGATTCGAGATTTATGAATATCATAAAATGGTGACCACACCTCAGACGCATATTCTAGATGCGGACGAACATAACAGTTATACAATGAGAGGGTGACATAGGGGTCATTAAATTCTTTTGCCCATCGCTTAATAAAGCCAAGCATTGAATTTGATTTGTTAATAATGAGGTTGATGTGTTCATTAAACTCGAGGTTGATACTAAATAAAACACCGAGGTCACGGAATCTAAAAACTTGAGATAGGGATTGTTGCGATATTGAATATTCTCCAATACTTGGCGATCTTTTTCGAGAGAAGGTTATACTTTGGCACTTGGAAGCGTTCAAACTAAGTCCGTTTTTAGAACACCATAGAGCAAAACAGTCGATATCTTTTTGTAAGAAGTCTCGATCTGAAGCATTTTTGATGGTTTTAAAAATCTTCATATCATCAGCAAAGATTAAAATGTCGCTATATGAGATGCAAGAAATTACATCATTAATTGCAACAATGAAAAGAAAGGGACCAAGATGACTACCTTGTGGCACGCCAGACAAAGCATTGAAAGGTTTTGATAAAACGTTACGAAATTTGACTTCATAAGACCTATTATTTAGGTAGGAGCTTATCCAAACAATAAATAATGGGGGGAATCCAAATGCTTTTAGTTTATATAGTATAATATTATGAGACAGTTGGTCGAACGCCTTAGAGAAGTCAGTGTAAATGCAGTCAACCTCGTTCCCACATTCAAGGGCGTTGGAACATGTATGATGAAATGATAGAAGGTTGGTAGCCGTCGATCTTCTTTGCATAAATCCATGCTGCTGATGGCAGATAACATTCCTTGCAAAGAAGGATAGGCTTTCGCAGACTACTTGTTCAAATAGCTTTGGTATGCATGAGAGCTTAGAAATTGGCCTGTAGTTTTTTATATCTATTTTTTAACCCTTTTTGAAAACAGGTGTTATAAAAGATTTCTTCCAAAGAGTAGGAAATATTCCAGATTTTAAAGACAGCTTGAAAAGATATTCAAGTGGAAATGATAAACGTGAAGAACACTTTTTTGAAACAATTGGCGGGAAATCGAGTCCGGACCAGAAGAAACGTCATCTTTAAGAGAAGAAAGGTAGTAAGTAATTCTGTCTCTGTGAATAGGGATACTATTAAAATTCACTTGCGAGCAGTGGGTTAAATACTGAAAAAAATGTTCATCAATTTCTAAATTCGTACTACAAAAAGAACCACAAAAATAATTTGCAAAGGCATTGCAAATTTCAGGAGTATTTTTTAAAGAAGTGCTATTATAAACAAAGTTGAGTGGATAGCCGTCATTTTTTTTAGAGTTTACAAAGGACCAAAAACTTTTTGGGTCATTTTTCAGAGAACTCGCCATTTGATTGACATAGTTAGAGTATAGATTTTGAGAAAGTGTTTTGAAGTCTTCAAAAAAACTTATGAATAGTTGGTGGTCAGTTGGAGAGAGAGTACTTAAATAGGTCTTCGAAGCTTTGTTTCTTTTGTTCCTTAGAGCCTTTAATTCTTTGGTAAACCACGGTTGACTGAAACTAGTACTTCTTTTGGGGAATTGTTTTTTTCATGCTATTTTCTAAAATTGAGTAGAAGCAAGCGACTGCTTCGTCAATATTTGCAATAGTTGATATATTTTCAATACCAGCAACGCATAATTCATTCGATAGCAAATCGAAATTCGCTTTTCGAAAGTCAAAAGTGAATACACAGTCATTTAAGTTATTAATATCTCGAGAGACGTTGCTTAATTCTATGAAAATATCTAAAGGGGGATGGAGATCATCAATTCTAGTAATACCCGAATTTGATTGAAGAACTACCGTGCTTATAGCTTCGGATGAGAAAACTAAGTCTAACATACGATTTTGGAAATTTCTAATACAGCTTACTTGCTGTAAGTCAGTAGATATAATATTATCTAAACAAGAAAGCTCACGCTGCGGTGAAGTTAAAGAAGGTTTTTGGAAAGATCCATCGTCAGAGGGTAACCATTGAACGTATGGTAGATTAAAGTCACAAATTAAAAGAATTTGACTTTCTAAGTCAGACAATTCAAAAATATGATCCAAAATGAAGGCCAGTTCAGAATAAGCTGAAGCTGAACTTTTTGGAACAATATATACATTTACAATAAAAATATGTTTTAACAGTGTACAGACTTTCACACAAACAACATCAATAGACAGTTCAAATGGAAAGAGTATACGAGACGACATATATGTGTTCCTGACCGAAATCAAAACACCACCCCCGACATCATCTGGTCTGTCTACGTGACGATCTTTACGGTAGACCGAGAATTCAGGGCTCAAGATTTCGGTGTTCAAGTGACTTGAGTTTAGCCAAGTTTCAGTCAGAGCAAATACGTCATGTTTAAAAACGTGGGAATTAACATACAAAGCAGCAGTTTTACTGCGAAGACCTCTTACGTTTTGATAAAAGAGGGAAAATCTAATTAGTTTTTTGGAGCAGTATTAATAACCAATTTGTTTTTAACTCTCCTGTTGATGGAAAGTTCTTTAACAAGAGCACCACCAGGCCAAGAGTTACTGTCACAAATAGAGTCGAAAGACGAGGGCGGGACAATCAACTTGAACGAAGACACAAAGCTATCAGTTTTGCTTATCTTAGTATATTTAATAAAATTTTCGTTAGGAATTAACTTCTTTGATACTAGATAGCGCAAAACATCGTTTGAATTAAGATCTGGCCTAAGCCGAGACACAAAAATTAATTTCGGTTTTGGAACCGTCTCTATTGGTATGAAAGATGCACCAGACTCTGGTTCAGAACTGGAATTAGTTGACAACGATCTATTTTCGAGATCCACTACTTCAACTACTAGTTCCATCGGGACAGAAGGATCATTAACTTTGACAGAGTTGCTTCTCAATGTCTTGCGCTTTGAAGGAGGGCTCAAATTTTTGTTAGCCACTGTGCCTTCACGGTTCCTTTTAGTACCCGTAATTGGAACCGAAACAGGAACCGACGACGTAGATTGAGCATTAAGATCTTTCAAGTAAGGAGTTTTTTTGGGAATTGGAATTTCTAAGTCATCTGTAGATGTAGACATGTCAACAGAGCTACAGGGAGATGAAAATGATGCTAAGTTCAAAACAGATTTATTAAAAACTTTGAAGAGTTGGTCAAAACCTTTCGACAGCTTTTCATTATCTAGTTTGAACGTAGACATTTTAATTGCTAAGTGGGAGAGAGATATATTTTTACACTCCTCACAATACCAACAAGCACTTTTAAAAGCACTTATTTTATCTAAAAGCGCATTGTTCGCCCCAATACATTTGGCATGAAATGCTTTGCCACATACACCATAGCATGCGAAAACTGGTGAGTTGGAACTATCCAGACATTTTACTGCTGCACAATCCATAGTTAGCAAATAAAAAAAGTATTTGAGAGCAGAACAAAAAAAAATTAAAAATATTGGAAAAAAAAATTTTTTTTTGGGATGGACTGGGAGTTGAACCTAGAATGGCTTACTAAGTGTATACTAAAAAAAATCAACGCTTTTACCAACTGCACCAAGTAGACGATAATAAAGAGTTAAAGTTAAATATTTGAAATGTGGTTATAGGAAGGAAATTATAGTTTGAGGAGAAGGGATAGATGAGGAATTCAAAGTAGTTAAAGGGAGAGACAAATATTAAAAAGAAAACCACTCAAACTTCACTCAATTAATAGAAACGGAGAAAAAAAAAACTTTTTCTTACCAATCGCTACACAATTAAACTAAGCAAAAATACTTGTAAATACACTGAAATTAGGTTAGATTACAAAATAAAATAACACTTTAAACAAAGATACGACCTTTAAACACTTATTTAACTTGCGGCTTATATTTAAAATTATTAAACTACACAAGATCAAAGAAAATAAATAAGACGCGATTAGAACACAAACTAAACACAGACGACAGAAAAACTCTCCGAATGATCTTTGGTCCCGTATGCGATGACAATGTGTGAAGAAGAAGATACAACAACGAGCTGTATGAGCTGTACCACGACATGGGCATAGCCAGAGTACGCATCGCGAGGCTTCGAAGGTTGGTAGGTAGAGCGGATGGGCCCAAACGCTCCGGATCGACGGGTTTCGAAAGCACTTTGCAGGGAATCGCGGAAGGGGAAGACCTCAACTTCGGTGGCGCAATCAAGTGGAAGAAGATCTCAACCAACTTATAGTGCAAAAGAGAGCTCTCCCGAATTCGAAGTCGTTACAGAAGGATGTTGGTTGAGGCCCAGGTTCACCCCGAACTGCAATGCCCGCGTAAGTACCTATGTAAGGTGAGGAAGATCATCATTGTCTATGGGAACCTCTTCAGGACCAAATTAGAAACACCATCTGGTCCTATTGACTTGTTGGGCTTGGAGCGCACAGGTTTGGGCAGTTGACTGGGTCACCTCACACCTGACAGATTGGTGTTGCTGAAAATGGTTTCATCGTGTTGGGCCCGAGGGTCAGTTGGATAGATGTTTCGATTTCGTCTAAAAAAAACAGGATCATCGGTAAGTGTGGGCACAGAGCTGCTTTCAAAGTGCTCTGCGAACGCTCCAAGCTGAGATGACAGTCAACTATCCTGCTGATATTTTTGAACATATCTAGTCCAGGTTTTATTCTTCTGGAGCTGCTTTCAAAGTGCTCTGCGAACGCTCCAAGTTGAGATGACTAACGGGATTGAGTTTTTACAGTCAACTATCCTGCTGATATTTTTGAACATATCTAGTCCAGGTCAGCCTCTTCTGGAGCTGAGCATCGTTGTAGTGACGGATCGCATTTCGGAACATTATGTGGACTTGCTGAAGTTCGCCCAAATAGTCTGGGTAGCTGACATTAATCGTATTGAGTTCCCTTAGGTATGAATAATAAGGTGTGATGTGCATGTGTGCTTATGATTTGAAGTGATAAGTTGTAACATTTTGTCAGAAATCAAGAAAAAAACTTAAATTTACTCTGAATTAAACTTTAACCTTGAATAACTTTTGATGGAGTGAGTTTTTGTCGAAAAATTATAATTAAACTTATTTTGTAGAGCAACGAATTTTCTATAAAAATATGTATCGTTCATCCTGGCACTTTGCTTCCAGATCGAGATATAAAGTTCCAAAGTTTAAAAGTTTCTTTTTCACATATTATTTCTATGGGAAATGGAAATCTGCCATGAGCGACCTTTAAATATTAATATTAAGAGCTCTCCGTTTAACAGGCATCCTTCTACACCTCTTCGAAGGTATAAATGGAATTGTTTCGAAAATAGGTATATGCAAATATGAATTCATGTTATTGAAAAACAAAAAAACATCCGACAGCAAATTTTAATGGGAAACTCTTTACTTACTTTTTTTTAAATTTGTTTCTTAGAATGCACAAACCTGCTCTTTTTTTTCATGTCCATTTCTACAGACTTTGTGTTTGTCAAAACAAAATTCCACCTGCGAACCTCTCCACGTCTCATTCTTATAAATTAAATGCAAATTTAAATCCACAGTAACTCTTTACTTCGGACGAACAGCTGATTTTTTTCTATGTAAGAAAAAAAAACAATTTTAAATAACAATAAATGTTATGGCCACCAGAAACTTTTGCTAGAACTTCTCCAATACTTTGCGGAAAAACTTGTAAAATTTCGCATTTCCTCTTTACTTTGTGTATTCATGGTTTGGCAAAACTTTTCCGTTTTAAACGTTAAAAAATTAGCCGACAAAATGTAATTCCATTACACTGTCCCAACTTAAGTTCAACGTAATGCTCTGTGGCCACAGGCTACAACACTGTGTTCCATCTTATAACAGTTCCGATTGCAAGTTGTCAACGTCTCTTGCCTTTAACTTGGAGTATACAACTTTTTAACAGGCATCACACAACTCGAAAAGTTTCCATCCTACATAAAAATCGAACAAGCAAAGCATGGAAAGAGGAAAACGGAAGAATTCCATAAAAACCAAAGTTTGCCCCAAGAATTTAGCGCAATTTGCTGGAAGGATATACCTACTATATAGATACGTGCTATCTGATGGTCCAATTGTCCTGCACATTGCAAAAGTACAAACCTACCCACGATCCTACCTACTAACTAAAGAAAGGAAGTGCCCGTATGTTTTTGGGGGAATGGCATCAGAGCTTGTACTTCTTCTACAAGCGAAGTAAAGACGTCTTCTAATGGTTAATTCTTTTATTTTTTTTCCTTTCTTTTTATCTTGTCATTTTATTTTATGCAGCAATTGCATTTTGTTGAATCAAAAACTAAGAAAAGAGGAAAATCCTGCATCAGGACAGGAAACCGATAGTATGCCTGTCGCATTGCCATAGTGAATAGTGGGCGGGCGCATTGAAATGGAATAACATCCGCCACATTTAGCATCTCAAGTAGATTTCTCAGGAAAAGAGAGAAAAGAGACTCGAAGAGCCTTGTCAACAAGATTCGTATTCTTATATCCTTTGTCAAGGAGAAAAACATCCTGAATGAGCTGGAGGTCGAACCAATGAGTGTCGGTTGCATGTTAGCCTAGCCTAGAGGAACTGGGAACACTGCCAAAGCTATTTATTTTGTACTCTGCACTTGTCATAATCAGGTCATTATCTTCAAGACATTGAATGTTCAAGATTGCTTCCGCAGTCCGTTCGCTTTCCTTTCTCAATAGAAAGGCAGGAGAATTCTCGTAGCACACGAAAGGAATAATATGCAAACGAGCAGAATTAATTTGTGTTCCATCTTTCCTCATTCTTTATGCACTATAAGAAAGGATACAGGACCTTAGTAGATTAATTTTCTTTCGTTTGTGTATATGGCTGACTGTGCAAATTCAGATGAAAAAAAACAGCAACTTGTTCGATGTTCGCTGTGTTCATTTATTATTATTTTCCTCATGAGTAAATTCGTTTAGAGAGTAAAACAGTGTTCCACTTTAAGATTTCGGTGGGAGTTAGGGGAAATCTTTAAGAATTTGTTTTTGTTTGGGTAAAACGACAAAATAAGAGTGTGTTGAATATACTCCTACCCTCGAGCCATGAGTGTCCTTCTAGATTGCTTTGAGTTTTGTGACTTGCATGTACCGGTCGATGAGGCTTCTCTTTGGTAATCTTTCCGGCAATATTTTCTTCTTTCTTGTCTTTATGTGGTAAGTCAATTCAAAATGTCAGTGAATGCCACTGGAAACTTAGTCAATTGTTTGTCAATGAGAAGATTTATACTTCTTGCGATGTCCGTTTTATTCAGAGGAACGGTACATGAAGCTAAGGGAAGCGATTGTGAGTACTTACTGCATCTTTAAGCTCACAAACTATATGTCACTTAAAGTTTTGATTGTGGTATTAGTCCATATTTAAAGCAGTGGTCGGTAAAGTAATATTCAGAAAAATTGCTGTTTACTTAAAATACACTTCAATACGTTCTTACGGTAACCACTATAGGAACTAGTCTCTTCTAATAGGAGGTGGCTATTAAGTGATGACAAAGGCATGAAGGACAAAAGAGCAACACTATTATGTTCTGCGAAAAATGACAGACTGCCCAAATCTCAGTGCCTTAGCGTAGCTTATTGGAAAAGTCACAGCGGTTATTAGACTTGATCGTAGACATAAGCAGTCAAAAAGGACAAAACCTCGGAATTTCAGAGTTTCTTCAATACTAGGACTTGATATGGCAAAAGAGATGTTGAGGCGAAGGTAACTCTCAAGCCCCTGCAGTAGGGTACTCTGAACTATACTGCCCTTCCAAGGGGAATTGAGAATCACCTGGCCCTCTAGGTTAGTAGTTGTGCGTGGGGTTAACCACCCAACCGCATGAAACACATCTGGTTCCGAAACAATAAGGAACAGCTTCGGAGAGCAGTTATGGTGTTACCGTCCACGAACCGAAGAACGCAATGTTTCTTAATGTTTCTTGATGGAATAAGTGCTGTCTGAGAATCAGCCCCAAGCCTCCGCAAAGCAAATTTAACCGAATAGAATTCAATGTTTCGATAACTCAATGCTGGCTCTTGTCGTTAAAGCTAAACTTTCCCCCTATTCCCCCATTCCGTAAACATGCCGCTATTCATGAAAGGTAGCTGCATTCGAGAAACCGAAAAGCTGTCAATTACTGGTACGTGTGAATTTAATTTTGGTGAAACCCCCACTTATTAGGCTTAATGCAAGCTATTTTACTTAATCTAACTCACAAAATAAGAAACTTAATAGCTTAGACTTAAGTTAACTAGATGGTGGTGCTTAGGAGACGAAGGTTTAAACAGGGAGTCCTGATATTGAAGTCAAAACAAGAAGAGTGAGAATTGACATTCTTCAGCATTGCGGTGGATGGGTTCTTTAGAGCCGTAAGAGGTTCGATGGGTGGGAAGATAGTATAGACGGGGATTCCGAGTGTTACGAGGGTTAGTATTTAGAAAGATGGATTCGTTAAAGGCTGAGCAGTCAATGGTACCTGTAAAGATTCGGTAAATTAAGGGAATGTCAAATATTTCTCTTCGATCTTTCAGCGATTTAAGGTTAGGGAGTTTGATTCGGTCATGATAAGGAGGTAATAACAAAGGATTACTCCAATTAAGACCTCGAAGAGCAAATCGGAGGAAACAGCGTTGTTTGCTTTCAATTCTGGCAATGTGCCCTTGTTGGAAAGGCAACCAGACTTGACAAGCGCATTCAAGAAGCGGACGAACAAATGAAATGTAATGTAAATGAAATGCCATAAGCAAGCTTAAGTCTAATAAGACTGCAGGTGCATCAGGAGATCAGTTGGAAAGAAGCATGCACCAGCTAATCTGCATAATGTGGTCAGAGGAAAGTATGCCCAGCATATGTAAGCTCAGTATCGTATACATGATCCTAAAACAGGAAGGCTCTCACAATTGCGCCTCCTAACGCTGCGCATAAGATCTTGTTTGATGTTAATTGTGATAGTCTGAAACCCCATGTCAACAATTCGACAGGTCCTTATCAATGTGGTTTAAGACCAGAAAAGTTCACTATAAATGAAATTTTTACATTACAGCAGACCTTGGAAAAAACCCAAGGATATTATATCGATATACACGATCTTTATATTGATTTCAAGCCTCGTAAGACAGTATAGACAAAGTAGGTACAGAACCATGTCTAGTTTCGACATCCTAACAAAACCCCTACGACTATGCAGGATGACTTTGGATAATTCACCTTGCTCCGTCATGGTCGATAGAGAACTGACCAAAACCTTTGATGTCGAAAAAGGCTTAAGGCAAGGCGACAAACTGTCACGCGATTTCTTTAACGTCATACATGAGAAATTTGTACAAAACTCTAATGTCAAGACCAGATGAATAATCTTTCAAAAGTTAGTACAATTACGCAGACGATATTAACGAACTGGGAAGAAAAAAGCTTAATGTCATAGGTGCTTTTGCGAGCTTTGAAACAGATGCGGCGAGAATGAGTTTGATGGTTAATGAGTTTAAAACGAGGTTTACGCTGTCAACAAACAAGGATAGTCAACATCGACGTATTGGACAAAACGTCACGTATACAGATGTAAATTCGAGGTAGTACAAGACTTCGTCTACTTAGAATGCGCTATATACAGAGAATAGCTCTAGCCAATCGTTGCTTCTTTGGGTTAACAAGGCGATTGGGAAACAAAACCCTCTCTAGAAAAACCAAGTTAGCCTATTATATTTATTTAGAGGACATCCTTGGTCGTTTCGAAAAAAAAATTCTCCGATTGATATTTGGTCCCGTATGCGAAGACAATGTGTGGAGAAGAAGATACAACAATGAGCTGTATGAGCTGTACCGCGACATGGGCTTGGGCATAGCCAGAAGAGTACGCATCGCGAGGCTACGATGGTTGGGCCATGTAGAGCGGATTAACCCAAACGCTCCGGCTCGTCGGGTGTTCGAAAGCGCATTGCAGGGAAATCTCGGAAGGGAAGACCTCGTCTAAGGTGGCGCAATCAAGTGAATGAAGACCTCAACCGACTTGGAGTGCAAGACTTTAGAGAAGGAGAACTCGAAGTCGAAAGATGCTGGTTGAAGCTCAGACCACCGCAAGTTGGAATGCCTACCTAAGTAAGTACTTATGATGTTTTTGCAGGAATTTTTGATGTTCAGCTTATGGCGCTGAACTCACCCATCGAAATTGTCAAGTTTCGGACGACACCAGCAACTTGTCGAACTTGAGCGCATTTTCGTCGTGTTACCAAATTCACAATTTTCATTAATTCATTGTATGAATGTATATGTTGGAGATTTGAGATGAGGGCAGACACAGGGCTTGGGTTGAAGTGGAAAGGGGTAGACACTTTTTGGTCATTCAGCGAGGTGTTTTCCTTAGAGTTCTGAGAAATATTCGTAAAATAAAAAGATCAAGAGCAGGAAAGCTTAAAGTAATGATTTGCATGTTTGCCTGTTACGTGTTTCGAGATTCTATACTCAACAGGAATCACAAAAACGTATTCCACTGATATCTCCTTTCTCGTGGAATTGGCTATAGTCTTCCGGTGGTAATTTCACTGTCATGAAAAGTGCTTTCTTGATTGACCGCTCGGAATCAGTAAAATATTGTAGGTCCTACCCATTCCTCAAAAGGTATGGTGGTGGAAAATGTACTTGACCCCAAGGCTAGGTAGTGTTTGCTGAGAAGAACTAATCCAAAATTCATTTAGAGGGAAAGACTAGGAACTGTGAGGAGGTAGAACTAGGATTGTGGCTCCTCATCATTGTTCTGTACTGTTAAACTTTCGAGTTAGGACAACAACGGCCCGACTGTTTGTAACTTTTTTATTGTTGCGAATCAGTTAACAGTTCTTCAAACTATTTGATCTATAGTCTATAGTTGTATCGTTACATATTTCGAAAAGACAAAGCTTTTAGTTCAGAGCTCACTCACAGTTTTCCCACAAAATAAAAAAAACCCACAATGGGAGCCTTTATATGTTCAAAGTTTGGAAATTCTTAATTTAGAAAATTTCCCCTTTGCCCGGAAATTGTTTCTCGAAGAACGTCTCCTTAGTATGGAATCCGAAACTGAATTTATTCTGGGGGCGTCTTCCTTCAGACACCATTCGAAAATCACTTAAAGAGATCTCCTTTAAAGAGATCTCTCTTACTTATTTTGAAGGCCTATGATCGCGGGCGACAAGGAGCCTTAAGCAATATATTTTTCCTACCCTTCCGATTTTCGATCAGCTGTCTACAGTTTCACAATTCAAGTTTGTTCAAATAACCAAAAGATTGTTACTTTTTTCTTTTAAGGCAAGACTTACGAAGCCTTACCTGAAACACTAGTTGTTCAACTTTTTCAATCAATTCGCTATCCGATTCCGCAGATTGTCTTCACTTTTTGTATCCCTTTCTGCAAAGAAGAGTGAGAAGAAAAATGTTATTCAAAGCATTCTCGAACTTCTGTATTGCTCCTTTTTCGCTGATGCTGAGCTTGACGGGCAGCTCTGTGTTTTCCTGTCATAACAAAAATCGATTTCAATGAGTTGTAAATTTTCTTACATTACTTGAAGATCTCATGTTGCGAACGAAGTCTTAACACACACATTCATCAAAAAAGACATCTTCTCAAAACGGAAACAAACCGATAACAGCTTAAATGTTAATATCCTACAAAAGTTTTTCCATTCGAAACTTAACACCTTCCAGGCTTAATGCGCGCCGGCCCATGAGATTCGGTAAGCTTTCCCTTCTAAAACCAATGAAGGATGATAGGATACTATTTGTCACAATATCCTATAAGCTGTCACCAACTTCTGCTTTTGGCAGCACGTCAAACAAAAGAAAATCCCCATTTAGAAATATGGGATACAAATTGTGTGAGTGTGTCCTTGTTCTTGGGCTTGCAAAAGTTTCCATCATCAAATTGAATCATTATTAAATTTATTATTATTTATCCCTAGCACAATTGAATTTATTAAGCTTTCGCAATTAATAACGCATTAAATCAAGTCAAGAGAGTTAAAGGACGTTAAAGGCTGGCTGGTGGCTGGTGGGTCTGTGAATGATGAGAAATATTAAATAATTACAACGATCCTGATTGTCATTAATTTCTCGTTAGGAGAAATTCCAATTTGTATTTGGTTGTGCCACAGAGCAATCGTCGCTGTCGCTGTTGCTGTCGCGCCCGCCGATGATGATGACGACAACGATGTGCACACTGATTACAAATGAGGCCTTAATTTAGTGACACAGAGGGTGGCCTGACAGCGCACATCACCGCAATATCATCACCGCCAACGTTAGCGCCAACACCAACCCAGATATCTATCCACACTAGGAACCATCTTATTGTCCCTTATGTGGTGTTGACACATTTTCACAAAGTGATTCGATAATATTCTGGCAGAAGATGACTTTGTGTGTGATGCTTTGGCAAGGTGGCAACGGTTTTGATTTCGCTGATGATACAAGTTTCTTTGGGGACTAATTTTTGGCGAGAAGGACGAAAGGGTCTATTTGATTGTGGAATGGTTTTTGTTTTTTTTTTTTTCTTATTTTTCTTCTCTATTCTTTGTTATACGGAAGACATCAGGAGGTCGTTAGGTGGAACGGTTAAATGACGATGGTGTCTTTTTGCACACGAAGGTTCACAAACACGTGTACTTCGGTAAATATTTATGGTGCTTATCTTAAGTAGAGGACGCAATTAACATAGCTCAAGGTAAGGTAAGACCGAACGAGATTGGGTGTACCTAAGGGTCACAGATTTAATTGAAATGGTAATGGCAGTTGCGTGTAGATTAAGCAATCGGAACTGAAAATGAAACGCTATCTACAAAGATTGAGGAAACTAAAGTTTTTTTTTTTT